>SSNR01000191.1:889225-945701 GCA_006937965.1 Callopanchax toddi
GCGGGGTTTTGACACGTGGGGGCGGGGCTTATTTTGACATGGGGCGGGGTTTTGACACGTGGGGCGGGGCCTTATTTTGACAGGGCGGGGTTTTGACAGGCGGGGCTTATTTTGACAGCTCATTAGCATTTTTGACAGATGATACCCTCTTATATCTCTTTGAGGTGTAAAGCATTGGAGAGGAGAAGAAACTGAGCACTGCAGAGAATGATACGCTGTGAAAACAAGAAGGTGAAAACATCTCTCACATTTTATTATACTTGTACCTGTTTTGAACTTGGCTCCTAACCATTGACCTGCAGACCTGCTAAGATCTGATGGACTTCCACAGCTGTCTCTCAGAAAGCAGCATGGTCCTTTCAGTGTTCAATAGTTTAGTTCTGACTCTGAAGCGACAAAACATAAAGAGCACGCATGAAAAGAATATTAGCATCAACAGGTTATAACTGTCATTTTCTCCTCATCCCATCTATTTTGTTTTTAGTCTGCAGCATCACTGCACCTGTTGGCATTTTTATCTTCAGTGAGAAGAGGCCAGTGGTTACTCAGGGGCAGGCTTGGACACTGTTCTGCGTTTCACTGGTGGTCGAGTGGTTTCCTCTTATGGATGTCTGGGTGGAACATGCATTTATTAGCGCACAAGCCAGAGATGTCCTGAAATGAAAGAAAATCCATATTTTCCAGCCCAGATTTTCTGTAAAGCTGCCAGGCATTCACAGGATTCCCATCCAAAAAGTGAGAGAACACTGATGCACCGCCGCTTGTGACAACACACTGATCCATGAGATCCACTCCTCCCGTATGCTGACTGAACTGAAAGTGGCCTTATAGGAGGTTGAGCATCCTTCTTACCCCACCTCTGCGCTAAATCTGAAGGTGACACAAGAGGAGATCATGTTTATCATCCCAGACAAAGAAGGTGCCTTTCACAGAGTCACATTTGGAAAGATTAAGTGACAAAAAGGCAGCTGACAAAGACTTCTCACAGAGTAGATACATGATCAGCCCAGCTACTGGATTACAAGATAACAACAGACTCTTTTAGTAACTTTTTTTAAAACATTTTAAAGAAATGAGTAAATGTTTTATGATTATTAGTGAATTATTCTTTGATTAGATCAAGCAGGGTAAGAAAAATACAAAATCATTAGCATAAATAAGTCATCTGAAAAAGGACTTTGCATGTTTTCTTAGAGACTGGATTCTTGTGAAACAGCCTTCACTAATGGAAAGAGAAACACTCATCAGTCAGATTCCAGGCTCCTCACACAGAATAGACCCTGTGCACGAGAAAACGCCAACTTCCAGGTTTGAGACCGGGGGTCAAACCCGGTCTCAAACCCAAACCTTGGTCAAACCCGAGGGTCAAACCCTTAATAAGGACAATTTCCTTCAACTTCCACTGGATTTATTCCATCCGGACTGTTTGTGGTTGAACTGATACGTTTCTCCCGTGACGAAGTTGTTTTCTGCTTTCTGATCTGACACATTCTCACTCTACAGGTAAATTTATCATCAGCTTGAAACTTATTGGAAGAAACATTTCCAAACTTTAGTGACTTCCATCTCCCCCTGGTCCTTTTACTTTGAACATTAATAGCTGAAAGTTTGTTTCCTTGTGATTCTTTGCACCAAAAACCTTCCTTTCTGTGATTCGTTACCGAGTATCATCCAGCCTGTGACAGTGTTCTTTTAACCCACCTTATTTTCTTCTGTTTGGATGATAATAATCGATCATACATATTTATAATTGATTTTCGTCTGCCAGTCATTAACAGTTCACTCACAAACACTGACTGCTGTTTGGGTCGTAGTTTTCCATTCATCTTTTTTTTTGTCATTTAATTTCAGCCGGGTTCTTTCAGTTTTCATTTTGACATTTGATGTTTTGTTTTTTACGTGTGATAAAACCTTTTGACGTGGCTGACGATGGACAACATTTTCATGCCAGACTTTATGCAAACTTACTTTCTTGAAAGAATTTGGAGAATTATTTGTAGTTTAAAGAGAAAACCTCCTAATTACCTTCTAATTAGTCATGTTTCCTGTAACAAATTGGGTCGATATTTGAATGGTTGCCCTTGTTTTGTTAATTTCTTTAGAAAAGAAGAGATAAGGTGCTTCTGTTTTTAGCTTTAAACACACGTGTCAGTGTGTCTATTCTCTGCCTTATTTTGACTGATCAGAGCTCAGCCAATCACCCCTCAGTATGGATTATAAAAGACAAATCACCTTGTTACGGGTCTCCTCCTGTACTCTCGTTTTTGTCAGTATTGGTCCACAGTTAGCCAGCTGAGCCCTTTGATTACCACCAGATCAACACAGAACCTGCTCCGCTGTCAACTGGCTTCACCAGGAAAAGCTATGATCTACTGCTAAAGCTAACTTTTCCAGTACAGTGTTTGGTGGTTGGAGTTAGCAGGACTCAAGGGTGCAGGCAACTGCAAGACAGACAATAAGGTGGGGGGGGGGGGTTAATTAAATTAAATGGCCAAAAGAAAATGGACCAGGCAGGGACGGCACAGAAAAAGCTCAAATCAAAGGCAGAAACAGGAGTTTGCAACAGAAGGATTTGAGAAAATAACAGAGAAACTGTGTTTGAAATGTCCACTCATCCAGGATGTGTGGTGTTCAAAATGTTCACTGCATCCTTCATCTGCTATATAGGGACCTAGAAACATGTCCCATGGTTTGATAATAGTAGTGTATACAGATACTTTACACTGCATCAATAGAAATAGACCATAATGCATTGTGGTCAGAATCCAGAAGTTAAGTCGAGAGATAGCATCACCTTTTGTAGTACAATGAACTGAAGTCTTAGGGGTTAATGAACACATTAACTTATTGTTTTTAAAACTATTCATTATTTGAGTGAAATTCTCCCAGGTTTATTTAGGGTTTTTATTTATTAGTTCTTTGGTAAACACACATTTGTTAAGTTTAATAACTTTATTTAAATATCCTGAGACTGAAACTTTTGTTAAGTGTCCTCAGTTAAAGCGAAAAATATAAGTTAAAAATTTTTCCTAAATGAAATAATTTGAAATTAAAAAAATCAAATTAAATAAAGTTTTACTCAATAACAGATCTTAACAGTATAAAACATTATAGAGCAAAAAGCCAGAATCCATCTACTGTATATATGTGGGCACTGAGTCTCAGGAGGTTACATTTATTTTATTTATTTGATATAGATTCAGTGTTTGTTTCAGTCCTTAGCTACTGGAATAAACACAAGTCAACACAGTTTAACAGGTTGGGTTCAGGTTCTAAACCTGCTTACAGAATGAAAACCACATGGTCTAAGACTGTGGTTCCCAACTGGTCAGGCTCTGGGACCCAACATCCCATCCTAATAATGAGCCATGACCCAAATTCTAAATAATTGTACCTTCTTGAATTTATCTTAAGAAATGATGGTGCAGTTTAAACCTGAGATGGTAGAATTATCACAGCATGCCAACACAATAAAAGAACAAGATTAATGATCAATCTAAATGACCATCAAGTGGTGGCGCTAGAGAGGGAAATATTCCTCGTTACCGTCAATCAGCTGCATTTTCATTGATACCAAAACTGTTCACTTCCTTAAGTTTAGCTATTTGAACAGAATCAAACTTTTCTTTCAGGCACAAACATGAAATAAGAGTCAAACTAGTGTTGTAGCCCTATAAGAACCCACATTCTGGTCACAACCCGCCTTGTGAGAATCACTGGTTTAAGACATTAAATCATCGTGGTTATGATCCTACATTCTTTCACAACACCATCGTTACGTGACAGTTCATCAATTTGTTGGATGCAAAGTGACAGATCAACACAACCACTGAAATCCTGAACCAGAAGCTACAGCAGGTGTCATCCGACTCACATGGGGAACTAAATTCTTCAAAACACCAAGAGGAGCATCAGAATCACATTGTTGTTGTTTGTGTCCAGATGTGTCTGGTCCCCTGATGGATCACAGTCATAATAATGATACTGTAAACTGGTGACTGATAACACACTGCCTCAGTGTGACAGAAGACATGTTCCAAAGATTTACTAAATGCCACATATGAGGAGAAGCTCTAAAAACATTACATCTTTTCTCATTATGAACTTTTTAAATGGCAGTTAGAAGGACAGCAGGATATTTGAAGGTTAGCAAAAAAAAAAGTTTAGATTCCAGATTTGAACCCATTAAAATGATACATTATGTGCAGGAGGAAGTTTTACATGACAGCACTGATTCCCCTTCAGCGATTAAAGAGCCTGGCAAGAAACAATATTGCAACTCCAGGCAGAAATAAACGTTTGAGCTTAGTGAAACGAGGCCAGATCAGATGACTGCTGTAATCAGAGCTCCAGTTGATTTGATAAAACATAATGGGTGAGTGACTTTATTCATGGTCAAGGAGTGTGTTTAACATCAGGCTGCAGACTCTAGTGGGGGTGTGGCTATTTTCTCACACATGTATTGAAAGATGTCACTTTTTTGCGTATGGAAAGGCAAAATAAAATAGTATAATTTACCACAGGATTCATCTCTGTCTGAGTGACATATTTGATGGACTACGGGACGTTTTCAATGAAACTTTCACAAAATAATCACTAGATGAACTTCTACAACTGTTTAACTTTTAGAGTATATACAGTATATATTAAGGAAGGCTCTCAGAGGTTTGATGCTGATGATATTATCATTAAACCTCAATCATTTTTTCTCTGTAAGAGTACCTGGTTTTGCCCCTAAAGGCTGAAAAGCAGGGCGATGTGGTTTTGAGTTTGTTATACCAGTATCTCACGAACTGACAGGTTTTAATGAAGCTCTCAAAATGTTATTATGTAAATCTACAACTGATTAACTTTTAGGGTTAATCTAATCCAAGATGGCAGTCACAGCCCAGCCTTGTTTCACTGTAACTTGCTCAATTTTGCAGACGCTGAGCTAAACTTTAATGTGGACGCAGATTTCAAAGCTGTGAGTTCTTAAATTCTCAACCTGCAATAATCTCTAACATGAAAGGCAACAGGTGATAGATATGCATCCCTTCCAAGAAGACATGGCATTTAGTTCACTGAAGCTTTTTTTTTTTAAGAAGAAGCTGTGCAGAACTGCTGCTATATGAACAAGTCTGTCTTTGAGAGATTGCTGGAAGTTGTTTGCTGAATTTCATTTCACAATCTTTCCAAAAGAGCTTTAGCTGCACAACCTGCAGCCTTTAGTTCTCCTGTTTGTTCACCTCTGTTCATCAGTGCTGCAGAAGAAGAGGAGGAGGAGGAGGAAGCATGAAGTTCTTATTTCTTTCCAAACACTGGAGCCTACATACGTTCCTATACCCTTAAAGTGTGTCACAAACTGGTGTGCAGGAATCAAGAAAGGTGGTTGTGGTTGCGTTGCATCAGATTCATCTCTCAGTAGAAGCTGGAGCTCCATCACTGATCTACTGGTGGATGTTCAGACTTAACTAATTATACATGGAAAAACATGCTCACCCTGAAGTAAACATAAACTAAATGAGGTGTAGGTGAGTCTATTTCCTATTTACAGTCTTATAAGTCACTGCTTCTGAGTACCTGAAGCATGTTTTTGCAGCACACATGCTGTGCATTGGAGAGCTGGGGGTTGTGTATGTAAATGCATGCAGGTGTTTTGCGGCCTCCCCTCCAAGGTGTTAAGGTGTGATATATTAATCCTCCGAGCATTCAGGGAGCCAGTCAGACAGTCAGTTGAGACTTCAGAGGCTGCAGGATTGTTGATGTACTGATGGCCTGAGGAGATATCAGGCACTATTTAGACGCCTCTCTCTTCAGTGTGCATGTTTGGCTGCATATGCCTTTAAGCTGTGTGTGTTTGTGTAAAGATACCAGTTTAGTCATTTCTCAGTAAGTCATTTCAAGCATGCCTGGAGGGTTTCTATGGATATATACACACAATAAATAGATTATAAAATGCACAAAAGAGTTGGGAGGAACTGTCACAGTGCCTGAATTAAATGGACACAAACATTCTGAACTACACTGCAGGAAGGTAAATAAAAAGTTGGCGATAAGGAGAAGTTCCAGTGATCTGGGAGCTGAGGAGATGGGTGGTTGTGAGTTTTTAGAACATACTGAATGATTATTTGGATTAATTTAATTGTCATTAATTATTGTGTGTTTTAAGGGATCCAGGGAACTGATGATCTGACTGGAGGAGAAAGGAGGACGGAGTGGAGAGCAGGTGAGTGGGAGGTGATTACAGAGAGTGGTCATGATATCATCTGAGAGTTAATGTAGTTTCCTGCTTTCAGCAGGAGTTGTGCAGAATATTCTATGGAATTGGGATGTCACTGGCAAATGAAGCTGCTCTGACTCAGAAGCTGGGATAAAGAGTCAAATCGTTACTGGTTGACACATCAGTATTATACTAGGATTTCACGAGGAAACAAAACTATTCACAGAAACGGCTGAGAAATTCACCAACATGACTCTATAGTCTGAAGTGTGGAAGATATGCGTTACAGCTTGATGAATGGATTGATTGAGTGGTTGATTGGTGACAGGTGTGACACTTCTAGGTAGCTCAGCCAGCAGGTGGCGCACAGAGAATGGACCGGCCCACTGAACCACCCGCAAGAAAAGGGGGAGCAGAGGAAGTCTGGCAAACACTTTGTTCCATCATTTAGTGAGTTTTCAGACTTTTCTAGTGACTCTTTTTCAAAAAAACTTTTAGCAAAACAAATCTAGTGTCTCTTTCTGAAGTTATTAGAAACTTTTGAAGACTCGCATATATCGTTGTCATTCTTCTTAGTGGGTGAGGCTGTGGGCAGCTCCATCATCCTAAAACACTCAGAGGCAGCCCAGTCATCTCTCAGCAGTCTGAGCAGGAGGTGTTGTCTGCATCCAGACTGCAATAAATTCTGGATGCATGAAGCTGCTGCTGGCTGGTGTAAAACTTATTCACTGTGTGTGCGTGCCTCTCTGTGACATATCCATATTTTAATGTGACATGCTGTAGGCTCCTAAGCGGATCATAAGGCTAAAAACTAAACCAGACTTAAAGGCACTTTAACCTTTACATGGTTAATGAAAAGTCACTCAGTCCCATCTGCTGCTTGGATCCAGAATGCCACGTTTGCAACTTCTGAGTCTCTGTTCCGGTGCCCTCAATGTCTCACAAAGTCACGTATCTCATGAGAAGCAGTAACGCTTTATGGTGATCCATGTTTACAGCTCAGAACCTGCTCAGGACAGACGAGCTGAAGACACAGACATCATAGATGTGAGCTAAGAGATCTATTGTATCGTGTTCATCATGGAGGAGCCTCCAAAAAACAAAGAAAACATTTATCTGGTGATTAAAAACATAAGCGCACAGCAGGGGGAGGGGGAACAGCTCATTCTTATGACAGTGATTTAAAACCGACACTAGGAGGTGCTAAAAACAAGCCAAAACTGCCAAGTGTGCCAAGTGTTCCACCAGAAAGTGATTTTTTCTCTGTTGTCATATTCCTCATAGTTAGATCAGTGGGCAAAAACAATGTGTAAACAGCCCAGTCGTTTTCCTGATCCAGCAGTATTCCTTTAGCATTAGCGTAGCGTAAAACACTGTAAGTGAATGGTAACAACTAGCATTGTGAGAAAGAAGTCCTTAAAACTCACTCAGTACTAATGATACTAATTCTGTCTACTGACCTCAATAAACACATCGACTGCAAGTGAAAATAAAAAGTAACACAAAGGAATTACAGGAAGTAGGTCTCACTGGAGCTGCTGCATTATGTCCTTTCGCCATTCAGCGGAGGCTTACAGCAGTTCTTTGTCATAAAGTAGTCCCGAGTCTAAACTAGTACCGGTACCTGTAATTCCTTCCTAAGAACATTAAACTAAAACCTCAAGAAAAAACAACTAAAACAAATGAAACAAAACCTCTAAGTCTGCCAGAGTGTCTCTACTGAGTCACTTTAGATTTTTGGTACTATGCCCAGATGAATGAGGATGGTTGAAATTGTGACATTTAAATAAACAGAATAGACAGCAGAAAGTTAATTTTTTGTTCTAAACTTATCAAGGGTGTTTTTTTGTTGTTTGTTTGATTTTTTACTCTCTCACACATTATTCCTCTCTCCTGCGATGGTTATTACACATACCAATCCAATTATGTAAATGTGAAACTTTTAGAACAAGCAATATGTACTTCTTCACTGAGGCGTTGCCAACACTGAGGAGGGAAGAAAAGACAAGTAAACAGCCCCTTAACTACAGTAACCCAACAGAAACACACACTAGCTTTGACTGGATTGACAAGCTGATGGCTAAACTAATCACTAAATTATTTTAGTGCGATATCCTTACATCATGTATAAACTTTTACTTACATCGCTGTTGTTTTAGCATTAAATGCTAGAATTTTATGATTATTTGCAGCAGAAATTAACAGTGACGTTAGCCACCATGTAGCACTTCCAAACCAGCAAATGTTTGGTCAGGATTCTGCCTCTAAAACCAGTGGCGGCTGGTGACATTTTTTTTTGGGTGGGGCGCATTTTTGCTAGTCAGTTTTCAGATGCGCAAAAAATCACATATCACCACTAGGGCAGGGAATGATGCAAAATATTTTCATCTGACTGAATATTTTCCTGGTAAAAATCCCTACCACCAGTTCTCTAACAATGTGGCGCTGTTAGGTCTAATTCTACACATCAAACAGTAAAGAAATCATAAAGTCTTCATAAGGAGACCTTAGAATAATATCAATATAATCAGATACAAATAAAAATAAAAAAACAACCACAATGTGGTCACAACAGAAGTTGTAAGAGTTTCAAGGAAAAAGCAACCTGGCAAAGTCAAAAACATTACTTAATATTCACAATTATCTTTCTACTGACACCACAAACAAATAAATCCATCTCTAACTAATACAGTCAGATAATTAATGTTGCAATTCAGACAACAACCACTAACCAAGCAAGTCATGACAATCAGCTCAACTAATGAAGTGAATTAACAACAAAATAAAGTCACATCCACTGATAAGTCCCATCAAACCCAGTCAGACCAAACTTCCTTAAAACGTCATAATAATTTAATGAAAAGTAGAGAAAACGCATGAAAAACGGGCTAAACTACATAAACCAACGTATTCAATCAGCAGTACCTGTATTTCTCTAACATTCGGCAGACACTACAACAAACACATGATGCTATTTAAGGTATAAATTCACTCATCAGGACTTAGCACAGCTAGCTCCATGGGGTTTTTGAATGGGAAAATTCGCAACAGACGCATTGTTATTAAGAAAAAAAACAGAAACAAACGAAGTCACTCACCATTGAGTTGATTAAATCAGGACAAATGGAATCATTCGGCTTGTTTTCACAAGCGGGCAAGAAGGATTCTTTGAATAAATATCCATTTTGTTCCATCCATTATAAAGAGAGCACGAACTTCTGGTTCCGGTCTGAGCAACACTCCAGACTCCTGCTGTTGTGCGCATGTCATACACAGCACTTATTGTATATATAATGGATGGCTCGCTTAGTTTTATTTTCATGCTAGTTTTTTATATTTTGTGATCCCTATTCCTCTTCTTCTTCCTCTTGGGACTGGTGGGGCGGCGCCCTAGTGCCCCCTATGGACGGGCCGCCACTGTCTAAAACCCATAAACTGATATTAAATTGAGAAAGTAAAGTTGTGTTATGTAGTAATCCTCCTGGTAACTAGCCTAGCTGTTAGCTTATCAGTCAGAACTCATCTGTTTCTCTAAGCTGAGGTTATTCAGCAGGTAATATGAGTTGTTCATAACATTTCCATAAAACTCCACCTCAAAGGATTTGATTGTTGCTTTAACTGCTCATACTTTCAACCAAGAATAATCATTCAAGAGCTTCTTTATGAAGATCACCATCACAGCATAAGAAGCACATTGGTGTTTTACTCATGTTCATGACGTAATGATGATGTAACAGATAAAAAGACTTCATGAGGTCAAGTTAAGGTCAGTGAGAACCAAACTTTCTGAAACAAAAAGCTAAAAGATTGCTGAGGAGGTTCAAAAAGTTTATCCGACTGGAAAATAGCCGTGGGAAGATTTTGCTCATAAGTGTTGGTGCTGTTTCACTCCGGAGCTCAACATGCCTGAAAATCATCCCCATGAATAAGTCATCACAGGATAAACTCCCCTTCTTTTCAACATTCTAACAAACCCCTTCATATAAAACAAAAAATAAAAAAATACCCACATATTCTCTAAGCAAACATCCCAAATCTGCAGCTGAAAATGGGTTGATGTTCCCAAATAAATCTCAGAGCTCAGTCCTCTATTCTAAACTTTGTCAGAGATGTTTGAACAGATTTTCAAAGAGAACTGCGTCGTGGCCTAAAAAGACTTGACTTGCTACAAACTGGGAGAGGAGCTGTTACTGTGGGGGGCAAATCTTTGATTTTGACCCTTTCTCTTCATCTATAAACGAGAAATATGGACAGGAAAACTGCATTATTGATCAAAATGAGATAAATCAGCAACAGAAATCATGACCAAAGGTCTTCATAACTTTTTAATGCCTCTAAGATGTGTCTAAATTAGTCTCCTCCTCCAGCTCCTTCTGTTTTTGTCTCTCACAAAAACTCCAGTGCAGGTTTGAATGAGCTCAGTCGTGAGATTTTTACCTGCACATTGAGTGGTTTTTACCTATAAATTGAGCAGGCAAGAGGAAAAGCAGCTCCCCTATAGTGTCTCTTGCCATTCTCCCTCCCCTGCTCCCACACGCCTCTCCCTCCCTCCCTCCGTCACTCTCATCCTTTCTCACACTGCCTCAGCATTTCGGAGCTGCGAGCAGCATTAACAGCGTGGGAATAGACTTTATTTTCACACACAGCACAGAGAGGAGCCATACAAACACACACACACACACACACACACATGCACAAGGAGAAGACAGAAGGTGGACAGAGACTCCAGTTGCAGCATGTCCACTAGCTGCAGTCAGACGTGTAGGAGGAGGAGCTGCTCTGCTCGCCGTTCCATCTCCGTTTCAGTCCTATAAGCACCTCCCATCCCTGCCCCTCCTCCCTGAATCCTTGCTCCCTGGCTCTGCGGTTGCTAAGGGGGCTGGCTGGAATGACCTGGGTAAGCAGGAGGCACAAGGAGATGCGCTAGATGGGGCTGCCGGCTGGGAGGACTCTGTGATCCCTGATCCCTCCTCGTCTCCATGCTGACAGACAGACAGCAGAGCTCTGATTCACCACACAGATGCATGCCCATGTAGGAGGGCACGGCTGTGCAGACCGGGGGTCTTCAACAGGCACAGCTTGAGAGGAGGACCACCACAGAGACACGCAGGTAAGGGGGCAGCTCACTTGGGGGATGCTCTGCTGGATTTCTATTTACGCTGACTTGTGCAGATGTGAAGGAATCAGCAGCTGATTCCAGATGAATTAAATGCCTTGATTCTGATCTGTGGTTTAAATTTAATTGACCACTCAATGAAGCTTTTGCTGTGTGTGTGAGTGTCTGTCTCGCATGTTTGTGCGTGCCTGCTGTGCTGCATGACCATTGATTGGGAAGGAGATGGGTTTGTGGATGAGCGCTGTGGCAGCATAATAATGAAATGTGTCTCCTGGAGGACATGCTCTGATACCCATCGGATGTCTACGGAATGTCAGTGGAAATAAATAAAAAGGGATGCAGCAGGGAATGAGAGTACAGATACAAAAAAAGTACATGAAGAAAATTCACCTACGTAATCTGTCAATTTATTCCACACTTCACGTCCAGCCAGGTTTTTTCCAATTAAAGTGTGTATCAAGATGTCTACAAGTGCTTATATTGAAGAAATGTTGGGGGGAAATGAAAAAGCTTCAGGGGACTTTGCAGAAATGGTGCTCAGTGAAGTTGGAGAGCAGGAAGAGCCCTTGGCTGTTAAGTGTGGTGCTATATCAAGCTGAGAAAGGTAGAAGTTGGGTGAGAAACCCGAGGACAGAAATGATTTGCTGCAAAATTATACCGAATGGCTTCAAACTGAGAAAACACGTGTATGAGGGGCTCAAACGGAGACTGGACATAACAAATCATCCTATTACTAAAGATGGGATGTTGCATCCTTTTAAAAGTCAAAGGATAAAGGTCACCTTACAGCCTCTACCAATATGTTTACCCATGAATACTCAGTAATACTCACTGAACGACTTCAAAAATGGTGCTTTTACTTTCTCTGTGGATGTCAATGACCATGACAGCTGCAGCCCCGTCCAGAGATTGGCTCTGGGCGAATGTGCTCTATGCAGAGGTGCCTCAGAGAGATGAGCTGTCCAGTGGCGTTGCACGGAGCATACATCACTAAACAGAGAGCCGTAGACCCAGGAGGAATCAACAGAAAAGGGGAAAAAAATCCATTACTTCAATAACCAGGCTCCTGTGATCTCATCATAGGGCTGGACTGGTTATAGAGACACTGGATGGCAGTGAACGGAGAGAAGAAGAACATAAAAACAGGCTGGCTGACAGATGAGGAAAGAAGCACTCTCTTCAATGCCATGATTAATTCAAGAGGCAGCAGATTCAACACATGCCAAAAACATCAATAGCATTCATTATATGGTGTGTCTCGTAATGGATAGTGGCTGTTTTACAGGTTGGTTGTAAAAGCTGTATTGCACCATCTCTCTGGATGTCACTCATCTGTTGATCTTCACATTGAATTAGTACCCACGACACGACAGTTTTGCGAGAATTTGTTGCAAGGCTAGGTCACTGAGAACGATTATGCTCCTGTCTTAAATATGTCTGATTGTCTTTGCATTTTGGTCTCCACCCCCTCCCAAAGTGGTCACACATTTCTGATCATTCTGACTCACCGAAACCAAATAGAGAATAGTTCGAGATGGATATCTATGACTTTTTTGGGAGAAAATTTGTCATGCAAATCTTTTAAATAATCTTCAAAATGACACCAAGGTTTGGTAACCCAACCAGGGAAATTGAAAACTCTTGCAAACATTGTAGAAACTGCCCTGCAATTGTGGTTTCTAATTTGTTACCACCACTCTCTGCCCAGTGAGATTAGTGAGCTTAGGGAAAGACAAGCAGGGCTAACAAAGATGCTGAGTCACTGTGAAGGTTTTTGAAGTTCAAGCACATTTTAAAAGCATGCAAAGTGATTTATTATTGCATGCACAAGAACATAAATCACTGGCTTCCTGGAAAAATACAATTTGAGCAATAAAAAGGAATGATTTATACGTTTGAATGTCATCCTTAGTAACAAGAGCAACAGAATCTGTAAGAGCTTCATTACAGCTCTAAGCTAAATGCTCACTTTGTTTCACATTTAGAGACACGACATCAGCAGATCAGCGTCCATCTCTGTAAGGCTAAACTGGTGTGTTTCCATAAAGTTAAAAACATCTACACAATCAGGTGATTGCAATGACAATGCAAAGTCAATGCAGCTCACAAAAATAAATGAGGACCCCTTGTCCTGAGACATCATGGAACTCTGTCATGTAAACTGTCTGTCGTTTGTTGCTAACAGTCCCAGATTAGTGAGATAATTGCTCACTGGGCTACAACAGATGGAAATTAGTTGGATACATAAAATTGTCCAAAAATTGGCAAATTTTCACACTCAATTAGTTCACTTATGACTAATAATGTGCAAATTTTCATGTGGCAGTTTAGTCACAAAGTGTCTTAAACTGACTGTAATTGATCCCCATTTTCTTTGCAATTTTTTTGCCACCTGTTTCAAGCCAAGAATGTAAGATTTACTTTGTTGCCCAATCACTTGCAGCAGTTTCAAATTTGGTCATCAACTTAATAAAAATTGTCTCCTAAAATGTCCTGCTTATTCTGACCTGTGGATACTAAACGGACGTTGTTCCAGATGCCTGTGATGACTATGATTAGCATTTTGAGAGAGCAAATTAAACATGTCCACAGTTCAAGCAACATGGGAGTGATGCTGGGAAAATAAGAACTCTTTTAAATGTTTCGAGACGTTTATTTAAACTCCCTTGAGAATGCCAATTTGTCCCCACCAGCCTCAGCCCAGTGAGATCCTGGTTTTAGAAGCTGTTTTGCAGAATGTTGAATGAATGCTGTTTTTTTCTGATGGTAAAAATCTGCACAAGCTCCGATGATGTCAGGGAGAATTTATTAGAGAAGTCTTTGCTTCAGAAGCTAAATTTAATAATTGATTCTCCGAGTTCTCAGGCATGGATCAAAAGCACATTATGGCCTCCTGAAAATAATTTCTACGATCTTGCTGTACGTTGTACTTTCAGAGGCAGCTGCTGTTTTATCTTCTCTGTCAACTTTTGCTTAGTCATTACAAAGAGCAGAACACCCCCCCCCCCAAGGTTGCAGGGTAGAACAAATTAACACAGTTCGTGGTGCCGCCTTTTACAAAAGTTCACACACCTGCCAACTTCTAATAAACATGGCACACCGAGGCAACCACGATAACATGACTGCCATCGATAAACACCAGGCTAGGGCGCGCTTTCAAAATCCAATCAGCATCAAAGTGACAAGGTCTGGTGCACATTTAAGGAGAACCAGTTGGCACCGGCCGGCGGCTCTGCAGACCCACATTAAGGCACAGCACTTAAAAAAAAAAGAAAGAAAAAAGAGCTGGTGCTAGATAAAACCTACAGATTACACCAATTACTGCAGAGGACACTTTTAAATGAGTGAAACAAGGCACTTTATTTTAGTCTCAACCACATTTTACGCGTGTAGTTAAGCACTGCTGGATGACTCCACTGAACGCGCTCCCAGAAACACACATGAATAGATGGCGCTCACGACGAGCGCTTCTCCCTGTTGGAGCTGATCTTAAATCTGAGCTCTGATCTTAATCTTCTGTTCTGTCAAACTGAAGGATATGGAGCTCAAACTCTGGGGATAAACCATTTTTTACATGAAGCACTTTTCTGTTAATATCTGATGGAAAACGTCCTGCGACTAAGTAAATCTTCAGTCTGTCTTTACGCCATTGAACGCCACTGATGCATTTAGGTGACTTTTAGCTGCAAAGGATGTGAGAATCAGATTCCTGCATATTAAATAACATCTGTGGAGTCCAGATGTGTTTCATGGTTAACAAATGTTGTCATGAAGACAGAATCAACTGTTTGTTCCCTATAATGAAGAGATGTGTCAGAACTTGTAGTTTAATTATTTGTGTTAATGAAGTTATCACTGTTTATCTCAGTTTAGAAAAAATAAGAACAGGATCTGAGTCCATTAGAGCATGTATCACCAATTTAATTTGTCTGTTTTAGCTTCTATTGAACAAATGAGATTAGAATTCTGAGTTTTCTTTATTAGTGTAATAAAGAATCTTGATGTAGAAGGTGTGTGACTTAAACATTCAAGTCCTCTAATTCTGCAAAAATAAACACAATCTGCACAAAACTCACCTCTCATGATGCTGAAAATGTTCAGATTTTCTTTACTTTGACAGGTTCAGGATGTCAATCCAGTCACTACTAGTTTGTTCTAAAGATGTTATGGATACGTGGATGACTCCGATAATGGCGACATTTAAAACCGATTATGAATAAGAGTACACGTAGCGTTTTCAGAGTTTTGGAATGCATTTAGGTCTAAAAAGAGATTCTGACTCCAGGAGACAGAGAGGCTGGTTGTTAGCGAGGCCTGGTACTTAGCGCCGTCAGCGATTCTGGGTTTGAACATGCTGACACGTCGAGGCCTCTCTGTGTGGAGTTAACGTGTCCTCCACAGACCTATGTGAGTTTCTACTAAGTGGTCCAGATGCTTACCACAGTCCGACGTCATGTACGATAGGCTAACTGTTGACTCTGACAAGCTGTCTGTCACCCTGTGTCAGGCTGATGGGCAGATAGGCTGGTAAAGGGAAACAAACCTGGAATTTTAAACCAGCATCACCCAAAGAAGAATGTAGCCAAATTAAATTAAATTTAAAGAGAACATCACACTGTTATAGGATGTTCTGGAAGTTTTTCCTATCAGTAGATCAGGAGGTAATGAGGTAGACAGGAAGTACCTATAAATGAGCATCCACCCTAATTTTAGAGGATGACTGATCAATGAAAAATATTTCACAATCCTCTATAGGTTTAACTGTAGTAAGATGTGAAACTCCACAGTGTGTGAGTGTGTGAAAGGATGAATTCTTTCACAATAAAAGCATATGGAACACAAACAAAAACAGAAGATTGTCTCTACATATCATAAAAGTTCCTCTATTTAAAATGAACCATTTAGTTCTTTTGAATTTATGAACAATTAAAAGCTCACTTGTAGATAGCTCTATGAATGACCTCAGTTTGGAGAAATAGATTTTTCTGATTAGATTCACAAGCTAATGGCTAGTCACTGTGACTCACTCAGAGTGCCATCTTTAAACAATTCTAATCTAAAATTTGTCATGAAAACACATTTTTAATGTCTTTACACGTATGTCAGTCTCCAAAATGTAAACAACATTTACAGAGATGATGATGTCAGCATGATAAGTTTAGCCTCAAGGCATCAGGAGTATCTTAGAAAATCTTTAGGTGTTTGTGATGTTAGGAAACCACCAGAATCTATCAATATTACAGTAATTAATAAGATGTAATAAGATTTTATTTCTCAGGTCCTTTTTAGCTCATGTTACAGAATAGGTGCCTCCTGAGTGATGTAGGAGGATATGATTGATCCAGACATAAGTGTACATTGATTGGTTCGCACCTGCACTAATTTGAAATGTGAAGTAGAGGCTGTTTAACGGTCACTGTTGTCTGATATGATGAACGTGTGCAACACAAAGTAGACTGATCTTTGGTATTACTTTTCACCTCCTAGCTGTAAATCTTCTAAATGTTTATCGTTCTCATTCAGGCTCTTTAGAAGATAAATTAGAGACACTCAGGTCTACAGAGGCAGAGTCCTGCATTGTTGTTGAGAATGGTGAATGCATAAGTGACAGGCTGCATGACTGGGTGTTGGATGATCATAGTGTTGCACTGGTGGCACTAAAGCACCACACTGGTCCTTATAAATTAGAGAGAGATTAGTCATTACACTCAGAACAACTGGGGGACAGTTCAATGAACAGACAGAGCAGAACAAAATGAGACCCTTAAAGGCATACTTTGTAACTTTTTCATATTTTTAAATCTTTTCCTTGAGCCAGTATGTGCTAATATGACCCTCAGGATTAATGAAAAGTCACTCAGACCATCTGGGGCTTAGATCCGGAATACCACGTTTGCAAGATCTCATTCTCCAGTCCGGTGTCCCAGAAGTCTCACAAAGTCACACATCTCGCGAGGGTTAGGCTAACCCAAAGTGGCTAGCTGTTATGCTAGTGCCAGAGTGTTTTTAGCTCATGGTTCCTGCTATTTTTCGATCTCTTCCTGCTTGAACACAGCTGATTACTTTGAAGGAGTAAATAAAAGCTCATGTAGAAAGCTATGAAGGCTGAGGAGACAATTCAACAGTTAGATTTAGGTGTTTCTGAACAGAAACAATGGTGCTAATGTTTTTACAGCAGTGATTTAAAACTGACACTGGGGGGAGCCAAAACAAGCATTACTGCATAGTATCCCTTTAAAAGGATTACAAAAATGCCTTCTAACAGAATGTCTTATGCACTGGTATCAAGTCTCTCATTTCTTATCAGAATGTTCTAGCTCCCCAGCATCTGATGCTCTTTATGAATTGAGTTTACCTGGACAGGGATTTCTAACCCTTAACCTTCCAATTCAAAGAGAAGAGAGAAGCTGATTGGTCAGTTTCAAGGTTGGTTCAAGATGTTCATTCATTTAACAGATTACAGATATTTGTTTAAAGATACATTCAACCAAACATTGAAAATACATTATAGATTTACTTTTCTTTACGCTGTTCCCCAACATTAACAATAATCAGTACATATTTGAACTTTTAACATAAATTTACTTTTAAAGTCATTAAAAATGTACAAATAGTTGCCTTGAAGTTCAATACTCCGTTTTAGACAGTTCAAATTGCACATTGGGGAACAAATGTTTTGTTTTTTTGTACTTTTTTTTCCATCAGAGATTCCTTTCAGCTGTTTGGTCCAAAAGTACCTGTAGTTTCTCAGCACTAAAAACTGTATTTATCCACGTGAAAGACAAATATTTCATCCGTGCAGAAACACTTTTGAGTTTCTTGGCACCGCCATATTTTTTGGGGGGATCAAAAGGACGCCGAGTTCGACATGCCAGAGGTGCAGAATGTGTGCTGGTATCAGGGTATGTCGGCATAAACTTAAAAAAACATCAACAAGTGTGTAAATAAATAATTTAAAGTGTGAAACACAACTGATGCAGACATATATCAGAATTGTAGAGATTTGCTGCTGCTGTCAAGGCAGCATTGTTTCCCAAGAGTTGCTTTTTCTTTTTTTCCTTTTTTTTTTTTTTTTTTTGCTTTTGCAGGACAGAAGCAGATCTCATTCTGCACAATTTACAACATCATAAACTCAGACTGAACTCTCAGCACTCAAATCTGTCTCCTAATAAAAATGTATGCTGCATCATGAAGAGGAGACTCAGACAACAATACCCACAGACTGTTGAGCAGCTGAAATCTGGTGTTCGGCAACAGTGGACACAGAGCTGAGACAATTCGAAAGAGTAATTAAAAGAAGGACGGAGGACAGCGGTGAAGTTCTGTCTCTCCCAAGTTTTTTGGAGCGCCTTTGAAATGTGTTTTTAATTAGTGAATGCAATATATTCCATGACAAATCATTTAAACTGTGTTAAATGAGGATTAGACTAAAGACTAAAGTTTGTGGCATTTTAGAAACCCTCCCAACAGACCGAGAGGGAGAATTCATCCCACTCATATTCAGTTAGCATGAAAGTAAAATAAATTTCTCCTCTCCGTGTCATGCTCGCTTGCTCTTTCTTCTGGTCACCCCTGACAACCGGCTTTTTCTGGAGCTGTATCCAAGGGCCAATCGAGCTGGAGATGGAGACGAGCTGTACAGAAACACCCGCAGCAGAAGAAGTGATGAATGTTTGAGTTCAGACTATTAAATTAATTGATCATCTGCACAGATTTCTGAAAACATGCTCTAACGGAGAGCGGTGGGCTGTGACGTTTTTATTTAGCTTGGACCGGATCCCAAACAATTAACTCGAGGAAGAATGAAATAAATTTAAAAAATGATCTGCAGTGAATGCAAAAACTAGAGCTGGATTGAAAACTGTGGGTCACCACGGTCAGCTTTTCGAGCATGAGTTTAGTTTCATTGATATTCAAGCTGTCAAACTAAGCGAAGCGTCGCTGCATCGAGAACTCCTGATGAAATATGATCAAGGAGAATTACTGAGTAACGTTCTAAGATGTCAAACTTCATCAGAGCTTGTTGTTGGAGTTTGCTGACTCATCCATCCGCTCTGATTTTCCCACCTGCACAAACTGTCTTTCTGTAAGAATTCATCTTGCATCACAAACCCGACAGCTGCTTGGAGATGTTTACTCTTCAACACCGCCATATGTTACTCTGGAATGACGCTGAAGTTCAGCTACCCCTAGCCTGGATCGTATGGTGGGTCCGTAACCACGAACTTCCCCCTGATGTTGTTTTGTTTTGGGGCTAAATGTATGTTGAGCTCCAATTTGAGGCAGCTGTGATTCGGGGTAAACAACAGTTTGATCCCTGAGCTTCAAAGCTCAACATGTTGAACTGTGGCAAGACTCTGAACTCCAAGATGTCCCCAATCTATCAATCTGTGTGTGTGTGTGTGTGTGTGTGTGTGTGTGTGTGTGTGTGTGTGTGTGTGTGTGTGTGTGTGTGTGTGTGTGTGTGTGTGTGTGTGTGTGTGTGTGTGTGTGTGTGTGTGTGTGTGTGTGTGTGAGCCTGACATGGAAGAAGTGTGGTATTAATGTGTTGATTTATTTGGTGTGTATTCAAGTAGCCAACAAGACCATGTGAAAAGCTTAATATCTCACCTGCTGCAGGTGGCTCTTTGAGCAGCCTCAGTTTGGGGAAGTAGAGGTTAAAGATGGATAAGCTAAGCTAAGCTAATGACTAGTCAGGGTAAAGTCAGCTAAAGAGGATTTCTGCTTTCTTAAAATAATTCTACAAACGAAATCCATAATGGTTCAAACTAATGATGTTTTATGCCTTTAGGAACAAATACTTATAAGATACATTTTTTATTGAATTTATGTTGGCTAATGTTCATGATAATTATATAATTATCTATTATATTTGATATGTAATTACATTAAAATACATGAAAGTGTTTATTTTTGTTTCACTCCTGACAAAGTAGTGCTGAGAAATAATCATGAGAATGATCAGGTGATGTTTCCTCAATGAGAGAATCTACTCAAACGAGAGATTCCCTAAAGTGAGTGGGTGGAGACAGAAGTAATTGATCACAGATGACCAGATCAAAGATCACAGGTAAAACAGCTGAATTCACTTAAAGCAAATCAGGAATTTTCCCCCAATTTTTTTTATCTTGCTGAAACATGAATTTTAGAAAAAATACAATTAGTTTTTCATTTACTTTTTCCATCCTAAATAATTCATGAATAAAAATAAATCATTAAATCCTATTTAAAGCCTAGCCCTTAACTGATATTAAAGATGTATAAAATGTACTCCTTTTTTAAAACTAATGAAAGTTTTACCTTGCCAGCTGCAGTACTCAGAGGGCAGAAGATATTTGATACAACAGGTTTTGAGTTAGAGATCTTTTAATTGTAGAAATACATGAGACAAATATGAGATTGGCTGTTATAGGAATAAAAGCCACACTACAGTCACTTTTATATTATGCAATTTTATAGGAAATATATTACTAATTCTGACTTGTAACCTGCTGTATTTTAAGTGCTACAGCTAGTTAGCCACTATGCTAATTTTTACCATAAAGAATCATAGAATGCTATGGAAATAACTATAATATTAAATTGACAGCAGTTATTTTATTATCCCTCTTTTATTTTGTGATGTAGCAAAAAACACCAGTTATGTCATCACTTGACTGATGCAGTAGTTACCATGGTACCAACCATGGATGCAGGCACAGAGCTGGCAGCTTGGTCTGTAGTGGTGAGACTGAGCAGAAGGAGCAGCCCAAACAAGCCAAGGTGCTTGCTCCTAAATGCGGGATTCATCGCAGAATTTGTTGTAGATGTGAATGTAATCCTTCTTAATGATCTGTGTGTTTCACATGACGTTTACAATGAAGGAGAGATCAGAGCTGTGTGTGTCCACAGTGGGTGTTACAGTAGCCTGCTGCAGGTTTCCATATTTCAGATAAAACACAAGTTTAAAGCAAAAGGAAAACAAAACATGCTTAATGATTTGGGAAAACTATGTGTGTGCGTATGATCAATTGTGGGGTGGGAATGGAAAGGTTTTTATCAATATCAATGCCATTATTGATTCTGCTTATCAATCCAATTCCTTAACAATTCCCTTATCAATTCTTGAGTAGTTGTTAAGCAGCAACAAAATAAAAGTTCTACACAATGTTCTGCACCACAAATGGTGTAATTTGAGTGTGTGTGTGTGTCAGTTTTAATATTTTTCTTTTAAGTATAGGATAAATTAAGTTATTGCTGTTTAACATAGCAATTACAGAGAGGTCCAATTGTTGATAAAATGTTAAAAGGGATTGCCATAGAGTGAGAGCTTTAGAGCGGCATGACAAGGTGAGGTCAAGAATCAGACGGACCCGGGTCGTCTCAAAGACTGCAGAGTGTGACTTGTGAAAAAGCAGAGTGGGGACTCGGCGTTTGTTGCGGGTTCATCTGTAGGCGCTGCAGCAGTTCCGTCGGGAACTCGCCTCATTAAACCCCTCCGCTGCTCGCACCAGGTTATTGTTCTGTCGGACCAGTGAGAGGTGCATAGAAGTCTAATTTCTCTGCGGTTTACAGATTACTGACCAGCAAATTTAGGAAAAACCGGAAACAAGAGAATTGTTAAGAAGACTTGATAAAGTTGAAGGTGTACAATTCTGATGGAACTGGTCTGTTGGAACTGGTTCTAAGTCGGAACCGGTTCTCGATTCCCACCCTTAATCAACTGGCATCACAAGAAGATGTGTGGCAACACAAACACAGAGAGGAATGGCCTGTATTTGTATAGCGCTTTACTAAGTCAAGGACTCTGAAGCGCTTTATGCTACAGTCAGTCATTCATTCGTTACCGCTAGCATTAGCCATTTTAGCTAATTCTTCCACATAATAACAAACAACTGCACAATAAATAACTTACAAATGTTTGCTGTGAAGATCTTTTGTAACAACTCATTTTTGGCCACAGCTGTACAACAGTTAGTCACAATCTTTTCACCAAAGCTCACTTTAAGAAATAGGAACAATTTGAATTGATGCATAACTTAAAGGCACTGTCTGGAGTTGTGTCAGACAGCACCATCTAGAGGCGGAAAAATGTATTGCCACTTAAACCGTCCTGCCTACTTCCATGTTTACAGCTGGATTATCAACGTCTTTGTTCGTGAATGTCCACCTTTAGTCGGCCAACAGAGCTAAAACACACTGTTTTACTATGCACATTCTCACATTAGGCTGTTTATTCATATATTTATTTATTTTACTTGTCCATAAGAAATGTGGCCAACACTGCATCAGATACTTCCACAAACACTCGTGCACACTTTGATTGAAATCTGTACGTAAGCGGATGTCTACTGGCTAATGCTGACCAGCGCTCAATTCTAATTGTCTCTAGAGGACGGGGAGTGGGCTTAATAAAAAATAATTTGACGTATTGCCTTATCTTATATAGAACAGGGTCAGACTGTCACTGATTTCTACAAAATCTTACCTAATTCCTAAAGGCGGAAAACTACGGATTGCATTTTAAACTAAAAGCAACGATAAAGCCTCCCTCTGCTGCATCCATGAAAACTCTCTTGGAAACAGACTTAATGTTTTAAAGGATTGTAATGGATTTTCCTAACTCACTCCTTTTCTGTCACCTCTCTCATATTTGATCTTCCTCTCTTAGATTATTTTTTCTTATAGAATCTGGTTCACCTGCCCTCCAAATGGTGAGGAATCTCTGGGACGTGGCACTACAATGACTTAGGAGCTTAAAACGCTTTCAGTTTCAGCTCATTCAGCTGCTTTCCCAGACATGGATTAAGCCTAGTCCTTGACAAAAAAGCAACATTCAATAAAGATCTCCACTGACACAAGTTTTTAGTGCAGGGCTGTGCTTAATCCACGTCTCAGGAACAGAGCTGAGGGGTTCTGAAAAGAGCTTAGAGTTTTTACACGAGTTCATCTTTCCTGTATAATAATGAGATCTGGATAAACAAGGTGAATCTTATTTAGTAAAATGGTCCATTTTCTCTTCCTGAGTCTATTATTGTTGGCATTTAAAAAAGTTAAATCAAAACAAAAATAAAATAGAACATCTAACCATGCATATATTTTTTAAAAAGTGGTAAAAGTTCCTGATTAAAAGAGTTTTATTTTAACTTTTATTAAATCAGAAAAGAAACTGTCAAAATCCAAAACGCATTTAAAAAATATGAAGCAAAGGATGATTGATCACCTATTTATGATATTTGTCATAACGATGCAGTTTCTCCTGATCATAACAGAGTGTGTTTTCTAGCAAGCTGACACACACATCCCACCTAAAGCAGACACGGCTCTTTGAAGTGTAGCCACAACATCAGCAGCAGAGAGAGCAGCTCACCCAGATCCCCATTTAAACTCCTTTTAAATTTACAAAGACGCTCAAGCTGCTGGATGACTCACACGGCACCGCTTTTTAAATACCTTCTTAGAAGTCTGGAATTGAACTTGTTTTTTTTTTAATGTTTGGAGTCTTTGTTGAAGATTTGAAGCTTGTTATCTGTGATGGAGAGTTGTGTTCAGAGGATCAAATATCTGGTGTGTTTTATAAACTCCATCAAGAGGGTAGATGTTAGACAACAACCCATTATTTATAGAGAAAATGAAATTATTCATTAAATGTAGAAAAAACATCTCAGAGCTCTGATTCATGGAGTGACTCGAATCATTAGATGACAAAAATCCTTGAGGCAAATTTAGATTTGACCAAACATCTCTGCCTTCTTCTGTTGTTGAAAAGTGGAGGCATGGAAACATTTTAACAGGTCATTATGTGGTTACAAAACAGGCTCTAAGGACTCAGGATGAGAAACAAAATACTAATTACAGCTAAACATATTGGAAAAAATAATATTTAATAAAGAGCAGCAAGGTCTTAGCAGGGGTCCACAGGGAGGGGGGTCCAAGCTTGCTGACAGAGTGGCACTGGTCCACCCTGGATCCCCACAACTGACCCTATTTTTTACTGGGACCAACCTGTAGGGGAGTCAGAGTCTGAGAAAAAGACCAAGGATTTCAAAATATTTGTGAACTCCTTGAGAACAATATACAAATACCTGAACTAGTTCACAGTAAAGGTTTAGTCAATACAAACAATGTTTGTGTGTCTGATTAAAATGGTTTTCAGTGTGGACAGAATCAGTTTGAAAGATTCAGCATCCTGAATCATCCTGCTTAATATGTAGAGAGAGAGAGAAACATGTTAAATGTGTGTTCCCCCACTCCCCCAAAAAGAAAAAACTACAAAAAACAGATTTGCACACACATTTTGCTTCAGTGTGACCCGGGTAGAAGTGATGAGGAGCGGCGAAGGAGGGGCTTCTTTATAAAGAGCATAAACATCGAGTGTAACCGCTTCCTGCTCAGTGCGCCGTATCGTATGCCGGCGTCGTAATGGAGCGGACCCACTGATAGACCTCAACGCTGAAATATGAAACAGGAGACGTTCATCCTACAGACTGGCCCTGTCTCAATACTCGCACTTCCACCCTACGGTCTTCAGTGAAGTGCACTTGGTAGAAGTGCACAGAAGGGTTCGAGTGCGTAGTGAACAAGTGCGCAATTAACTGCAGCATTTGGGACAGCGATCAGGTCACGTGTCTCCGCCGCTTCAAATGAGGTTTTTTTCCAAACCTTTATTTACACCAAAAAAGTCCAAACTCTCAATGGGAGGCAACAACTGTTCAATACAACAAAATAGAACATAAAACAAGCATTACAAGGTCTGTCAGCTGGTATCAACTGTTTGAGCATCAACATGTGAATATAGAAGACTTTACTGATCTAATGTAACACACATTACTTAAAAAGACAAATATTTTTTAGACTTTATCCTTAAATAGATTTTTCATAAACACCAGAGATGTGATGAATGAATTCAATTTTTAAATCATTTATGGAGGTTTCTTGTTTTTCATTTACATTTATGAATATGATATTTACCCATATTACAATATTACATAACATAAAAAGATCTTTTGACAAACTTATGTATAAAATCTGTACTGCTGTCATTTCTTCTATTTTTATTCTCATCCAATCCACCAGGTTCTGACAGAGTGTAGCCAGAGTTTGAGGAGAAACAAAAGATGATCAGTTCTTTCATCGTCTTTACAGCAGAATCCACAGAAAGGCTCCACCTCAGACCTGGATCTGCTGCTGGGTAGAATCCTTTAATGATTTTAAATGACATTTCTTTAACTTTGGGGAGAACAGGCCACTTTAAAAGCTTCGTATGTATTTGTTATTTGTTATCCTATTGTTATTTTTGTGTTACTCTTCAAAATGGTGCAGCCAGTCGCTGTTTCTGCTGTTTTGCTGCTCAAAATAATTTTTGAAACAGCAACAAGTAATCATTTTGAGCAAAATAAAGTGGAGGAACCGCTACCTTCTCGCGAGATTCTAATGCAGCAATGACTTATGGGTAATACCCTTGGCTGAAGTCTGCTCCGATGCAGACTTCGGCGAAGTGCGTAACGAGGGTGGAAAAGGGGGCGGGGATAGGGTCCGGAGTCTCCACCCAGGAGAATCGGGACACCCTGAGCACTTGCGCACCTCAGCGGGAACGCGCAACTGAGGGGCGCGAGTATGGCAAGCCGGAAGGGTCATTGAACGTCATATAAAAACGCGTTTTCCTGACGCGTTGCGCCGTATTTTTACGCGCAAACGCGTTGTGAATCGCACCACGTGGTCACGTAAGTTACGTGCGCACGCGCAAACGCGTTGAGCGGTTGCGCAACGCGCGGTGGCGTTTTTTACGCGCGGTCACGTAAATTACGTGCGGTGGCGTTTTTAACGTGCGGTGGCGTAAATTACGTGTGGTGGCGTTTTTTGCATATTTTATCATCAGGAGGCAGTGCTATGAAGTGTCAGCCACCACATTCAAAGTTATTTTAGCCAATCAGTGCCCTGCAAAGCCAGACAGAAGCAGGAGATTCCTGATCTTTTCTAAAATAAAAGGGACTTACCATTCTGCTCTGTCTTTATCACTCCCAGTTTAACAATAAAGTATGTTTTGACACCCAGCTAACTCTACCAGTTATTATGGGACAATAAAGCGTGATTAAACTTTAACTGTACTGTGCCTTGGCTTAAGTTTTTATATTTTTAATGAAAAAATGACAAAAGATCAAATAAAACACGTTGTTTTTATCATCTAGTAGTTCCGCTTACTGACAGCAGATGGCAGCACTTATACTGATATTATATTACTTATACTGATTTTATACGTCCAATCTGTGTCCTGTAACTCTCTATTGATTGTATTGAGGTGAAACCCCTAAATTAATTCTAAATGTGTTATAGTATTGATAATAAAGAAGAAACCTGATTAAATGAAAGATTTTCTGTTGTTTTGGAAGAACACTGCAGCTTCTGTTCAGAGGTTTCAAAAAACCAAGTACAAATATTTTGTTACCTCACTTAAGTAGTTTATATATTTTACATATATATATATATACAACATATATAATATATATATATATATATATATATATATATATATATATATATATATATATATATATATATATATATATNCTTAAAGACATTAGAACCTCCTCTTAAGATAATTATTCACGCCTACAGGACTTCCCAAAATTAGTTAAGAAGATGTTATTGGTCATCCTAAAAAGACCCCTTTTTAGGATAAAAGCCCCTTTTTCAGGAGCCCTGATTGAGTAGAGTTGAGTTTTAGTTTAAGTTAATTTGAGTTTAGTTCTGTTCACTTCTAGTTTAGTTTTAGTTTCAAGTTTTCCGTTTTACTTTTACTTTTCGGTCGTTTCAGAACCAGCTGCTTGGACCTTTGCTGACCTCCTGCACAAACTCCTGTTCCTCCTCTGATCAGCATCAGGCCTCAGCAAAACCTTTTTTTTAGTGCGGCGTTTTATTTTAATCTTGCAGTACCTTTAAAAGAAACTCAGTTTCTTCATTTTTACAGTATTTTTGCGACGTTAGTTCAAATCAGTTTAGACGTCGATTTAGGAAATCCAACTCCATCTGCCTTTGGGGTTAAAATAGTTCAGTTTTCTGAAGAGTTCTGGTTTTGCTGGCCGAAACCCCAACTCCCAAACCGAGCAGCCACAGCCTTGTTCCCGACGACATCAGTGACCTCCGGAGTGGAAGTCTGACGTCAACCTGACTTCGAACCCATCGGGCCTACAACTCGAGGGACTCGCAGAAAGAACACTGTCCGTCCATCGTAACCTCATTTCCCCGTTGGGACGACAGCTTTCGCATCCATTCGGCACTGAAGGTTGGTCTTACGTGAACTTTCATGTGGCTGTGACATTAAGAATGATGCATCATTTGATATCTGAACTCTTTTAAACCCAAACCCTTTCCATAAACCTTAGCCTAAATTTTAAATCACTTCTCCTCTTCCAAATTACAGCAGTCAAAATAACCCCCTTTTTACTCATACATCTCACTCTGCAAGCTCCGTTATCATATCTTAATATTTTAACTATTGGTGTATTCAATATTTCACTTAAACTTCCAGTTAATTACTCTCACTGTCATAATTATCAAGATGGTTAAAATCACCTGTGTTCATGCAAGATTCTGTTATTTGACAAGGTTGCAAACTGTTGATTTGACTGGTTGTTAATAAATATACCCTCTTAGTAATACGTAGTTGTGATGTTTTGAATTGAATGGTGTTAAACTTCATAAATCAAGAATTCACTCATTCAGATTTGTCAGACTGATTTAACACAACAGAAAGGTTTCTCAGGTTATCCTAAAACCTGGGTGGTGCCTCGAGGTTTATTATTAGCATTATTAATAATAATATCACTATTGTTGTTAATAATCCTAATAATATATATTTTATAATTAACATTGTAGGAATTTTCTCCCTACATATATATATAAACTATATATATATAACACATTTAGAATTAATTTAGGGGTTTCACCTCAATACAATCAAGAGAGTTACAGGACACAGATTGGACGTATAAAATCAGTATAAGTAATATAATATCAGTATAAGTGCTGCCATCTGCTGTCAGTAAGCGGAACTACTAGATGATAAAAACAACGTGTTTTATTTGATCTTTTGTCATTTTTTCATTAAAAATATCAAAACTTAAGCCAAGGCACAGTACAGTTAAAGTTTAATCACGCTTTATTGTCCCATAATAACTGGTAGAGTTAGCTGGGTGTCAAAACATACTTTATTGTTAAACTGGGAGTGATAAAGACAGAGCAGAATGGTAAGTCCCTTTATTTTAGAAAAGATCAGGAATCTCCTGCTTCTGTCTGGCTTTGCAGGGCACTGATTGGCTAAAATAACTTTGAATGTGGTGGCTGACACTTCATAGCACTGCCTCCTGATGATAAAATATGCTGAAAACGCCACCACACGTAATTTACGCCACCGCACGTTAAAAACGCCACCGCGCGTAATTTACGTGACCGCGCGTAAAAAACGCCACCGCGCGTTGCGCAACCGCTCAACGCGTTTGCGCGTGCGCACGTAATTTACGTGACCACGTGGTGCGATTCACAACGCGTTTGCGCATAAAAATACGGCGCAACGCGTCAGGAAAACGCGTTTTTAATATGACGTTCAATGACCCTTCCGGCTTGCCATACACGAGGGTGCAAGTGCGAGTATTGGGATTGGGCCACTGATAGCAACATCGTCTCCACCTGAATTCTAATGAGGTTAAACAAGATGTGAGCTTCTGGCCCTGAGGGAACACCATGGCTCCAAGTTAAAGTAAGACGACTTTATTGAGTTAGCCTGTTAGCCCAGAGACACTCCCACAAACTAAACACTTGTGGAGGTGAGTTTAATAAATACCTGAACTGTTTTGTACTTTAAGACAATACTTTCATATAGTTTTGTAAAAGTTTGCGTAAACATTGTCCACACTGCTGATGTTGTTTAGCTCTAATCATGCTAACCTAATGAAGCTAACACACAGTTAGCATCATTAGCTTCCAACCCCACAACTAAAAACCTGGTTCAGGTTGAAACTTCAATTCTGCTGGGAAATGATACAGATACATCTCCAAATATTATAATATTGTGAAAAAGTTCAATATTTTTGCCACATATTTCAAAAAGTAAAAAAGTCTTCTTTTCAGATGAAAGTAAATTTGTCATGTCATTTAGAAATCAAGGTCCCAGAGTCTTGGGAAAGAGTGGAGGGGCTAAAGAAATATTCTAATATATCACCATGTGTAATGATTTATTATGATGAATTCCAATTTCTGAAATGGACAAAAAAAAAAAAAAAACCTTGTTTTTCACAATATTCAAAAGTGTGTTTTCATTTTAAAAGATACCCCAAAACAATAGTTTTAATAATAAAAATAAAAGTATATTTAGTCTGTTTAGTTCAGAACTCTGTTCAGGTGATTCTGTGGTAGGTGTTTTGTCTAAAGTTGTATTTTTGAAGTCAGTGTTGGTAAATGAAGTCCTAATAAAATGACTACCTGTACTTAGAATCTGAATAGGCATCTCAATAAGCAGTCACATCATTTGATTCTACGGTAATCTAGTTTACAGGGCAATAACATACAGCTGAACGTTTAAAATTATCAGCAAAATCTGGTTTTCAGGGCCTACACTGATTTCTAAATCAGGTACAGCTCTGACCTGCTGATACTAGTTTACCTGAAAGGAAAGGACTACAATTAACAAAATACTTTTTAAAAACTTTATTGCTGATTACCTTTTGTCTCAGGAGAGATGTGAAAAAGATGTTGTTTGAGAGCTTATTTATATAAAAGTGATCTGAATGGGGTTTCTAAATAAAAAAGTGATTATTTTGTTGCACAACAGCTTGTGTGTGTTGGAGAGAGTGCACTGTTTTGACAGTGGGGTAGGGGCTTCCAGAATAAAAGGTTGGTATATCAGAGAACTCAATCAATAACTCAAGCACTAGAATAGTTTATTGCTGCAGTTTTAATTTCAGTATTTAATTTTTTTAATCCCAAATTAAATTTTTTTTTAATCCCAAATTTCACCTTATGTTTGCATCAAACAACTGACAAATTGAAAATTTGTCAACTTGTTGTCAGGAATTTAGCCTATAAGAACATTGGACTTTACAAAGTGCCTCAACTGTTCAGAAATTAGCCTTCTTCAACACATCATGGCACTTACCTGGGCTGAAAGTAAAATCAGTGTGTAGAAACTCCCCGAAAATAAATAATACCCAAACTTGCAACTCGCAGGTCCCGACTGTTTTTATTTTTCAAGACAAATTAATTTTCCAAGAGTCTTTCTAGTGTCAAAGGCTCTCTTTAGTTTTTTCTAGTTTTTGTTTTCTGCTTCCTGCCCTGTCAGCTAATTACTCCACACCTGTGTCAAGTTAATTATCGCCCCTTTTTGTAAATATAATGCACCTGCACATTCATTATAAAAGAGTTGGTTAATCGTAGCTCTTTTCATCACTTATTGTTTATTTTGTATCTGGTTTAGGGGTATTTAGTCTGGTTTTGCTTCTTCCTGATTTCATCTCATAACCTTAAATAAACCCTGGATTTTACTTTTACTTTTTTCTTCTTTTACATATCAATAAGGGAGAAGGTAATACATGGTCTCACACCTGTCTCACACTAAAACATTTATTAGATAAATGTGTGCACAGAGCCAAACAGATAAGCTGGAGTCATTTCTCTCTGGCTGTTTACAGATCTCACAGCTTTCACTGTTGCCCTGACTCATTTATAAAATGTCCTTAAAACAATACTAATTGCCACAGAGTGTAATCACTGGGTTTTGCTCTTGTGTTGCTATAATTAGATGATTAAATGATAATAATCGGATTCACGCAACACCTGGCTCATTGTTTTCTCTCTGAATCCTAATTTTATTTTTAAAATGTCTTCATTGTGGTGATGTTTGAAGAATGGAAGACATAGTCAAAATCACCTAAATGGTACGGATACAGCAACATTTAGAAAATAAAACATAAAGAGATTTCTGCTGTTACCACACAGCAGCTGCTGGAGAAAGTGGAGAAGGAAGAAGTGAGGAATCTCTCCTTTGATTTGTCGGAGTAACAAAGTCTGAGGATTCCTCTCAATCTTGTGTTCGTGTTTTTCTGCAGAGATTTGGGAGGTTCTTTGATGTGCACGCTGCTCGCCCCCCGAAGCAGCGCAAAGCAAAGATAAAGCTTTTTCTCATAATACGGCGCTTCACTTCAAAGGTCTGGAATTGAAACACACAGGTGTGTGTGTGTGTGTGTATTGAGATCATTTTACATATGTAAATTATCACAACTATTACACAAATTATTTAGGTTTTTCTTAAATGAAACTGGCAGATCAGAGCTAAGTTACAATGTAGTGACATTGAATTTGTTGTAACCACAGATCTGAGGACAGCATCAGTATAGATGTGTGACTGGTGCCAGTTTCATAGGACATGTCACTGTGCTGCGCATCAGTGTTACTTTGAAGTTATAACACTGAATCGAATATTTTGAATTTTATTGAATTGTCTTATTCAGATAGGATTTTAGGCTTCATTTTTTCTATGAATGTTGCTTATTTAGCTACATCCTGTCAAGAAATGTCTAAATAAGAACTTTTGTTCAAACCTAGTTACAGTTGTAGCTGGACAGCTTAAAATATTCTTGCTATTTTTCCTAAAATTACAATTATGAACAAGTCAATTGCACTCAGTTTTAAAGTAAACAGTTCTAGCCAAAGAACAAGTGGGTTCAGCTCCTCAGGGTCGCATCATGACTCCCATGATGGGTTTTACGCTTGACTACAAAGCATCTAAAGTTAGAAGTCATAGGCTGTTTTTAGCCTTTTTCACACAGAGATCACCACATACTTTCTGCTTCATGTGCACTGAACAGACCTATTTAATGTATTTTGGTGTGACCTTTTATTTGCACTGGCTGTGTTAAATCAGACAGGAGATAATAATTCAAAATGTCCCATTTTGCTATATTTTTATTCTTTTTTCGTTGATCTGTTCTGCGTTTTTCTTTTGCACCTCATGAACAACCATTTGTTGAAAGAAAAGTGAAACAATTCATAAAAAGATGCTATGAAGAGGATGATGGACTGAAAACAGTTTAAACTCCTCTCTGATTTTACCTCAAGGGTATGACATTCTATTTGGTTTCATGAGACAGTGATAGAAGAATAGTTTGTCCAATCACCAATTCTATTCAATTTATTTATAAGGCTCCAGTTTACAACACAAGTCATCTCAAAAACACTGAACAAAGCAAGAAATCCAATTAATTTCCGATTCAGGTCAACTGATTAGAGTAAATGTAACTCAGTCATGATTAAATTAGATTCAAGATGCAAGGCGAATTAGTCCAGTTGTCCCTCTATCAATTGAACCAGCAGATTGGATTGAAGCATCACTTCAATGCAGTCTCCCATCATGAGCAGCACAGTATGAGGGTGACAGTGGAAAGGAACAACTCCCTTTTAACAGGATGAAACTTCAAGCAGAAGTGGCCTAAGAACTAGTCTGGAAGGATGTGGACCAATGTGAGGACTAAAGTTATGCTCAGTTTTCCTCACAGCCATTATCTCCTTGTTTTTCACTTTTCTGGGTCTGGGTGGCGTGGGCAGCAACCCTAACAGGGAAGTGCAGATCGTCCTCTCCTCAGCCACCTCCACCAGCTCCTCCAGTAACACCCCAAGGTTTTCCCAGGCCAGCCTAGAGATATAATCTCCCCTGTATCTCCTGGGTCTCCTGCTGGCAAGATATGCCTGAAACGCCTCTCCTGGCAGTCGTCCTGATCAAATGCCCAAATCTTAGTTGAACCTTTGACTCAGCGCTTACTCTCAGGGCTGTACAGTGCGACATGTGCGAAGGAAAAAACTGTCTGTGTGATAAACTATTTTTAGACGTAGCACTTGTGCGACATCTACATGTAATTGATTGTGGTGCCACGGCTTTAAAAAAAAGCTGCCACACCTTCAGAATTAATTTTTTAAAGTTCTCCGTCGTGGCGAGTCTGGTGACGCTCTCTTTGCGACGCTCAAAGTCTCCCTGTGATTTAATCACAGACAGCATTAGACCAGAGGAACTAATAATATACAACTTAATGGGACACATCGATGTCTGTTAACAAGTCCATGTCCGAGTCGGGGGGAAAGAAGGAGTTCGTCTGACACCGCTAAACTCTGCAGCAGCTCAGCCTGCTGCGACCCGCTCCCAGGGGCGTGTCTAGAATTTTTTCCTTGGGGGGACCAGGAAGGGGCAAAGACTGAAGGGTGGCACACTAAAAGGTCAGTTTGATTTAAATGCTCTGCAGTCTTGGACTGCAATGGACAGCAGACCAAAGTTTTGATAACATATTTACTTACTGAAGTAAAACACATGGATCTGTTTAGTAGAACTATGCAGCAGATTCAAAACCAGGGAGAACACGATCAGTAGAAGACAATTGAACATTTTAATACATCACAGTCTCACTAGTAGGCCTGGGCGATAAATCGATTGAATGAATTAATTCGAATTTTTGGTTGCGGGCGATTTAAAAAAACAAGTAAATCAAGTTTTTGTGTAATGGCATATTTTTGGCTCCCCGGAGCTTCCGTAGAGCTAGTTCCACATAGCATTATTGCTAGCGACAACAACAACAGCAAAAACAATCACCGAAGCAGTCGCTTTGCACATATAGGGCCCTATAATTTCCGTTTTATCTTTTCCCAAATTCCAATAACCTCACGGCTCGTTTCTATTAATTTAGCTGAATGTTCCGTAGTACGGTTCGACCGGCTCCATGCTGCTGCCTGTTTTCAGACGTGACTGACTCGGAGCTCATCACATTACGCTGCCAGTCCATTGTCTGTTGACTAAACTTAAAGAGAAGTCATTCTTCAGATTCATGAAGCTAATTTGGATATTGTTCTGCCCTGAGCTTTGCACTAAACTTCGAGGTGTTGAATTTTCTGGAGGTGTTTCAGTGAGACTTTGTCGAAGCGGACCGTCTTTGTTTCCTCTGTGTGGAGACTGCGCTCTGCGTGCGCAGGTACGGTGGCGGCCAAAACACTTCGAAAAATATTATTTTCTTTACTAATTTGCAGATATAAGGGAATTCTGTGAGATTCCACGTTTTATACTGAATTCCATTTTGTTTGGGAATTGCTGTGATTCCGTCCGTTTTTTCCGCATCTGCCGTTTGTATGTGTAGGGGGAAAATCGGAAAAAATTCATAATTCGAGTTAAAAAGAAAAAAATTGGAGATTTTATTTTTAGGCCATTTCGCCCAGCCCTACTCACTAGACACCATCAAAAACAGCCTGTGCATTTGCTTTCATCAAAACTACAATAAGGTACAACAGTTTCTGCATTTTATTAACAATACATCAAAGATTATGACAGCTGGATACATCTGTTTTTTGTGGCCAATCAGATTTCAAGGGTAGCCAGTGCCACCCGTGTGGCCCCGCCCCTGCCAGTACTGTATTGAAGTACTGAAAAAGATCAAATCAGATAACTCAACAACCACACATAACTTTATATGCATACAAACTATAATACTGTCCATAAAACTCATACAGTATGCACACACTACAGTAAAACAGATTGCACACATTTTTAGTACACTCAGAACAAATCTACACTAATTTGAATGAATAAACTTAATTTTTGAAATGACACTTACATATTATATTTCTTGTTATTGTGTTTTCATTATAAGCACTTTGTCAGTGTGTTAAAAAATGATAAGTACAAATTTAGGTTTTTAGAGATTGTAACAGGATTTTTATGGTGGTGTTACAACTTTTTGTTCTGTGTTACAAAACCTGACACCTCTGTAGCACCAGTGCTTTGAGCTAAAAATGTTAACGTACAGCCCTGACTCTGGATGCTCATGTCAGTTTTCTGGTTCACTCTTCTTTCTATCATCTAAGGAATATTCCTAAACTGAGTCCCGTTGTGTCAAACTCTAATTCTTTCATGCATTCATTTCTTCTCGTCTGGACTACTGCAACTTGCTCTTCGCCTGTTTGAACAAAACTTCCTTGGATTGGTTACAGGTGGTTCAAAATGCTCAGACTAAGTCCTCCAAACACACCCACGTCACCCTAATGGCTACCTGTAAATTCCAGAGTTCATTTCAAGATCCTGGTTCTGGTTTTAGGGCCCTAGATAGACAAGCACCATACATCAGTGATCTTTTATGTCCTTATACCCTCAGCAGCTCCCTGAGGTCCAGTGATCAAAGCCTACTGGTTGTGCAGTGTAGGCTAAAGACTAAAGGAGACAGAACATTTGCAGTTGTGGCCCCCAGACTCTGAAACCCTCTCTCCTGAGCCTGAGATCAGTGGACCCAGTGGTCTCTTTTAAACACATCTCTTTAAACTGGCTTTTACATGAACTCCTGTAAATCAGTTACTCTGTAGTTTCTTTTCCTGCTTCTGTCAGTATTTCTGACTCACTCTCTCCTTGTGATTTATATCTTGAATGTCGCTGTACAAATAAACTTTACTTACCCAAACCTTGTGACCATAGGTGAGGGTTAGAACTGAGATCGTCTGGAAAATTGAGAGCTTTACCTTCTGTCTTATGTCCCTCTTCACCAACACAGACCAGTCAAGCGTCCACATGACAGCAGACACTGCCCTGACCCTCTTGTTGATCTCCTGCTCCCTCCTTCCCTCACACACGAGCAAGACCCCAAGATGCTTCATTTCCTCCACATGAGGTAGGACCTCACCTCTGACCAGGAGTTTGCAGTCTCTCATCACCCCTTAATCAGGTGATTTGATTAAAAACTGATTGGTTGGAAGGCTGAAGTCAGCACCAGTTGAACACAGCTTTGAAACAGCTGATGCAATAGGCAAACAATTTATTTGCTACAAAACTTTCAGCATTTTTAGCAAACATTTTTAAACAAGTCTGCCTACTACTCTGAACCTAACCAAACCATCAGATTGGTGTTTACAAACCCTTATTTATGCTCTAAACCAGAAGCCTTTGGATTGACGTGTTATTCTAAAATGTCACACATTTCTTATTGAAGTGTAAAAGCTTTAGTGTCATAATTGGCCAAACCAGTGAAAGACATCTTTGGAGAGTCTTACAACCACTCACTTTTGGCTCACCATTCTGGAAATGTCTCTATTCCAGTATGGCTGTACTACAGAGAGTATCTCAGTGGGCTTTTGTTGTTTCTGGACAGCAAATGGAGAGAACAACACTAAAACAACCTGACAGACAGATGAGGGGGGAAGTCACTCTTCAATGTCATTATTAATTCAGGAGGCAGGATCCCATACATGCCAAAAATATCAATGTTTTTCATTTCACGGTGTCGTGTAATAGATAGTGGCTGTTTTACAGGCTGGTTGTAAAGGCTGTACTGGAACAGCTCTCTGGATGTCACTCATTCATTGTTAGATGAATGTTTTGAGATGATTACACTCTCATCTTACTGGGCTGTGAATGTTGCAAGAATATTTGAACATTTTTAGTTGGAATCGCACAGAATTTGTACGTACATCACTTTTGCTGGAGATTTTTTATATGGCCAGGCCATGCATATGATTTCAATGTGAATTTTTTTTCTGACACAATTAAGCTACAAAATGTTTCAAATAGGTTTCAGTTTGCTGCAAATGTTTCACTTTTGTTTGTAATTTGGTGGTAAGGTCATCCCAGAGTTTTCTCACATTTCTTGCTCTTTCTGAGCTATGGACAATAATTTGATAAGTCATTTGTTCAGAATGTTAAGAGAGGAAATTTGTCATGGAAGCTTTATTTCTTAACAAACATCCAGCGATACAGCAGCAAGGCCCTTCAACTCAATCAAGCAAACTGAGAACCTAGATGAATATTTTGAGACATTTTGGATGCACTCACAAAGGATGTTCACAATTTGTCAGCACCAGTCCCAGCTCACCAAGAAACTGGCTTAAGAAATTCAACGAGCTGCTGCAGTTTAAGCTTGTTTACCTTTTTATATATACAGTGCCTATAAAAAATATTCACCCCTGGATGTTTTACCCTTTTATTGCTTTTAAATAACAATCATGAGCAACATTATTTGGCTTTTTTGATGCTGCCACCACCATGCTACACAGTGGGGATGGTGTGTTTATGGTGATGTTCAGTGTTTGGTATCTGCCAAAAGTAGCATCTTATCTGATTACCAAAAAGTTAAATTTTGGTCTCATTAGACCAAAGAACTTTCTTCTACTTGACCATGGAGTCTCCAACATGACTTTTGGCAAAGTTGGAGACTCCATGGTAAATGTAGTTTACTGCTATTACTGTAATGTAAAGAGCTTTGCAGTACTTGACTTAGAAAAGCATTATACAAATGCAAAACATTTGTGAGAACTACAAGGGCAAACACAACTAATCTCTATTGTCACAGCATTCTTAAATATTTGTTCATTTGTCACGTGCGATATTGTCATCGCAACATTAAGCATATCACAGGTTTTTCTAAAATCATGCAGTCCTAATGCAGAGTCTCTCCCGTCTCAGCTGATGAAGCTTCTAACTCCTTGAGTGGTCATGGTTTCCTGGTGGACTCTCTCACTAGTCTCCTTCTTGCACGGTCACAGTTTGTGAGGTCGACCTGATCTAGGCAGATTAACACTTGGTGTCATATTCTTTCCATTTTTTCATGATGGATTTAACTAAACTTCAGGGGATGTTCAGTGTCTTAGAAATGTTTTTGCATCCATCCCCTCACTTATACTTTTCAGTAACCTTTTCTCTGATTTGCTTGAATTGTCCTTTTGTCTTCATGCTGTGATGGTAGCTAAGAATACTCATTAACCAGTGGATAGATCTTCCAGACTCAGGTGTCTTTATACTACAATCACTGGAGACACAGTCACTGCACTCAGGTGAGCTCCGTTACACTAATTGTGAGACTACTAGCACTAATTGGCTGGTTGTCTGATGAATCAGGTCAGTCACTTTAAAAGGGGGTTAATATTTATGCAGTCACTTACCGGTATTTTATGTATTTTATTGTAATGTTGTAGAAACCAGTTTTCAGGGGGTTTTGTAAAAAAAAAAAAAAAAAAAACATTGGTCAATGAAGCCAAATTATGTTGCTCATGACTGATTTATGAAAGCAATAAAGGGGTAAAACATCCGAGAAGGTAAATACATTTTATAGGCACTGTAGGGGAAAAAATTCCATATTTTGTTTTAAAACTTTATTCAGTTTTCTTACATTTTGGGTCTGGGTCAAAGCAAATACAGGGTAATAGAAGTTGGTGAGATTTTGTCAGTTATATTTCTTTTCTTTCCTTGTCAGGTCAGTTCGAGTTGACTCTAAACTTTCTTTAGTTAAATCTTCAGCTGCACCCTGGAGTCAAACAAAATGTAAAGTTTTAAATATGGTACTTTTACACATTAGGCTGTCACCTTTCAAGACCTTAAGTATTTCTGAGCTTTCAATCCACTCATAACATTTTTTTAATACCTTTAAAAATTTTCATTATGTTAAGGCAATAACTGAAGACATTTAGTCAGACTCTAAGATCTGCACCACCTCAGACCCTGTTAGGAGAGGTTATTTCTGTATAAAGTAAAATGTGTGGCTAACAAGTTCAGCATGATAATTAAAGTGCTGCATCTGCTCATTAAAGTAATTTTTGGAAAATATATACCAAAAATATAAAAGGTGAAGTAGACTGAGGCACTCCCAGTCATCAGAAAACAATCACAAAAACAACCTTACAGCTTTTGTAGAGATAAAAGCACAACAGCAGCATTCAGTGTCTGGGTGATCTACTGCTACTAACAAGCTTCATCTGTCTGACAGATCATACAAATCCAACCTGGGATAGACAGCTAGAGTGGCTCTGCCTCTTACCTCCTTCAGTTTCTGCCCATGTAGTTGTGTTTTTTTTCTTAAAAGCCAAGATAATGATGACACCAGCACGTGCGTGAGAAGTTTATAACTTTTCAACTTAAAAGCTCTGGAAGAGGCTGTTCTAAAATTGTGGAGCACTCTGTGTTTCAAGGAGGTCACATATATGTTCTTCAGTTACTGGTAACAATGTGGGAAAGAGACGGTGAAACAGAGAGAGAGGACATCTGGACACAGAACCAAAATATTTAGCAGCCCACCAATAATCTTTGTACACTGTTCATCCAGGTTGCCATGCAGTCCGTCTACTGCAATGTTGCAATTATTTGTCTTTGTTTTCTGTTTATTTGAAATGTTTACCCAGGAGGTGGATTATGTCTGAGATGGGCTTTTTTTTTAAGAATTTCACAGTTTGAATTTTCAGTTCCTCTGGGCAAAATTCTATAAAGTCGTTGTTGTGTAGTTTAGTGCTCTTTGGACACTGTTTACTGATGTCCTCGTGTTCGGAGCAGGTAGATTATGGTCCTCAGGTGGGCTGGCATGTGGTGTTTTAGTGTCACAGCTGTGAATGGATGCCTAATGAAGTGAGTGTGCTGGAGGTTTGTTATGTGACCTCGAGGACTTTGGAGGAGTCGGCTCAGTGTTGGTGAACCTGTGAACATCAGCACCTTTCTCTGTGGCAGTCGGCCATAAACACTGAGATCAGTCTGTTCAGCTGTGGTTCAGTGTTTGGTTGACACTGTGTGATGCTCTGAGTGAATCTTGTGGATATTAGTGAACTATTGTGCATGTGACTGTTAATGTTGTGACTACAGTTTGTTGCGTCATTTGATTTGAGGATTTGGTTGTGAGCAATACATTTGGTTAATGGTTTTTTTTTTGGTGGATTCTTCAAAATTTTTCAGAGCATTAAGTTCAGTTTATGTTCTAGCAGATCCATACAGTTCAACATTTTGGAATAAACATAGTCATGGTTATTTTTCTTAAGTATTTTGTTATGATGTAAAGTTGTTGGAATTTAAAGTGACTGCATGGTGGTTGAAGAAGCTTTGCTAATCTATTTCTTTGTTAGATGAGAAGAGTGTTGCGTAAGTTGGCTGCTGCACTCAACATTTTTTTTGCTTCCTTTCTTGTTCTTGTGTTTTTCAGGCTCAAAGGCAAAATAATTTTTCAGAACAACTTTGTTTTTGAGTGTAGCTAAACAAAGCCTTTGAGGGTGGAGTTGTTGTACCAATCTGCATCCCCAGGAGGTGCATATTTACAGTCTGGAGAGTCTTAATTGGACAAACTTGTGAAGGCATAATGAACTGATGCACTAAAGGAAACTTGCAGGAAGTTTCAACACTTTGCTAAGTGGTATATAGTACAACAAGCATCTCTGCTGATATTTTTGTGTCATTCAATTAGGGCTGGGTGATTGGATTAATGTATCGACCATCAGCGATAGGCTGAGTCCATTGCTCTCTGTATTTTTAGGAGCGATTCTAAAAAAAATTGGGGGTCTATGAATTAGTTTCTTAATTAATAACAATGCTATGTTGAAGCCAAATGACACAGCCTACGTTAAAAGGAATAAATGATGCTGTTATGGTACACATAAGTGTTTATCTGTCTTACGAAAAACTAAAACAGGACTGAAAAGGTTTCCTTCAGTGAACATGTGCACTTCCATAAAATAAATCTCGGCCACAGTTTGAAGTAATTTTGAGCAATTTGTTGATGGAGAAGCAACCGCTGGCGATAGCCTAGCATTCTCAGCCAGATGGTGAACACTAAGATGCTTGAGTCCATTGCTGCCATCTATACGTCTGCATAAGCGGACGGTTTAAAGCCAAAGGATCCCAAATTGCCACTTTTGTGTTTTTTGGCAAATCAGTCCGTGTGTGTGTATACATTTATCCACTTGCAAGAATGTCAAAATGTCACCTGCATGAATATATTGCCCATCATCCCTTTTTGGGACTGACAGCTAATGGTTGGAAAAATGTTAGTTATTACCCAACCCTACATTCAATCCAAGCTCTTATTTTTGAACACAATGGAAAACCCCATTCAGTGTATTTAGTATTTACTTTATACCTGTTCTTTTGGACCACAGGGGACTACTTCAGTCCTTGTGGACATGTAAGATAGTTAGTGAGATAGCTTAAAATAAGTTTGATCATAATGTTGTGAATAATATATTGGTATGCAATACTAGATTGTCTGATCTTTTTGTAACTGCATTTATTTTAGACCCTTATTGTTTGTGTTGCTTTAAAGCAGCGGTTCCCAAACTTTTTTGCCACGCACCCCCTTCTATGTCCCAGCTGTGTTTGCGCACCCCCAGTCCCCAGATGGATACCTTTCACATTTGAACCAATTCCTGGTACCTACGAATCGTTAATGTTACAAATTTTCTATACTTTTGAGTGTTTGATTATTAAATAAATCGCTTTTTATATGTAACCGGGGATTACTCTGAGTGTCGCGTGTCCTACGGTCTTGGAACGCCCCTCGCACGGTCCGGCGTTTCCTTGTGATGTGTGTATCTTGTAAGTACGGCGTGTGTGTGTGTGTGGGAGGGTGTTGATCGAATGCTGGAAGTCAGCAGGAGGTTACTACACTGGTTTAAGCTGACAGTTTGCTTAACTAACTGCTTACTGTTTTTAAATTAAAACCCAGCTCTGTTAGCTGTGCGCGCACCACAGTTTGGGAATCCCTGGTTTAAAGGATAATTTCTAACAAAAAAAAAAGAGATTTCTATATTTAGCTATTGTTTATGTTGTCAACTATCAAAAAGTGGCAAACTCTTCATTTATAATTAGTTTGTTTTGCCACATGTCTTTGTGCATTTAAATGCAAAGAAGGCGACAATGTGGATTCAATATTCTGCTAAAATAGGCGGTTTGATTCCCCTGCAGATTAGGACGCTTTCTCACTCAAAGCCCTGCAAGAATCTGTTGTCAACACAACACATCTGCGTACAAACATAGGCTCAACAAATAGCTCAGATTTGTATTCGGAAGCTTCGGTGTCGGATTCCGTTTGAATCCGACTGATTGCACAGTTTTGTAAACCGCGCAGACACGCTTTTATTTTCAGCCAAAGACTGTTTGTATGGTTGGAGCTTCCAGCTTACATATCCATGTATTTACAGTACGTGTGTGTTTGTGTGCATTCACTCATGCATGATGACACACAGCTACGGCAGCACATGAGAAGGGATTTCTGTTAAAAACATCCTTTCTAAGCCTCCTCGTTCACATCCGAAGTTGTACAAAAGCTTCCCGACACTGTGGTTGTGTGGGGGTACGTTCATTCTCTTTGGAGATGACTAATTTAAATTTTTAATGGATTCAGACTCTTTGAAGAAAATTGAGAAGTGGCCTTACTGAATGCTTATGGGCCCTCCAACCCTCCCACACTTAAATTTCTACAACCTCAAGGGAAGGATGTGCAGCCCAGCACGAACATTTAACGTAATTGGACCAACTAAATGTGGGATTATGTACAACATGTAACATAAATAACATTAGGACACGCATGAATAATTGATTTGAGCTGAAAACTGTCGTCTTCACTCCACCAACAAATGTTAACTTTATGTCTATCTATAGTTTAATCCATCCAGTGTTGTCATGTGCCAGTGTACATTAATAATTGTGAGTTTTCTTAAAGTATTTGGTCTAAGTAAACAACTGAACAACCTGTACTTTGTGTACAGTGGAGATGCGTATAGCTCAGTAGGTAGAGTGGCCATCTGGCAAACAGAAGATCGCAGGTTTGATCCCAGCTCTGGCTGGAATACTTTGTTGTTGTATCCTTGTGTAAGACACTTTCCCCACCTTGTCTGCTGGTGGTGGTCAGGAGTGGAGTTCTCAACCAGCCCAACATTTTAACCCGAACCTGAAATGACCTGAAGGATGTGAAGCAAGAACCGGCCTGGGGCGACATCACATTAAACACTGGACCCAAGTTTGACCGAACCCGAGTGTTGTTGCTTTAATGGAGGGGGGGGGGAATCCACACACAGCAGACTACTTCAAGTTAAACTCAATCACTTAATAAAAACCAAAAAACAAATTTGACGAAGACGAACAAATGTGAAACTAATAAAATAATTTTATAATAATGATGATGAAACAATTAACGTCTGGAACAGGAGCAACGAGTCAGCGTGTTTACCACAGCCTGAAAATAAACGGGCACTAGTCTAAATTGAGAACTCTAGTCAGGTGGGCCCAGTGGCACCAGATTGTGTGTGATGACTCCAGCCTCTGACAGCTGTGGCTACAATGTAGCTCACTGCTATCAGCATGTGAATGTGAGTGGGTGAATGACTGAATGTAGTGTGAAGTGCTTTGGAAGTCCTTGGACTTAGAAAAGTACTATACAAGTACAGACTATTTACCATTTAAATTAAATTTAATTATACTAATTATGACACTACAAGTCACTGACAGAACCTGCAAAAACAAGTCAACATGAATCACAGCCACAACAGATCAGAGCAGGCACGTAATTTTTAAGAGATTCCTCATCAGTGCAGAATTATAACCTCGCTGGAGAAGAATAACTGATGATGAATTACTGGCATTTTGTGTAGAAAGCACTAATTATTGACTCATGTAAATATCTGTTTCACAGCTACTGGCAGCTATAAGTTCAAAACAAACTTCCACACATAAGCTCATTTATTATTCTATCTTCCTGGTTGCTTGCTAATAAACAATTTAGTGTCTTGTTCTTTTTGTCTCAGGAGTAAATGTATAGAGAGATTTGAGGCTGAGGTTTCAGTTTTAACCAGCCAAACATCATTTATACAGCAATATGTTGGGTCTGACACAATGCATCTCTTTTCCCTTAATGTGCTCAGGAGACCATAGAAAGACAGGTTAAGAATTCTGTAGTTGTTCTTAGTGTTTATAAGAGCAGAAAGGAAATTTTCTCTAATTCACTTTTAGTGCAAAAGATGATCTACCAAATCCTGTGCCCTCATTAAGTGTAAAAATGTATTCTGAAGCGAATTTGGAGCAGCGTAAGACCTAATCACTGTGAATTAGTTGGATGAAGAGGATATCTGGTTACAGACTTATTAGTGTGAAATCCACAGTTTTTTCAAGTCTCCCACAAAGTTCCTTCCAGCAAAGCAAAGAAGATAAAATATAGAACTTAAACTAAAAAATCTATTTGGGAAGAAAGCCATTCTCTTATCAAAGTCATTCAGACTTACATGTGTAATACACTACTCACAAAAAGCTAGGGATTTTTAGCTTACTGGTGAAATTGATGGAAAATGTAAAAAGTTCACACTACAGTGATGTTGTATCATAGGGCATTTAACCCTCGCACTGTCCTTATTTGTGGACCTACGGAGTTTTCTAGTCATTTGGGGTCAATTTGACCCCCTAAGACATTGCGAGGGTTAAATACAGCCTGCAATGGTAATTTACTCATCCAAAACTATTTGAGTGAGTGAACAAATAAACAGAGGTAAGAAGGGGAATAACCGGATCTCTTCTGCGTTTTGCGGGTTAATGTTGAAGGATTACCGTGACACAGTTCGTCTTTGGGGATTAACAGATTCTCCGTTTATTCTGACGAGCTCCGTGAACAGAAACACAAAACAAACCTCTCCAAGTCCTCTTCCACAACACAAGAACAAATGGGCAGATTTCAGGAGGGACAAACAGTTTATAAATAAATAAACTTTTATACATTTGACCTACCTGACGAGGTCAGTAAACACAAAACAAATGACATCAATAACTGCCCATTCCGATTACAGAACACATTTTGTGTAATTATATCAAAATAAACTAATTTAACCTGGTTACAAAGGCATTTAAGTCATTAGATGGCTATGACTTGTCCGTGTCTGGACATGAGGGACAGATATTTAACTTTTTTATTCTGTCATGAGACTTTGGCTCCACAATATGGGTGGTTTATCCCCTAACTCTCTGCCTTTGGTGATTTTAATCAGCTGGAAACCTGTAAAATGTCACGTCACTGTATTTCTATCATCTATTTGTGCAGCCTACAGTGCTGCATGTGTTAACCATGCTGATATATTTTGTTTTACAGCTATTTAAGCTCAATTTATTGACAACTGAAAGATAAATAACAACTGTGGTCGGCAGTGGTGTGCCGTCTTCTTGCCCTCTGGCCAGGAGCTTGGGCGCATGACGTCACGCGTCATACCAGGGGCAAAAGCTAAAAAAAAGTTTGTTAGCATCGCCACTAAAAAATGTATCATGTTAGCTGCTAATGTTAATGTGTACATAAACAAGAAAGTCCAGTGGAGATTTGGTTTTTATGGGTTTTTTTGCCCTTTTCTATAACAGCTGCTAATGCATTGTTTTTGTTAGAATCTCAACTCACAAATAAAAAAGGAAAAAAACATTTTTTAAGAAATAAAGAATCTCCACCCGTGAAGAAACAAGGTAATGTTAACACGAATGTAAAGTTGATCATTTCAAATTTTGAACTTAATATCCCAAATAGCAAATGCTGCAACATATTCTAGATCTATTTGAAATTCAAAATACTTGAAAAATCTAATCACACACCCAGATAGAGTCATGCATAAGGTGGGGTCATGATCCACTAATGTCTTCTAGCTCTTGACATTAGCTGATGGTCACTGCCTGGCTGGATGTCTTCACATTGATTTATAAAAACCAGAAGGACCATTGATCTTGTCCAGGAACTTTACAGCCTCTGTCTGATCTCACTGCTGATATGGAGCTCTCTCCTGGTTAATTAATGGTTTGCAGGTAATGTGGGCGGCGCTGTCTCCAGCAGTACCGCAGCTTCATTCTCTGGAGAGGGATCGGCCTGTAATGAAGGGCACTTAGACCACCTGCCAGGAGGCCACAGCCATGATTAAAAGTCACTAAGAGTTCTCACTGACTAAAACAGATTCATCACAGATGAGTTACTGAGACAGTGTGACAGTAAAGTCAGAGGTTACTTCCATCAATATGCTTCTTTCCTTTGTATCTGTATTCTGCAGCATGGAGGAAACACAGCAGTTTGTTTTCTTTTCTTTTCAAATAATTTCCGGGTTGATGATGAAGTATCTTTTTCTGAGGAGTGCATTGGTGATAGATTGAGTTTGGCCCAGTTTATTTTCCTTCTGCTAGTCTGAGGTGAGGAGTCAGGATTCACACAAATCCTTTGCTAATGGCCTGTCAATCCTGTTATGAATACAAACGCAGGGAAGTTCTGTTTCTGAATGCGTTTGTTCCAGGCAAATATGCTGACAGAAGATAAATAATGCACTGACTAATAAAGGACAAAAATCTGAGTAAAACAAGAGAATATTCACACAAAGGCCCGTTGGGATGTATGCATATGAAGGTTTGATTTAAATGAGTAAACTGTAATCAGTTTTTAGAGTTTTCTGCAGCCGTGCACCGGAGGATGATCCATCTCATTTGAGCTGAAGCACTTTGGCTCAGACATGTTGCACAATCTCAGCTGCTGAGCTGCAGGTTTCTGGATTTATTGCCATGAAAACATAACTGGATAAGTTATGTCCTAAGAAACAAAACATTACCTAAAATATAATCATTAAAAAATCCTATACAGACAAAAATGGACTTTTGTCTATATATAGTAATAGTATATTTGAGCTTTTCATACTTGCATCATATTTTACATGAATCTAACAAGACTTGTTGACATTAAGTCTCATTTTCCTCGTAATCTATTCATTTGAAGTATTATTTCAAATGTATTTACAGCTGCTCACAAACTCTGACTCAACCTTTTGTCCTCAACTCACACTGACGTTGCATTGCTGGGTGCCTGTGGCAGGGTTTGACTTGTGCTGGAAATAATATTTTTCCAAAGAATTAAGAGATCAGATAAGATCATTCCATTTATTTTCAGTTGTTTCAAAAATGTTTTAAATCCCTTTTTAATACCTTGTAAAAGGAAACCTAATGATGGTAACATTTGTCAGAAATGCTAATCTTCCACCTTGTATCCAACGGATGTTTGAACACAGAGAAGGTGGATATTGTCTAAGAGGAACTGGGATATTCAAAACAAAGAAAATTAGAACCAATAAAAAAAAGTAGATGAGTCTCAGTAAGAGGAGTGAGTTTATGGAATAGTCTTGATGATAGTTTAAAAAACTCTTGCTCATTAAAAACATTCAAAAACTGTTTCAAATTTAATTCTTAGAGAAATACCAAGCACAGGAAAATTAAGTATGCATGTCTATATTTCTTTGCTTATGCTGTTGTTAAAGATGATGCATGTCTCAGCTGTACTGTCACAAATTGTTGCTTTCATGATAGTGGGAAACAGGTCGTGAATGTGATGGGTAGCCTTTAATAAGTTATACTTCAGCCTATACCCTTTCGGTCAATGACTTTATGTAAAGGTATTGTTTATTTACATGAGGTAGTGGGAATTATGTCTGTGATTACCTTGACTTCTCTTTTTGTTTTGTCTTTTTCTTCCCTCTCTGATTCTGTCTTATGTGATGTTATGACTGAATAAAAAAATAATTAGAAAAAAAATGTCTTTAAAAAAGGAAAACATGAAAGTATGAATAATAATTCACTGAAAACTAAAATCTTTTTACAGAAAAATATATAGATATAACTGATGCATTAAAGACAATTAGTCCGTTTTTTTTTTTAACGGCAGCCTCATCGGCTGATAGTAAGTTTCACTTTCGCTTTAGGAGCGACGTTTTCACTCGCGTGCTCAAATGCAAATAATTACATAATCCGGTCATGAGGGCTCGCGAGATCTAACTTATCTCAACGAGAAATATCATGACGTTTTAGTATCGCGAGATCTCGTACCACGAGATCTCGTTACACCCCTACTTTTCATTATATGTAGTTGGGTTTTATGTGTTGCCTAATAAACACATCAATGCACTGCTTGAATTGTTGTTGTCTTACAACTTTTGACCCATTCTTCTCAATTATATTTTCATACTGAAAACAAAATTCAGCTCCATTCAGACACTTGGCATCCTGAGACGCTTTATTTATGACTATTTCAGGTTGGCCAGTCATTGCCAAGAATGCTTTGTTTAACCTGTTTAGAGTGTCCAATTTAACCACAAAGAAGATGTTTAAAATAGGGCTTTAATGGACCTGTCCTAATTAAACCCCAAAAAAGATGCTAAAATTTAAGATTTTCTACATTTTGCACAAGACCTCCATCCACCTTTTCACGTTTTAACAACATTTCTTCGTACTTTAGATGACAAGCAGAGTTGTCTTTTCTGTTTATTAAGCAAATCCTTGCTGAAGTGAAACTTCAGTGTTTGTGGAGACTTTAACTGATACCAGTTCAATGCAAAAAGTTAAGTGACAACCAGAAAGTTATTTTTACAAAATAATAAAATCATGTAAGAACTCTTTGTTAGCTACAGTTTGTGCCCTGATAATATTTGACTGAATTGCTTCGTCTTGATTCTTACTTGACATTGTAAACCAGACATCCAAGACAAAAGTACCACGATAGTCAGTAAACATTGTTTTATGGTAGAAGCAGCTTTTTCTACATGTCTAAATATACCCGTTCATCTGTTGTTGTGGCATTTGCAAAGTATTCTTTTTTATTATAATGCCTAATATTTCATATCCATGTTCAGCTCTCAGTCTAGATTCATGTAATGAGCCAACATTTGAAACAAGCTGAAATCGGAGCAGCAGTCATAATGACATCTTGTCTAAATGTGGCGCTGTGTCTCATTAATTGCATTCTGTTGGTCATTTTTATGTGCAAATCAACTCAGTTTTCAATCAGTCACAACAGTTTATTCATTTTACTTTCTTTTTCCAAACATGGTGTAAAAAACCTACTTAGTGTGTTGGCAGGTGACTGTGTCATGTATTCCTCATGTTATCTGAGGCTCTAACAGAACATGTGGCCAGCATGTCTTTTTGCCAAACGTCACACTGGGCAAAGGTGCTGCTCCCAGCTAAAAGCTGTAATCTCTCTCGCTCCTGCCAAGTGCAGCCAATAACCGTGCCTCTCAGGCTCATCAGGCTGGCAGACAATAAATCAGCCCAGTCTCCTGCAGGAGCCTTGGAGCCTTTTTTGCACATCGCATGCAGCACTTATGCGTTCCTGCAGGCCTTTTACAGGGATTTGCTTGCTTTGCAAACCAAAGCATTTGAATAAAAACATAACAATACATGTGGGTATGTTTTATTCTTATTTTACTCAGAGCGTGGTGAAAATTCCAAAAGCCATTTTGATCATTTATGATAACAGAGGGAGCTCTCTCTGACATCGCGATTGCTTTGAAGCAGCTCCAGTTGCCTTTTGTCACAGCATCAGGGAGTCACTGACATGCATTCCTTGTGTTTCTGCTGCTGGATGTTGAGGCGTTCGTTATCGTCTTTTGCCAGCGCGTTGACTGTACGTGTATCTGCGTGAGCTCGTGTGCCAAGTAGATTTCTAACTGAGCAGAATGTAGAGGCCCAGTATGACAAAAACTTAAGGCTTCAGACAGGCAGATGTTTCTCTACTGATAACAATCTCAGCGTGGAACATGGCAGTGAGAATAAAGCTGTCGCCTGTGATTATGTTCCATCCACAGCTCGAACCTGGGGAATACTTTACTGCACGGTACAGTCAAGACCCAGCTGATTGGAGTCACACGGAGATAAATGATTAATGCGTTTATGACGGTTTCTATTTATACACCCGGCACTCTGGCTGCTGGAAGCGAGGAATCTGTGGGTTCTCCATTTTATTTGCCTTAGTTTTGCTGCAAGTTTTAAAACCCCCTGAGATATGAGGGTAAGTGTGTGTGTGCATGTGCGTGCGTGCGTGTGAGGGGGGAATCTGGCAGCTGCCAGAGTGGAGGCTTTTCGAGAAGGAGAAAACTTCAGAGCTACATTTAATCTCCACCGTCTTACCTAAATCGTCACAAGCAGCTGGGAGAGGAGGACCTGAGCGTGTGATTACCAAAAGCAGCTGGACGGATGAGACTGAATCACAGATGCAGTCGTCCTCAGATGCTGCTATTTACACAAAAAAGGAAACACATTTACATAGGATACAGTGTTCAGCATACATCCCCACTGAATGGAGGAAAGGTAAGGCTGACAAGCAGACCACCACATTGTGATGCATGAAGGCGGCAGCCCGAATGCGACTAACTGCCTCAGGTTTTAGTCTCTCACTGGTGGCTGCAAGGCTAGGCTGTGATATAAATTCAGTAAGAACACAAAATCTCATTGTGGGGAGAAAATCTATTTATCTGAGAAAGACACCAAATGCCCCCAAACAAAGCCATTCCTCCCCATTACAAATACAGTGATTATCCCTTCAAACTCCTGACAGTGACTGATGCTTTATGGTAATGCAGGAAAAGTTCCAAAATATCTAAACGGGAATCGAAAACACCAATCAGCTTGTAAAAGAAGTGTATTTAGTTAATACTGGCTGTGATGTAAATAATCTGCAGGTTTTATGTGACAGTTGGAAGCACCGTGCACTCCCACTCATCCATTATGGTATGGGATGCATTAATAGGGAGTTCAGGAGCAGTGGGAACACTTTAGACGTGTTCAGAAAAGGTCAACCAAGCTGCATTTATCACAACTGAATGTCACTTTTTCCTGTGAACATTTTAGGAAAAATGTATTGCTTAGGTCACCAAATAGCAGAATGCAGAATGAAATCTTATCAGAACAAAAACAGTTGTTAGAATTCAAGGGAATAGATTTAGATATCTACCATTTACAGGAGTCTGTTTTAAGGTTGTATGTTAACAGCGCTGCACATATTGCTGTGTTTGACGACAGGAGGCAACAGGCTCATTTTCTATCCCTGTAGAAAGAAATCGGCCTGTGGAGAGGTAGAGACACTTTAGCCTGGAAACACAACATCTTAAGTGAGAGAAGAAAATCAGTTGTTTGTCTCTAAAAGTACAACATTTGAGAGGGAAATTACAGGTTTTCTGGATGGACTCCTACAGGTTTATACTTGTTGAATGCATTATTTATTATTCCAATCCTCTTTCTACATTTCTAAGAACTCTAGCTCTTTAACAGGATTAGTACATTCCTCAAAAACCTGCATTAAAACAAAGCATGAGTGACTAGTTCAGACTTAAAATCAGCAGAGTGGATGTTTAACAGTCTAGGACAGTGAGAGGCAGGTGTATGGAAAGCCAAAAAAAATAATAAATAAACATCATAATTCAAGCATTAAAGGCACACTAGGCAGTTTTGGCTTATTTTTAGCACCCCCTGGCGTGCATTTTAATCACTGTAGTAAAAACGAACTGTTGACCCTCACTCCAGCTGTGCGCCCGTGTTTTCAATCATCAGATAAAGGTTTTCTTTCTTTGGAGGCTCTGCCATGATGAACACAATACAACAGATCTCTTAGGCTACGTTCACACTGCAGCCAAATGCGCTTCAAATCCGATTTTTTTCCCTCATGCGACCTATATCTGATTTTTTAAAGACAGTCTGAACGGCACAGATCCGATTTTTTCAAATCCGACCCAGGTCACTTTCATATGTGGTCCTGAATCGGATACGTATCTGATGTTTTTGGAAGCGACTCCAGTGTGAACGGAGATGTCGCATTGAATCCGCCTCGTACGTGACCAACAGGAGACAGACCACTAAATGCGCCGGCGGAGGGAAACGCTCCAACACGTAGAGCTGATACTGGAGACGGAGGCAGTCGGTGGACAGAAAGTGAGGTTTTGGACTTGATTAGTAATATATTACGTGACAATTCTGTTCAAGTGAACTTAGCGCCGTGGCGTGGACTCGCGTTTCTGGGAAGCGCTGTGGCGGTCCCCGTGTGATGAGTGATCTGACGGACTAAAATGGTTTTTAATCAAAATAACTGCGTGAGCGCGACGTGGTGCAGAGCTGATGTCTCTCCTTTCAGCCTTAAAGAGATCTTACCGTAATTGGGCCATGGTCAAGTCTATTGCAAAAGCCATCTTACTTCCGTAAACAGAGCACGTTATGTGTGACGTCTTGTCATCGTCTGCGCATGCGGGCCGCTTTGGGGCCGTGACTCGTTCACACTGGAGATTGTTTGCTGTCACATTTCAGTTGAAGTGTGAACAGCCAGACAAAAAAATCGGATTTGATTAAAAAATCAGATTTGAGCATTAAGACCTGCAGTGTGAACGTAGTCTTAGCTCATATGATGTCTGTGTCTTCAGCTCGTCTGTCCTGAGCAGGATCTGAGGTGTAAACATGGAGCACCGTAAAGCGTTACTGCTTCTTGTGAGATACCGTATTTTCCGGACTATAAGTCGCACTTTTTTTCATAGTTTGGCTGATCCTGCGACTTATATACCGAAGTATGTAATTTTGATTAATTTCACATGTTTGTCACTTTCACACCTAAAACCGCTAGATGGCGCTCTAGGCCTGTGTACCAATCAGCTGCCAGGGTTGGTAGAATTATTACCGCAATGCCGGACTTGTGAATGAAAATCACTCCTTGGCGCAACAAAGGGAGGTGTTGCTAATAATGTAGCAAAGGTGAACTGACCTCCGACTGGAAAAAGTATTTAAAAATCAGATAAACACCGGAAAGCTGTTAGGGATACTCAGCGGAGATGCAAACTGGAGCGACGCCGAGATCCGGGTGCTTCTGGCGTTATGAGCAGAAGCAGAAGTCGCCTGTTTGTTTACTAAGGGAACTTCCGTCTCACGTCTCTGTAACCCTGCACGTGGACAGCGCGAAGACCGCCCCATACCACCAGTGAGTAATCTTTTGTGAAAAGCACATGATTGCGCAACATTTCCGACACTGTCTGAACCCTTATGAATGACCAAAGGCTCCCAGATACCGGCTCAGCTTCGCAGCAAATTGCCGGCATTGTTTCATGAAAGCAGCTAATAATGTGAAATACCAGTTTTTGGTATCGGACTTTGTAAAAAAAAATTTCCTCCAAAAATATGATTTATAGTCCAGTGCGACTTATATGTGTTTTTTCTTCTTTATTGTGCATTTTTGGGCTGGTGCGACGTATACTGCAGAGCAACTTATAGTCCAGAAAATACGGTATGTGACTTTGTGAGACTTCAGGGCACCAGAATGGAGACTCTGAAGTTTTAAGTGTGGTATTCTGGACACAAGCAGCAGATGGGGCTGAGTGACTTTTCATTAACCCTAAAGGGTCATATTAGCACATACTGGCTCAAGAAAAAGATATGAAAAAGTTACAGTGTGCCTTTAAAAGCTAAATGGGTTATCCATCGTGCATATCCTCTGATGACTATTAATAAATGGTGTTAAATACAGCCCCAAGCATTGTCAGCAGTTAAATGAAAAATTAGCCTGAAACATTTGAGATTTTTTCTCCATTGTGTCAAACTGTGAGCCCAAAATTATACTAAACCAACCTAATAATTACATAATGATATATATAATTGTCTTTTAATTATTAGTCCATAAAAGCTCCATTTTATTAAAAGAATTGTGGTGGGACTCAATTAAAAATATTAATCAAATTAATTACAGACTTTGTAATTAATTTGACACTATTAATTGCATTTTAAACTAACAAGAACATTTGCCCTTAAAACGCAATTTAAAAAACTTTTTTTTTAATGGTGTTAGTGGGGACAGAATCAAAGAATGGGTCTGAACTTGAATATTATAAACTTAAGCTCCTTTAATTCTTTTTTTTGGGGGGGGGCATTAAATTGCATTTCAGTTTAAAACAGTAGAAAAACACAAAAAATATCCCTGGCTAAAATTGGACAGACCTAAAAGTACAGTACTTTATTTTATTTATTCATTTTAAGTACACTTTCAGAATAGTATTGTTTTAAAATCATAATAATGAAAGATTTACACCATGTGGAAACACCCAGTATTGAAGGAATCGTTTTTTGCAGTGTTGTGTTCAAACTTACACAACACTTCTGCCTCGTTTTCAATGAGGGATCCGGGACAGGTCGGGTCTCTATCCGAACCGGACCGTATGGCGAGGAAGGGGCAGGAATAAATCTAAAGGCTAGAGACAGGCATGGACTGGCTGTCTGGCGTACCTGGTGATGCCCGCTGGGCCGCCGGTGATTTTGGGGCTGCGGTGGAAGGATTACCGAATCTACCTCGACCGGCTGGATCCACTGCAGCCTCTGAATTTGCACACAGGCCGAGTCAAGGTCTGATCTGTGCGTCGACGTAGCAGGAAATCGTGCTGACAGATGTAAATATTTTAACGTGTTATTTTTTTCCTAATTGATCGAAATTAACCCGTTAAAGTACTACCCCTAAAAAAAATGTAATTTTCTGATTAATATTTCATGTTTCAGGCTTTAAAGGGTTAAAACATGTTTTATATATTCGGTAGTGATGAAAAAAATCACCAGTGTAAAGCATCTAAAAGGCATGAAACACAAAGCCTTGAGCAATCCCACTAAAAACTACTAATCTCTCAGCCCAAGTTGAGAAAACAACCAGAATATCCCGTTAAATGGTGATGAAGAGGACAGGACTGCAGCGGATTTGTGTATTGTTGAGATTTCTGACATGTACACACACATACGTACATAAGTTGTTCACACTGACATCCCAGCTCCTCACAAAGTGAATCATTTACATACCCATCAGCAGTCTGCATGTTTTCTAAACATCATCTAAATCAGACCATTCCCTCTGGGGGCTTTTTGACTTTTGCCTGACAAACATTTAGGTTTTTCTTTTTTTTTTTTTTTATCAGACTTTTTGAGGAGTTTCATTTTTACTGAAAAGACAATCATTTTAATTGTTTCATAGCTCAATGTCAGGACATTTTAGAAGAAAACATTGTTCTTTTAACTCCGCTATCACATTGTAATAACTTTATATGAGAGACGATAATCTTTATTTCATCTCAGTAATTGTCACCAATAAAATAAAGGGTTTAAAGATTTTATCTTTCTTCCAATAATAATCTTTCAGATTTATATTCTGAGCATTTTAAAGAGGTCTAAACTTCAAGCTAAGAGTTACTGTAACCAATCCAGCTAACTCTATTTAAACATACGTTAAAAACTGCTCCTACAGACTGTTTCATTAATATTTATGACTCCATATATTACAGAACATCAGTCAACGCAGCTGCAAAATGACCACTTTAGCTAAATATAACGTATATGCGTTTAGAGATACATATTAGAGCATTGTAGTTTAGAATCTTTTGGCTTGAGGATGAATCTTTTTTTTTTCCTCCATGATTTCATCTCCTTAGTGATTTCTTTTCAGGACATAAAATACATGCTTTCCATTTCCTTTAAAGTGCATGCTTTTTCCATACACAAATACCAGGAGACCATCTAGTGCTGGCATTAAAACACCTGCTGAGACTTCCATCAACATGTGGAGAACTCGGCGTTCAGAAGTTAGATCACACACCTGTCACACTATCGCATTTATAGAAAATAAAACCCATAACAGACATAAACACCTGCCATGGCACTCAAAACCACCTTAGAAGTGGAGGATCAGAGTTGTTTTGTGTATCCACAGCACTGAGAGAAATTAAAGCATTTATATAATACAGATCTTAGATGGAGGGGTGCCATTGAAAGCTGCAATCTGATTAAATGCAATTCTTTGAAACGTCACATCAGCAACATGAAAACTACATTTTCAGTGGTAAATTACATAAACGTCTTTCACGTGTTTCCTAACCCTCTAACTTCCACACCAACATAATAAGCAATGAAGGTTTTTTTTGCATGTATTGTTCATCTTAAGCAATAAGAGTAATAATTTAGTATAAGGTAAATAATGATGTAAAAATAAAAATATTAGGATCAAGGTAATATTAATATAATGTAATGATGTTTAACATTTTATTCAATGATCCATATTTTTTAGATTTTCTTTGTTTAAATTTTAGTTTATTGGTTAATTTTCATTAGAGTTCAGAACATGGTTCAATAAGAAATATGGATTAAAATCAGTTGACCTGCAATTTAAAGGAAAAGATTTTCAAGCTTGACACTAACTGCTGCTACTTTATTAGGCCTCATAAATAAATACCAACCCTGCTTTTAATCTGTGATGATCACAATATATTAATCATAGAAGCAACAATGTGACTCATAGCAAGAGGAACTTTCTCCCATGGTGGCTAATTGACGAATTTAATATTAATTTGACCTTTTATTTAATCAAAAAAGCTTGACTGATTCACTTTTGTTTTTTCTCCAGTCCACCAATTCAAAGAACCATTTTTACAATCTTTCCTTGTAAAGATAATTTATATAAAGCCGGTAAATTTACTTAATAAAATATAAAATAAAATGTTTATATTAATATACAAATACACACACACTCATACTATAATTTATAAGGCAAACATCAAAAGAACAACGTATATAATTTTAAAGAGCATATTTTAAGTTCTTTTTT
>SSNR01000191.1:946048-977634 GCA_006937965.1 Callopanchax toddi
ATCGCCAGTCTGTCAGGACACTGAGTCAACAACGGGACGGCTTCCTTACCGGTACGGTGACTTCTGTTTGGAGACGAAAAACTCCGGCGGTCCTGGTCTAGTCCAGGACTGGATGTGATGGAGTCCCACATACCGACGAAAAACATTCAGTGTGACTCTAAACAGGCGCCGTTACTTCGATCCATTCACCGGAACCGCTGTTAGCACACAGCAGCTAACAGGAGCTAACGGGGAGACTTGAGTCTCGTTTCCATGCCAGGTTTGGTACGGTTCGTGGTGGGTCGTAGTCCGGTACCGGTCCGCGATTTCATGAGAGCGTTTCCTTCAGGTGTCTGACCCTCACCTGGCTGGCGGGGTACAGTAAATCCATGCCGTGAGGCTCTCCAGAGGGGATTCCCGTTCCCAGCGGCTCCCAAGAGGGGAATGCCGTTCCCAGCGGGGCTACCAAGAGGGGATTCCCGGCGGGGTTTCCAGCCTGACCCGACACTGTTTCGGTCAGCCTCGAACCGTTTAGCTGCATCCTGTGAAACTTTTTATAAACTCTTTCATTTCTTAACAATCCACCTGAACGCAGCTCAATGTTTGGAGCTCTGATGATCAAAACCTGGTGCTAAACGCTGGTATTTTACCCAGACCCAAGTGAGGAGGTGGGTCACGGTCTACAGCTGGACCGACAGGGTACAGCCTTACAGGACTGATTGTTTTTATCTTTTTTTTTTTTAATCTTAATAAAATAACTTCTCACTATAGTAATAAAGTAATAAAATAACGGCACTCTGGGGGTTTGTTTTGCTCGTCACAAGTAGTGATAAGTGGATCAGTTTTCTATATAGAGAACGAACGGTCTCCCTGAACTGTCGTCACTTCCGGTTTGGTGAAAAAATTGACAATTCTCACAAAAACGAATCCAAGAGCCTAAATAAGCTGAATTTGTGTAAATTTTTATTCAGAAAAAGTTTCTATTATATTTCTCTAAACATTTGTTTAAGGGAGTGTCTAACTTAAAATATGCTCTTTAAGTTTTAAATGAAATTTTTTTTATCAAATCCATGCAGAGCCATTTCAGTCTCACATTAGTAAGAACTCCAGCCCTTTGTAGCTCACTCTGGTAGTAAAACATCAAAATTTAATGAGACAACTGCTAAGCTATCCTTTAAGTTTGAATACAGTTATCACTCAGATTTGTGTTGATACTGGTTGAAGTCAGAGCCACTACAGAGGGGTCAATGAGCCATGAGGGACTTCAGAGCTGCAGGTTGCAGAACCTTAGGTTGTCACACGTCTCTTAAAAAATGGAATTGTCCCATATTCATTCATTAAATGACACATTTTGTTTTTAATCACTATGGGATGGAGTTTGTTCCATATTTCCAACTTGTCCTTACTGCAGTATCATTTTGTCCATACTTTGCATGAAAATGCAGACGATTGGAGGGATTTTTTGTTGTTTAAGATGTCAGTGGATGAGATATTCAAGGTCTGAGCCAAGTAGGGTGGCTCTGTTGGTAGCAAGTTGACAAAAGATGACATTGACTTTTCTTCTAAATCAGCCTTCAGCTGACCTCATAGCAGTGCTAGCCTGCATTATTATGGGATGTGTGTATTTAATTAGATTAATTCTCGTTACATGAGCAGCTGTTTGATACACAAGTCTAAATATAGTCACTATAAAAATAAACAACAGTGTTATGACAAACTAATCTGAAAAAATACTAATGAATGAACAAAGAGCTAATAACAAATATATAATATTAATAATAAACATTCTGACATTTCATTACATTTTTAAGTGTTATCATCTCATTAAGTCTTGTGATAAAGTGACTGAGCTCATTTGTTAACTTTTATTTGATTGAAGGTGGTTTTTAAAATATGCATATTTTTATGTTTTTATTCATTTTTCTTTTTGTAAAAAGCATTTCCAATATTAGGTCTGAAATGTAATTCTTCCTTGAGACCCAGACTTCGGTTATGATTTACCACCACTGACGTGTCACTTTGCATGTGGTGTTTGTGGCCCCTGGGAGCAGGGCCCAGCTGAGGTTAGGCGTCCGTTAATTTTCTGTATGAAACGTGGCGACCATAGCAGAACTCCACTCTTTGCCCAATCTAGAGCAAAGTTCTGAGTATCACAGATGTTTCAAACTAAATAACTCCCTCTATTGTTATCCCTTTAAAGCCAGACACATGAAATAATTAGAAAACAGATTTTTTTAAATGTGAAACATTTGTTGACTAATGTTAATTTAACAATCATTTACTTTTATATTACATTTATTTTGCATATAATAATGCAACAGTAATAAAATTTGCACTTGCCAACTTTAGAACTTGAATCTTCCAGCAGAAGCAGAGAACTTGTACTGTATATAATTCAATACAGCAGCTTTTTGAGGGAAATACAACTCTTGTTAAAAAGATCAAGCTCCTAAAAACATAGAAATATGTGTATCAGATATGATAATTAAATAACTGATTACTACATGATACAAAATCATTATATACTATAAATATTCCCAAGAACACATTTGAAACAAGGGCTCATAACACAGTAAACTAGTTTTCTAGTGTCATGTTCTGCCCCCTTGTGTCCAGTTTGTGCCTGTGTTCCTCCTCCTGTGTCCTGCACTAATCCCCTCCAGGTGTGTCTCATCTACTTGATTATCTCCCTCCTTATATTTGCTGTTTAGTTCAGTCACTCCCTGTCGGTTCCTTGTGTTGTATCCCAGCCTCATGTGTCCTGTGTTTTCTGAGTTTGCCAGGAATAAAGCTGTTTTGTCCTCAACCTCACCTGTTCCTGCTTTGGTCCTCCTACATCTGGGTCCTGCACTACCCCGGTCATGACATCTCGCTTCCTGTGGCTAGCTAATGCTAATGCTAGCTCGTACAAGCTAGGGACAGGAACAAGGAGAGAGTTGGTTTCAGATTATGCTAAAATTAGTTGTATATTTTACTCATTTTTTTTACGGTAACATTTGTGTTGAGTAAGGTGCTATATTCTTTAGCCACCACCAGGGGGATCCCTAAAATTTGATTTAACAAGATATTTTCACTTTGGAACACTGCTTTTCTTTTAAAAACCTTTTATTTGTCATTCTGATGGTGAAAGATCCCTAAATAATTTGCAAATTGATGAAAACCTTCAAAGACCCCTTCATCTCTGAACAGGAGCTCTCTCATCCTGGAACAATCCGGTTCTGTAACGACAGAAATGTTGTATTGGTTGAAGTTTGTATTGATTTTTTTTTTCTAAGGGGACAAGTGGATTTAAACAAGGTCAGCAAAATGCTCCACACAGGATAGCAAAGTCATGAGGGTTCGTGTTTTTTAGTATTTTTTTTGTGTGTGTGTTAAATTGTCACAGGTTATTCACATTTAAAAAAATAATTGATTTATATTCTTTCCAGGCAATGTCTGCATTTTCCCCCCTTAAACTAGTATATCAGCATAGCAAATATACACAAACATGACAGCTGTGGATTCGTAGTCACAGCTGGGACGTTCCTGAGTAAAAGGGCAACTTTGATATATTGATGCAGAGGTGGCACAGCCTGCTCTGCTGTCTCAAATCAATGTTCACCTCAACCTTCAACATTTCCAAGTGACGCAGAATCCCATGCGTGCCAATTCTATTTGCCTGCTTTGTGTGTGCGGACATTGAGGCAGATGAAATTTGGTCTGTTTGTTATAATGAGAGGTAGGTTTTGATGACCCAGTGCAGGTGCGCTTAATGATCTCGGTTTAATGGCGACGCTCAGAGCGTGACGCCAAAGATGCATGACGAGAATGCTGCAAACACACACACACACACAAGCTTCGCGACAACGCCACCTCATTTGCTAATCACTGCCTTCATGAGCTCCTCCCAGTCGGTCGCAGAAAATTTATGGTTTCTGCAGAATGCAGGCATGGGCTGCTTTGCATATTACCCATCAGCTCCAGGGACGGCAGTAAAGATCATTGGCTTGTAACTGGCTGAACAATGCAGGTAAAAGCATAAAAGTACAGAGCAGTTTCATGCTTTGTTTTAAAGTTCCTTCACCTGAATGACTCAGGATCATTTGGTTAATTGTCGATTTCGTAAAACTTTACAAATTATTAAGAATTACTCGACCTTTACAGAGTTTTACAAGCATAAATGTGTTCATAAACATCTTCTAAGAAAACGATCTGTTGTCAAATCCAAGCAAAGCCGTGTTTCATCAGTTAATGAGTGCTAATTTAGGAACGTTTACAGCCAGTCATTAACCACAAACAACTGGAGCTAATCTTGTTAATTAAACCGCTGCTGCATTGCCAGACAGTCCTGAACCTGCTCCACCTACAAAGAGAGGATTTAAACTTTTCCTGTAACTTTAAAACACGTTTCTTCCAACAGAATAGATCTCAGCTCCAACAGTTTCATTTCAGATGGAAAGTGGCGCTCTTTGAGTCATTAAGCCCTATCTATGCGTCAGCATGTGAAGATCACTTCAGAGTTATCAGAGAGGATACATCATCTTGTTGAATTGAGAACAATTTCCTGACATGGAAAGAAAAAGCTTCTCATTATGCTGCTGTGACACTTCGTGCATCACACCTGATTTAGGCGTTTCTCTCTAAATCACGGCACCGCGTTCTATTGTATTTATCTTATTCATTCAGCTGAGCTGTTGTTGTATCGTTGGGTGTTTTTTAGACTTTTTTTTAACGCCCTAATGCGAAATATCTTAGCAGAAGGGAAATTTAAGCAAAACTTATACTAAATATTACCTGTTTCATTGCATTTCTGGAAAGGTTGCACTTTGTTTTTCATTATCAAGTCAGTTTCACACGAATTCTCACCTTCCTGTGGATTTTCACTGTGCTCAACATTTAAAAAAGGTCCTCAGATGCTGTTTCTGTGACCCTCTCTGTGTAATGGCTTTCTCTGGATGAGCGGTAGATGGCCTCAAGCTCTCTGCTGGGCCAAACCTGTTATGATGCAATGCTTTTACCGCTTTCCCAAAGACCTGACTTTTTAAGAGGTCAAAGTAGTGGTCTTTGAAGCATAAAGTGTTAGGTTTGAGCATATGTTACTGAGTTATAATTGGCTTCTCAAGATTAACTGTTCACTACATGATGTCAGTTATAAGCAGGCCACCTAGAGGTTTCTAGTTTTCAAATACATTTATTATTCTTAGCAGTGAAATCAGATACAATAAGTGATTTGTTTATTGCAGCGTGACTGGCCACCGAATAAAGATTTGCTCGTGTGTGTTAATTAGGAAGTGATGCATTAAAACAGGAAGAACAGTCATATGCAAAAAAAAAACACACAAATTGCATAAAGAAACATGTAACTAAGTCTATAAAATGTATAATTTTCCACGTTCTGAAGAATTGCAAGAACAAAAGAACATAAAAGCGCTGCAGGCCTCACTCGGTTAAGGTCAGAGTTCATGATGAGAGAGTTCCAAGGAGAAAACCTCTACTGATCAAACTAAAACCACAGAGGCCAGTCTCATATTTACATAATGTAAGCTTGATGATCCTCAAGACTTTTGGGAAAATATTCTGTGGACTGATGAAACAAAGTGTACCTTTCTGGAAGGTGTGTCCCCCGTTCCATCTGGAGGAAAAATATATTTCATAAAAACATCATCATACCAACAGTCAGGCATGGTGGTGGTAGTGTGATGGTCTGGGGCTGCTTTGCTGCTTCAGGACCTGGATGGCTTGCTGTGATTGATGAAACCATTAATTCTGCTGTCTACCTGAAACTCCTAAAGGAAAATATTTGACCTTTGACCTTAAACAGCCGATTCATGCTGAAAACCCCTGCAATGTGGCTGAATTCCTCCTTCCTCTACAGAGATGTGACAGACTTTCTAAGATTTATCACAACAGCTTAATTACAATTGTTGCCACCAAGGATGATTCAACAAGCTAAGTAGTGGACTAGCTTTTTTGCAAAGGTCTTTAGATAATTGTATTCCATTAATAAACAAAATCCTCATTTGAAGCCTGCATTTTAAATTCAATCAGGTGATCTTTGACTGATATTGATCATTCTTTGTTGATCTGAAGCATTTAGGTGTAACAAATAAGCAAAATGCATGCAGTAGGAAACCTGTAAGGTTTCTAGTTTAATACCAAACATAAAATAAATCTTTGTTTCTCTCTGCTCATCTGGCTATTTGTCATCAGTCCTTCATGCCAACACGTCCTCACACCTGATAGCCAAAACTGAACAGCATTCGTGAGCTTGGTGAATGAAGATTCAGAAACAATCTGGATTCAGAGCTGATGGAGATGAGTCACCCACAAAACACCATCGCTCAGGAGACTGAGGCTCACGTCCTATGAAGCATACCCTCTTTTGCTTTTAGATTTCATAATTACCTTTTGTTTCCAGATGAAATCAGTGAATTCCTGATTCTATATGTTCAGGAAAAACCCAAAGACCTTTTCCAGACCAAACTTTGTCCATCATTATTGTGTTTCTTTTGGTCTACCAGAGTGATGGCTCCCACTAAGACTGACATCTGTCATGTTTTGTGTCCAAGCTGTAAAAAATATTTCAATCCCTTTAAAAGTCAATCAGTTGATCTAATCTTTCCAACATTTTTATGGTTTATGATGAAAAATCTTCAGCTCAAAGTTCCATATGTTTAGTTTCAACTTCATCATTTGTTAAAAGCTTATTGGCTGCCAGTTCTTCTGAGACCCACATACACTGAACCATGTTTCTTTGTGTCACAGACATCAGAGACATCCGCTCAAGGCAGCAAGTTGTCTTAGAACCATTCAGTCAAAAGGCAAACATGTAATTGTGACTGAAATTTAGAACAAACTATAAACAACGCTTTCATCTGCTTTCTGCGATTCATTTTAAAATATTTATGTTTTTATGCTAATCTCTTGAGTTAAAGTGAGGTAAACAAAAAGTAATCAGCGTAGTTTTAAAGGTTGAAGCAAAATTACATTGTTTTCTTAAAGCAGAAGACACATGAAGTGATCACGACTAAACAGCAGCTGGTTGCTGGAAACAGAGGAGAGAGGAATTTATATCGCTTCAGTCTGACAAGTTGCCGAGCATGAAATTTATGTTGCTGCATGCTGGTAAAAATGATAAGCCATTATCTTTCTGGTCCTGCTGGAATGCGCTCAAACAATCTGGACGTTAGTCCAGCAAATCTTTGCTGCTTGATAGTTTACAAATGATACAAACGGTTGATAAAACTGGAAATAGATTAGGTGATTGTTTTTTTTCTTCAAAGGCATTGGATTACGGCTGCTTTGCACCTAAAAATATGTAATCTTGTGATTTTAGACATTCCTTCAATTGAATCTGAACTCTTTGTGTAATTCCCTTGTTTAAATGCAAGGCCAAGAAAAGCTTTTCAACTGTTTTTTATTACTTTGTCTGCCTCATTTGATGAGAAGAAAGGAATACAATGAGTTGATGTTTTATCTTTAAGCTCTCGCACCTGGATGAGCCTTTACACCAAGCATTAAGATGCCTGTTGTCTGCAGAAATAAACAAAGATTCAAACAAAAGAATAAAAGTCAAAAACAGCCTGATTTCAGTCAGATCTTTTATGCAAATTGGAGCTATTTTGAAGTCAAAAGTTAAGCGGACTGATGTAATTAGAAGTGCATTTAATCCTTATAACTGCAGATTTCAATCAGCAGCTGTCTGTATTGCAGTGATGTATTGTTAGACCACAGCGAACTACAGCATGAATAATAGTCTTTTGTATTTTTTTTTCCCAGCTCAGAGTAAGTAAGTGGTGGTTGTGCGGGGGAGTATTTCGGGCACTGTTTGACATTAAAAGAGAAAAGGGGAGAGAGCAGTGAAAGACGTGATTAGTCACAGGTGTTCTGGCTGCTGACGTAAACTCCTTGTGCCGAGCGCAGAGTACGATCACGTAATAAAGGACGGATTCCTGCACTGAGATGAGTGGGCTGTAAAAGACACTAAACAGGACCAGCTTTTATAAGATATATCAAAATAGTTTAGAGACAGTTTGTTTCTGAATATTTTGTGTCCCCACTCAGTCTAAAAGTGCAGAATTTTTCATTTCTTTCATATTTAACTAAGCTGTTTGCACAAATTACAGGTTTGTGTATCAGAACAAATGCATAAAAACTACTTGACGAGCAAAGCACAATGAAAGTCTCTGGAGTCCCATGAAAATCAATAAAAGCAATTCCTCCCTACAGTTGTTTTTTATTGAACCATAACTTACATTGCACTATTTAAAAAAAAAAGAAAAGGACTACATGATGCAATGGCAGTCTGAATAATTACCCAGCATTCTCTGAGATGCAACAGAAACCACATGGCATGTCAATGCTATTTTAAAATGTAATTTTTCAAAGAGAACTTCATTTGTTCAGAGTATACATACATATATATATATATATATATATATATATATATATATATATATATATGAAGAAAACAATTTAGAAGTGCACATCTCTGCATAAAATAATAAAACCTGTTGTCTGTTTAATTGCTTCATAATGGCACATCACGTCGGATTTCATTCTGATGGAAAGCAGAGGCTTCTGTGAATACATCTGTGCCTGCTGATTTTTTTTTTTAAGCTTTAAATGGGCACTTAAGTAATACTTGCCTTCAGGTGGAGGGCTCATAAGAGACTGATTTAAACCAGAAGGGCTCTTGGAGACGGAGTAACCCTCCTCTGCGGCTGCCATCCTGCGATGCACTTTAAAAAAAGAAGCGAGATCCTGATCTGCAGACACTAATCCCCCTCCTCTCCCTAACCCTCCATTGTGGTTCTTGCAGGTCATTTTTACCTGAACATGAGTTTTAAACTGAGCTCATCTGATGTTCAGAAATGATGGAGTCATAGCTGTTTTTTGCAAAGCCTGAAAGTAATGGCTAAACTGTGGTAGCCATCTTGAAATAGATCACCCTCTAAAGATATTCAGTTGTTGATAAGCAGATTAGAATAAAACTCAGCAAGACTCCACTTGTGCAACAGTTCTTGATATAATCTGCAAAAGACAAGGTTGACTCTGAAACAAACATCACTTGTAAGGATGACTATCAGCTACCAACATCCCAAATTTTAGCTCAATATCTGTGAAACTGACTTGAGATTGGCTAGATTAGACTGATTAGCTGTGGTGGCCATCTTGAATTGGATTAATTCAAAAAGTTAACTAGTTGTAGATAAATCATCAGTGATTTCTGTCCAGCAGTTCATGGGATGTGTTGCTAACAGCTACAAACAACACAGACAGCAGTGTGTTCTCCAACACAAAGAAACAGAATCCTAGCTGATCCATCCCATAGTCTACATCTTGAGTAGGACTTGTTACCATGCAGGCAGATTTTTTATGACCTCTACCATGTAGATTTTATTCATTTTAAAATGACTTGTACCTGTTGCTGAAATTCTAAATGGGTGCATTTATCTTTTAAGTGTTAAAAGAATGAGAAATCCAAGTTTCCCTTTGGGAATCATAAAGTCTATTATAATATATTCTACTCTATTCTACTCTACTCTATTCAACTCTATTCTACTCTTTCAATCAGGAATACACAGGGAACAAGAAACAGTGCAGTTAACAGGATCTGACACTGGCTGTTCTTAATGCTCACTTGTCCACTCACTACATCATTATCACTATATAATGCACTATATACACAATTAGAAGTAGTACACTACATAGAAGATGGGGCAGCCTGGTGTTTTAGCATTTCGATCACTATTTGAATGCAGTTGTGCTTCATAATTATGCGCAGAGCATTCACAGTTACATGTTGCATAAATAAACTCCAGCTGGATTCACTACAGTAGAATACTCTCCTGAATCGGAGGTGATGGGCAGCATTATTTAGCTGCTTTTGGCTGGGAAGATAGAATTACACCATCTGTCTCCACAAGAGTGACATGAAACCTAATCACACGTTTCTGATTATCTGTTACATTTGTTTAGTGGTGTTCTATCCATTTACACATGCATGATCTAGAGCTCAAACTACACCAAAACTTTAATGAAGTAATATTAGGAATTAAGATTTGCAAATTATAAAATTGATTCTTTGAGTTGTAGCAGGTGTGCAAATGATTGAGCATGAGCTTCAGAAGTACAGAGGTTTGGAATATAGCACGCTTTCATCAAATCTTGAACTTTTGGACCTGACAAACTTTTTTATATATAGTTCATTTTAACTATTATTCCCACTGACAATTTATCACAGCCTGCAGCTCAGGCAGAAGAGATGAGCCATGTTACATTTGGAAAGCACAGAGTACTCTACTTAGACATTTTCAGGTAGTCAAACACATTAGCATGCTCTATTAACTCAGTTCAAAATGTAACAAAGTCAGTTTTAACAAATGTAACGTACAGCTCCTGTACACTACTTTATTGAACTACTTGACGAGGTTTTAGAACACACACTAGTGAATAAAAGTGAATAATTGAAAACAGTCAATGAGTGTGAGAAACCAGGGAGTATATATGCACGTTCACGTAAAAAAAAAAAGTCGGAAAGTAAAAAGCGCTTGGAGAACTATTGATCAAAACCACTTTAAAAGATTAGAGGAAAGTCTGATGATAAAATGTAGAGAAATGAAGGCAGGACGTTTGCACATTACATATGCAGTATGTGTGGAAAAATAACACTTTACTATAAATCAATGAAGGTTTTATTGCTGTTTTGATTAATTTACTGTTTGAATTTGCCCATAAATTCATGGTGGACTGAGGGGAGCAGGGTGACTGTGCTTTAACATTGTCATTATTTATCAGATTTAATTTCAAAATAAGAAAAAAATGAGATAATGAGGTGAATCAAGTTCCCACTTAATCTGCTTATAGAATAATCTTCCTAAAGCTTTTTCTAAAACTATTAAATCTTATTTAACATTACTCCAAAACTTCAAATCTGATCTTTTTTTATTCAAATATATTTTCATCTGTCTAATAAATAAGGTGAAATATATTTTCGGTTATTTGTGCAAAATCTAAAGTGCAGCAGACACATTTTTTCTGAAAGTATAGGTGTCTCAAAAAATTGCTAGAAAAATTTAAAATAATCTGATATTCTTTTTCCAGATTATTGTCTGTCAAATAACCAGGTTTTCAATCATTAGGCGGTTTTATTATGTTTAGATGAGAAAAGCACCACAGAAACACTGCATTCACAGTCTGCAGGGGATATAATTGAACAAATTCGTTTCTCATCTTGTTCCAGCTGAGTCTCATTTTCATTTATAAAAAAGGAAATCATTTTTAGTAGGTTGAAAATACAACAAACTGTTCCTGATCAAACAAACCACATGTTATTTTATGGTCCTCTTCAGCTCCCTGTGAATTCCCGTCTGTATGATAGCAGCCTTTGTTGTCCATGCTTCAGTGATTTATTTGTGTGCTTTAAATCTCATCCTGAGCTGAAGTGAAGTGTTGGTTGCAAATACCCACCGTGTGGTTCAATCATGAGGTCAGGTGTGTTGTTGGCCCGAGCCATGTTGGAAGTTATCGCCGTAATTGGTAATAATTTCACAGATAAGCAAGTGTCAGGTGTCCCAAGACTGCAGCCAATTTTACCTTATCTCTGAGATGTGCAAGGAATAAAAAATCACCAATTATCCAACCACCAATCAGCACAGACTATCTCAAACACACACACACACACACACACGTCTTTGTTCTCTGAAGGCTGTATTAATTAGTTACCCACCTTCCCATTTACTGTTCTCCTCGAGGCTTTAGTTTTACTTTTGTATGCATTGAGTAATCATGTATGATTGTCCTCGGGTGTAAACATCAAGCTGCGAAGTAAATCATCATAATGAGCGTCTTGCGGTGCGTGCAACTGGCCCTGTGGGTAAGAAACAGTATAGTATCTGTAGGTTGGAGGTGTGTGTTATCAGAGTTTTTAAAAGGCAGAGAACATTGTGAGAAAGGTAAATGATTGTGATTTTTAACTTGATAACTGGCTTGAAGAAAATGTTAATGGTAGTGTTGACCCTCAAAAACAGACTTTGACCATCAACCTGCAGCAGACAGAGGGAAACAACAGGAAGGATGTCCTCAGTATTATCTTGTTTGTCTATTAGTTAACAGGACATCTAAACAGAACAGATTGGAAATAAATTTGGTGGAAAATTTTGGCTTTGAGGCAAGAAACAAGTCCCTAGACACCACTGTTACACACCATTTGTTATGTTCTGCCTAATTACAATTATTCTAAAACTGTTGTGTTTCAATTTACCCTAAAGGATTCTATTTGCTCTTAAATTTAGAGTATTTCTTGTTTTATGTGTATTTACATAGAAAATCCAGGAACACATAAACACCTGCTGGTGTGGTATTTCTCTATTTTCCTACAATGAGGCACCTATTTGGGAGTTGAGCTTCCTCTAACAGGAAGCAAGAAGCAGTGAGCGCTTTGGGTTTAATGGATGTCTAAATGACATTTTAACAGTTAGCAAGTGACTTTGCTCAAATTGGACTAAAATTGGTCTCAAAATGAAAGTTTAATATTTGTCTAAACCTAGTCATGGAATTTGAAATATATAGCTCCCTTTTGCAAAATGGGGGGAAACATCAGCCCCGTGTGAGGGCAGGGTAATGAAGGAGTTCAAATCACCACCTGTTTAGTGCTTCCCTTATCCCAGTGAGCTGAGCAGCTATAAAAAGCTCAGCTGCATGTTCCTCTAGGCATCCGAGTCTGACCTGATCACAAGCTGTGAGCAAATGCACTGATTGGCTAACATTGCTTTAATTTCCCCTTGTGTGTGATGTATTACTAATCTAATACTTCACTGGCTGAACAGAATGTTCTTGCAGGGGGGACATGGCCACCAGTTGATGAGAACTCCAGTTTCAAGATGCTTGATTTGAAGTGAAACTTTTTGTGTACAATGTCAATCTTTCTCTTTGATATTAGTGAATTCTATTCGCTCCTTAATTGATAAACTACAAGTTCAATTCACCTATTCACTCACCCATGCCCCGATATTCAGGTTGAATGGCTACATGGCCAGCGTCTTGCCCAAGGACACTTCAGCTGAGGTGGGAGAAGTCTAGATCAAACACTATTTATCTTAATAGCATATTAATACTCTTCCTCCTGAGCCACAGCTGCATCAAGCTAGTAGTTCATTCCTTGGCTGTATGGCTGTATGGTGCAGTTGGTTAGCACGGTTGCCTTACAGCAAAAGGGTCCTTGGTTCAACTCCCAACTGTCATGACCCTGGACAGTATCAAGCCAATTTGAAAAATTAATGGAATGAATGAATGAATGCCTCTGTCGATCGGTCACACAGTATTTAAACCTGCCCTCAATTTTGCCTTCTAGGCAGTCTAAACATCTTAAATGTCATAAACATTCAGACAAGAGGAGCACAAAAAGCAAAGGAGGTGGATTAGCAGTGTTTGTCAACAACAGGACATGTTATTGTGAAATTTTGTTTCTGTAGCCCAGATATTGAACTAGCTTAATTCAACAACAGAATGTCTTCAGATCTGCTACAACACAGACCACTACAGATCCTTCCTGCCAACAGCTACAGCAACTTTTTGAAAATACTTTTTGTGTGTGTCACTAAGGCCTAGGATCCCCCAGGAGATGTCAGTGCTGCACAGCAGGTCTTTGGCGAGTCTTCTGATCTCTCAGGACCAGTTTCTGAAGTAGAGCGCTGTTAAACGCTACTTGCAAAATCGCACAAGTTGCAATATCTCGCAGGAACTGAGAACAGGAATTATGATGCACATCTTTTGGTCTGTATGTGGTCTGAACTAATGTCGTGTTTTGTGGGATTAACTTTTAGCTCTTCAACAATAGATAAGTGAGCTATTTATTGGAATAGATGTTTCTTAAAGTTAAATTACATAAACAATCCACAATGAAACTCTCCTCGTCCGTGTCTGGCGGATGTTTGTTTGTCGTACTTGTAGCGGTTCAGCATATTCAGGGTTTCCCCCAGAAAACTTGCTAAGCCTGGTCGTAGAGAAGCCTACGGGCAGCCCATCGTGTATTTGAAAAAAGAAAGAAAAAAGGTATTCATATGTGTGTGTGTGTGTGTATATGTATGTATGTATGTATGTATATATATATATATATATATATATATATATATATATATATATATATATATATATATATATTTATTTGTTTTTGCTTTTTGTTTGACAGCAAACACAAACAGCCTGGAAATATTCTAAATAACTTTATTTAGTATTCAGTCTTAAAGTAAAAACTAAAATTCTCCCTCTGTTCTTTGGTTTGACAAAGTCTGTATAAAACATAAATAGTATGTAAATGTATTTATACGTATATAATTTTTCTAAGTCATGGACTACAAAGCTCTTTACAGTCATTTACATGCTGATGGCAGGAAGCTACATTGTAGTCACAGAAGAGAGAAGACCTGACACAGACAGACCCTCTGACCACCACCAACAGGTGATCCCAGAACACATTAGGGTGACGGAGTGACGCAGCTGGACTTGCACAGATGTTCCAAACACTTCTGGTTACATTGACACCGAGCCACTGCTGCCCCAGTAATAAAATCAAATCTGTTTGCTTTTTCTGTCATACGGACTACCAACTAGAGAGAGAGAGAGACAGAGACGGCCAGAAAGAGCTGAACTAGCTCTATTTGTTTTAGTTTTGTAGCTTTAGCCGCCGTTAGCAGCTGTTAGCTTTTCTCTCAGGAAATCCTGGTAGACTCATGTTCTGAGGCTTAGCCTGGCGGGGGGCCAAGGAAAGCCTGGTGGGCCGCCAGGCTTATAAAGCACTGGGGGAAACCCTGGTATTGTCTGCATCATAAAGTACCCCACAATGTTGTGACACACACATCTCAGCCTCGCCTTGGCACAGAAATAGACGTGTCGTGTATCTTTAGCGCAGTGGCATGGACCGGCGCATCTGGGACACAAAGTGATGCTCCTTGTGGGGCAACTTTAATTCACTACAATAGTTTCTAGCCAAAATCACGACTCAGGCGCTACGCGTCGCGGTGCTGATGTTTTCTGTGGGACCCAGGCTTAAGCTTAGCTGCCGTGTGAGCAAGCTATCAAACTGTGCCGCTTTGAATAGTGAACGTTAACACGAGCCTCTAAACTCAAGCTGCAGTCAGTTTGTAATGACAGGCTGTGCGATCAGTACCGCTATAGGTAGTGAACGTAACTGATGTGCAAAGGAGGAAACTGGTATGCACGCAGTATATTTGGTACTCATGCACACCTGCGCAGCTTATGTGCCCATCTTAATTTGAGTTGTGTCACCATAGAATCTGTTTTCTCTCTCTCTCATTGTCTCTCTGTCTCTCAGCAGTGACAGAACACCATCTTGGTATGTGATGCATTAGATGGTAATTGGCTTTGAATGGATCTTTATTAGTAAAATTGGTTGTAAATAGTAATGAATCTCCACACAACAAGCCTTTGGACAAACACCTACTCAGCAACCCTTCCTTTTATATAGCACTTTGTTTATAAAGTAAAACATTTTTGCATAAAAGGCATACCTGTATTGGTAGAAACCACCGCCACTAGTGGGTGATTAAAGATGGGACTCACCAATCAGTGAATACAGCACACCACTAAGTGCACACGTACTGAACACATGCATGTGCAAGTCTGCAGAGGCACACAATACACACATAACACAAACCATTGGGAGTGCAATAAATTGAAAGCATTTGAGCTTAAAAGCAGTAGGACCACTGAGCATGGACACTCACATGGCTCATTATGCATATCCAAGTTCAAATAGAGCTTTTTGAAAATCTTTTTTTTTATCCATCAAGCAGAGCAAAGCCAGGTGTTATCTAGAAGAAGAGAAAGCTAAAGCACCTGTTCTTATTACCACGGAGCCTCTGAAAGCATTAGGATGCATATTGACAACAGGACCTTGAGCAATTACAGGCTTTATCTTTCTGCCTGACAAACAGTCCGCTTCATTATGAGCTCTTAGCTGACACCTTACCTCAGCCTCTTCCATTCAATGATCACTGCTAATGCGGAAAATGAAACGGCTAAGAGGTTTGTTAATTTTTTTTCTGAATTGTTTAACCATCATTTTCCTCTTTAATAGTCATTTAAAGTGTCCATTAGTGTGTGGCTGAGAGTGAAAGGCAGTGAAAGAAAAAAAAAACAAAAGTAACGCACTAACTTTTGAAAAAAGGCAGGATGCACAAAAGGTTAAAATGTATTACAACTGCGAGAAACAAAGACAGCTCTTTGTTCAACTTGAGTAGAATATTTAACATTTTTGATCATTTATTATATTTTTCATCCAGAAGCCCTTGTGCATTTAGATTATGTAACAGAAAGATCTTTCCTGAAAAAAACATTATAAACCTATAAGGATTGTCAGAGATCTTATTTTGAAATTGGTCCTTGTTTCTATTGGTTTCATCAGCTTTAATTCACTACCGTTTTATGTGCAAATTGATCTCATCACTGCTCATTTTTGTAAATTTTTCCTTCCTAGTTTGCTCCACACCTGTTTTTGCAGCCTGCTGGTTTACCCGCTGTTCTTTTCCACTATACACACCTGTTTGCAATCATCATTACTCACCCTGTGCATATAAACAGAGATCAGCCGTAACATTATGACCACCCACTAAACATTAAGGCGATCATCTGTATTCATCAGATCAGTCAAATGTTGATGTACAACTTAATCCAGACATTTTCAAATCTTTTGAGATCTCAGGGCTTCATTCTAATGACTAAGAATCCAAGGTACTCATTTATTTTTGTTTAATGTATTTATTCTGATGTTAGTCACCTGGACCATATTCATAGGAATTGTCATGGTCGGGTTAAAAAACCCAAGAGGGGAAATCAAAAACAGCTTTATTGCTGGCTGAACAGAACTCAGGGAGACAACATGAGGAACCGACAGGGAGTGATTGAACTAAACAGCATATATAGGGAGGGAGGTGATCAGGGAGACGAGACACACCTGAGGAGGATTAGTGCAGGACACAGGAGGAGGAATATGGAAAACACAGGGGAGCAGACAGGCACAAACCGGACACAAGGGGGCAGGACAAGACAGGAATTAATATATTTGAACCATTTTAGGAATAGTGTGCCTTTGGGTCTTTGATGTTTTATCTAAAATTATTGGTTGAGAATTTTTGAGTGGATTTCTATGAAAAGATTAAAAAACATTAATGTCTTACTTGTTGTAGGTTGCTCTTTGAATAACCTCAGTGTGGAGAAACAAAGACTAGAAGCTAATGTGGCTAGTTCCAAAAGGGTTGCTGCCTTCATAAGAAAGATTTTAATGTTGTTTGTATGTAGCTTATGCAAATAGGGTTTTAATTTTTCATTACACTATCATTCAGGTATAAATATCAGAAGTGTTCTGCACCATAACAAAAGGCGAACATATGTAGGTCTGCTGCCGGTATGAATAACCATGTAAACTATGTAAATATCCATGAAATGCTAAATTTAGTATTTTCATAAAAGGCTCTAAAATCTATGAGATTAGAACAGGTTTTAAGGGTGCTTTCAAAGTTTATGACCTCAGATAGTCCACCTTGTCTTGCCTTGTGTGAGTGCTCACTGTTCTCTGGTTCGGACCAAACAATGAACTCTGGTCTTCCTGAAAACGCGGGTCTTGGTTCACTTACCCCCTAAACTCATGTGCAGTCTGCTCACAGTGTGAAAGCAAACAGGCCATCCAGGAGCAAGGATGTGAGCTGAAGAGAGGAGAGAGGCAGAAGTTAACAAAGAAAACCTTAAAAGTAGTGAGGAGGTCCAGGTTACTGCTGTCTGGACACAAGACTAGATGTTGTTGTTGCCTGTGGTTCCATTGATTGTTTATGATATAAACAACCATCTGAAGGGAATTAATTTGCATTTTAATCCTGGGCTTCTTCATGTTTTTTTTTTTTTCTTTTATTCATTAGTGCTTTTTAGGGCAGTAGCATAGCACCCCTAAGGAGCAGCTGTGGTTAGTGCATGATGTTGACCAAGCAGTTTGGTCAACTTTCTAAAGTGCTGTGTGAAAGCAAAACAACCCAAATGAAGATGGTAAATTATCTGGCATTCAGTCAAACCGAATCCTCAGGACTATCCTGGTGTAAAAGTTCTCTAAGATGGCACAAATCCACAGTGGAACTAGCCCCAATGTGATGAGCTTTTATTAGGTCAGAACTCATTTCTGTTCCTCCAAACTGAGTTCATTCAAAAAGCTTTCTAGATGACAGTATCTGTATGTTAGTTACATAAAACCCAACATGATTCATTAGCCTTTTATTGATTCTTTGTGTGGTTCTGAACTTTGTGTATCTTCTGGGGGTGTTTTTGATTCTTGACATTGTTCTGCAGAGAAACACCAACAACGCTGAGGCACTTTTTTAGACAATTTGTCTTGACATACTTTATGAGGTTTACTTATGGAGTTTGTCCAACATACCTCCCTGTTTTCTGTAGGTTTACCTCATGGACTTGTGTTTGGCATGTGTTCAGTTCATAAATCCCTGCCTCTTTTTGAGATTTCCCTTGACTGTTTCCTGCACTTGGGTTATATAAGACTGCGCTGACTGAACTTCAAGCCCCTGACTGTGACAACAAAAACATGTTTTTTTATGTGTCTCTTTATCAACACCAAGAAACTAAACAACAGATCCAAATTTCTTTCTTCCCTTTCCAGTTAAAAATCAAGGTTTAGGCAAATAGGCTAGTGAGCTCTAATTACAAATAATGACTGCAATGAGACATGGCATGGGGTTACCGTAGCAACACAGCAGATGCCATGCCAGTGGGTGTTGTGTTGATATATGTGTGCTGTTTACAAAATGCTACCCATTAATTAAATATGGCTGCAAATGTTCATGATGTGCTGGATCACATTTATTTATTTTCTTCTTTTCCTCTTTGTGCTTGTCAGGTTTGAATGCATTGATTGGAAATAATTTTATTTTTCCCAGTTTCAGGTGTGTATTATCTGATTGTCTGCCTAGAAGAGAGGGGTCCAGTTTATGTTTGCCCCTGCTACAGTACTAACCCTAGCAGGAGGCAGAAAATAGAAGACTGTTGGATCAAAATAAATTTAAAAAAAGTATTTTGTGTCCAAGGAGATCAAGGCAGCTGGAGCTTCTGAATGCAGGCTGAAATTGATAAAAGGCTGGAGTGTTTATTGGGAATGTTTGAATTAGATGACTGGTAGAGAATGAATGGAGATAATTAGAGGGAGAACACAGAATTCAAAAAGACCAGATTCTGCTTTTTGAATTAGAAAAATGACATTTGCCTAATTTGAGGAATAAATCTCTTAAAAGCCCAAAAGCTTACAAACATTTCTTTAAAAAAAATACTTAAAATGATAGATCAGATTTTTTGATGTGGGTTTTAAAGGTCCCATATTCTTCACTTTATATCCACTCTGAATCATTACTTTTACATCTCAATAACATGTAAAAACTACTTACACTGGTCAAATGAGCCCTTACTTTAAGTGCAGCTGTTGTTCTTCCACCCCCTCATTCAACCTTCTAGCAAAACTTTCCAACCCTTTAAATGGGCGGGGCAGTTGGAGAGTTGAGCTTTTCTTTTTTTTTTTTTTCGAGTCGAGCTTCTCTAAGTCCCGCCCGTTGCAACCATCTACAAAGCAACTGCCGTGTTTTGCTCGTAGCTTCACCATGACTGTTTGCTAACGTTTGTGAGGATGCACGCTCCCGAGGTTTTTAAAGGGCAGGGGTGGGCTCAGGTAGCCAAAGCTGCTCGTGATTAGCTCTGTCCTCTAGAGAGGAGTGGTCTTTTTCTTTTCTTGACGTCAGCAGCGGAAAGAATTTGAAACCACCCGTTTTAGCATTAGCTCAAAGCGGGTGGTTATACGGGTGGTTTGAAAATGAGAATAAAGAAGTGAAAATGGTGAAAATATTTTAACACTTTTAGGTCTCAGACACAGTCTTTGGGACTGATATGACTGTTAAAAGATCTTTAGAAAGTGAAATTTGTATAATATGATTAAATAATATTTATTTTCTTGCGATATAGCTTTTTGAATAGAAAACATCATTCAATATTAAAGTCTAGAATGTCTGGTGATTAGAGGGACTTTAGTGAAACTACCTTGAGGATTAATCTGGGCTGAATATCTCACTGGTGGCTTCAGGTAAACTATCATTAAAAGGAGCATTTTGTTGTTGAAACATAGAATAAAAATTCCAGGGACAAAGTTTTGTAAATGTTTCTCAAAAGGGACCTTCTTAGTGGGATTATATATGGATTATTAAATGTGATCCAGTAGAAATATGTGAGAACTGAATGAACCATGTATTAAATATTCAAAACGTCTGACTGCTTTTTTTTGTCTCCAGTATTTTCTACAAAGCTTTTTGCTTTTTTTAAAGCTCACAATATTCACTCAACAAACATGTTTACTTTAGCATCCTTGAATAAAAGAGACTAATGAGCTCTGTGGTTGGAATAACAGATCCGCTAAAAACATTCACTCAATCAAGACAAGAAAAAGCTCATTTACTTCCTCTCTTTTTGTGCTAAACTAGATTCTTGTACTGAATTTTACATCAGACACCCAGAACATGCTCATGGGTCAGTTGTAAGAAGCAGTTTCTGACTGTGAGAATAAGTTTGTCACTTTGATTAGACTTTTGAGTTGTTCAAAGCCACAGGCAGCTTGTCTTAGAATTATTTTATTTTGAATTATGAAATGAGACTGAATACTCTGAGTCAAAGGATGCCAAGTGTTTCCATCTGTCCTTTAAGATGTTTGATGAACTTTTAAGATGAAATCACTGATCAGTGAGATAACACTTGAAGGATCATTTTCATTTTTTTTTTAACCACAGAGGTTTTTAATTCAAATGTCCTTTTCTGCTTTCTTTAATCAGGAATGCTTGTTTATGCACAAACTTATTAATTAGGCATGATGAGATTCACAAGTGTTGGTTAATTTTTAAGAAGTGGTTTGGGGGAAAACAAGAACCCAAACAAAGAAAGTGAACTTGAAAATGTAGTTGTTATAAAGAGATTAGTGTTCAGCATGAGGTTTAAAAATACAAGTCGAGACTAAATCTGAAGCAAATCTTTAATGTTACAACTCTGTTTGTGCTTGACTGTTACATCGGTGCAAAACCTAAATTATATCAGTATTATCTGTTTCAAATAGTAAAATCAAACGTTTTACTTTTTGCAGGATCTACAGCAAACAAGTCAAAGTAATGGTTCATGCACATGGCTAAAAAAACATATCAGCGTCCTACCATACAGGATGGAAACAAATCTCACATCACTAATATTCTAGATTTTTCTTCCAACAATTTAGTTCCAACTCTCTGTGGGACAAAGTAATCTCAATGTCTATTATCCAGTTTATTGATCAGGACCTACAATCTTACGGTGTTTGATAGAGACGGCTTTAAAGATATAAAATAGATCACACAATGCAAACTTTTTAAATCACCAGTGATTTATTGACAGTTTGCTTCCAGGCATCCAGATTTCCTTCTTATTTTGTTAAGTGGTCTTCTTGATTAATAGTCATTCAGACTTTCTGAAGGTCTTTAAAAGACGAACGCGATGAACTCACAACGAACTCCGGAGGAAAGGAGCTACAGCGGTTCGGCCCGGGGGTTCGGTCCGAACGCAGTGCCGGCTCCAACTGGACCGAACCTTGTCGTTCCCCCTCGCTCGCGCTGTACCAACCGGAGCAGATTGTTGAACAGGTGTTGGAAAAGTAAGCACCGCTAGCTGCATGCTGAAAGAGGAGCGCTTGATTTGTCACCGGAGTAAACCGTGAGGGAGGAGCAAATAATCTGCTCAGTCAGTTTTAATGATCGTGTAAAACCCAGATTGTAATCACGATTAAAATTCAATTAATTGAGATGAATCTGAAAAAATAGTGTTTTTAAATAAATAGTAGAAAAATCTATCAAAGACCTCAAACTGGACCTAAGAGATGCATCACCCCTAAGGCCATCAGGTTCAGTCACTTTAAACCTGTTTGGGAATCATTTTAGAGCAAAAATACCATTTTATGTGTATTAATATTATGTATTCAGACATATCAATTAGAACAAGTTGTATTTTTGCAACAGACTGCTGGTAAATTATCTAAAGATCCCATTTAAAATCAGGTCATCTGTTATATGTCAAACCAGCTGACAAGAATATGTTGATATTCCTCAGTGTTAGTGATTTATCTACATGTTCACATTAAGATTTCATATGATTGTAAATACTCCTGCACTTACATATGTAATCACTAATTCATCTGTCGGTGATGCTGTCTCATGTGTATTTTGCCTCTTTGTGAACAGATGTCATCCTGTAGAACTTCCAGTCATTTAAACAGATGTGAACACATACCCTGGTTTATTTATGATCTGAACCAAAGTAACATATTAAAGAATGAATATTTGACCACACATCATTTTTACTGGCATTGTTATATATCCAACAGCAACTCCGAGTTCAGGGATTTTGTTGTTTTTTCTTTTAGCTTGAATGATCCATCAGATTCAGGTGGCTCACCTCGAAACATAGTGTTGGCTTTGAAACCCAAGTCCTTGAGAGGAGTTGGACTCTTCTTTACTGGAGTTGGTCCAGGTGAACACTCGGGTAAAGGGAGGATCGGAGCTGATCACCATCACCACCACTAGGGGAAGATGTCACACAGACCTGGTAGAACAGTAGAAAACACAAAGTCAAAATTTAAGCATTTTATTGCACCTTTGGTTTGTTCAATCCCATAAAGAATTATATTCTCATTCACTTTAATCTGATGCATCAAACCACATTCAGTTGTTTAGTTGGTTAAAATGCACAAGTGTGCAAGTGGCATTTAGTGACTCAAGAAAAGTGTAATTTGTCTCATTTAACTGACTGCAACAACGTGTAAAGCATTATGACAGCAGGGGGTTATGCCTCTTGGACAACTATTATATAATCAACATGATGCCTTTCTACCATTTTCCTATCTACATATTTTGATTATTTTTTACAAGAATATTTGCTTTTTTCAACCTTTACAATAAAAATTTTAATCAAATTTTATTTACAGTGATTAAAAATATAATTTTAATGCAAGACCGGATAATGAAAAGGACAAAAATGTCAAACAGCTCAATACAGTATAAACAATTATTGAGAATCACTATGAGAATAAAAACAAATCATCCAAAGGAAGTCATGTCTCAAGATACAGAGCAGATTTTCAAACTGTATTCCCATTTTAAAGTTCATGGTAGCTTCAATCATGTCAACAGTTATGTGTACAAAAGGACATATCTGAAGTTAAGCAGCTGGATCAAGTATTTTATTTGCCAGACTTTACTCAGACTAAAGGTGAGTGGAAGTTTCATTAATAGTATTTTTAAAAAGGAAAAAGAAACCCTGACATATTTATCCTTGATTGTTAAAAAGATCACTTAACTGAGTGAGGCAGAGAACAAAGACTGGTACTTAACTTGTCATTTCCTCTAAAACCCAATCCACTACATAAACACTGAAAGTGTTGATCAGAGTCAAACAAATGGTTTTCTTAACAGCCAACATGAAGGTTATCAACACTGTCCTATGCTATGAATACAAAAAAACTACTTTGAAGTGTTTTTTTAAAGTTACGTAGAATATTTACCTTAAATCGAAGTCTGCAGTGAAGCCAGTTTATAAAGAAAATGGGCATCATGAGCAGGGGTGTGTCTAGAATTTTTTTCTTGGGGGGGCCAATCAGGAACAAGGACTGTAGAATAATGATGGAAACTCTTTTAAGAGAACTAGTTTTTACGGTTCGGCTCACGAAAAAGAACCGGCTCTCAAACGGCTCCTTACTTTTTATGGTTTTCAAGTTAATTTATCACCAGAAATTATGTAAAATGTGTCTAAAATTATTGACTAATCTACAAACACATATATCAATTAATTATTTAAATAACTTCTAACTATCCAACATGAAACAGAGTGCAACAAAGCAAGTTTTAAATGACTAAAACAAAGTCTGTAAGTAAATAATTTATCAACTTTGAACTGGGCAAACAACTTAGAAAAGCTAAGACCATCACACAGTAACATTTTAATGAACATGTGTGAAAAAAGAAAAAAATAACATCCAGGTAACAAACTGTAGCTACTAGTCTTTACTGAAGATAGGTAACAAACTGTAGCTACTAGTCTTTACTGAAGATAGGTAACAAACTGTAGCTACTAGTCTTTACTGAAGATAGGTAACAAACTGTAGCTACTAGTCTTTACTGAAGATAGGTAACAAACTGTAGCTACTAGTCTTTACTGAAGATAGGTAACAAACTGTAGCTACTAGTCTTTACTGAAGATTAGCTTTGAGATAAACCACCTGCCTCAGCTTTGAGGGGTCAAACCTGCTTTCTGCTATCAACTCATGTCCTCACCTTTCAGTAGCCTTTTCCTCCATAGCCATGTAAATAAATGCGTGGCTATGTAACAATTTATGTAATATTGTAACAATTCTCTTGTCCTCTTCCTGCGGTTGAAGGTGCAGCATGAGCAGGGGAGGGGGGTGTTGGGGTGCAGCTCTGTGCGGTCCGGAAGTGACCGGCGATGGATTCACAACGAACGACGGATCCCCCTTTGCTTTTCACTAATCACACACTGATTATGTCACACTCATGGAAACGACTCAGGAGGGGTGAAGGCGCTGCAGCGGTTCGGGTCCGGACGCAGAACCAGTTCTATCCAGATTGCATGAAACTGCACCTTGTCACATCCCCTCCCCTCCTTGCACTGCACCTTTGAGTGGATTGTTGGACAGAAACCGAGCTATTGCTCTGTTGGTTTAGTGAGCATAGCATAGAAGCCTATACCCCCAGGAGTGAAAGATTAATGACCAGAGGGGGGGGACATCAAAAATGAGCAGGGTGGGGTGTAAATCCAGGACTTTGAGATGGGACAAAACAGTTGCTGCTGACACCTGCTACCCTAGAAATAATCTGTGGGAGCTTCTCCTCTCTGATCACAGATTGTAATTCATCAGAACAAAAACCTCCCATCATAGCACCAGTCTCTTCCCATCAGTCCATTGTCTTGGACTGTTCACTCACCTTCTCTTCCAACAAAACATTTATTGTCAATCTAACTTCTGTTTGCATATTTTGCACATCCATTTTGTCATTTAGTAAGTTGCAATTATATATATCGTTTTTTTTAGTGTGAACCATTTTGCACCAAGAAACTTTGCAGTAACATCTTCTGTCCCATGTTACTTTTTTCTATCTGAAATGGAATTGTGGGTTTATTGCCAGAATTCTTAATGTCTTTGCAAATTCCAGCAGTTATTCACTTGAAAAATGTCTTCTGCAATTTTGTCATAAATTTAGTCATAAATTGCCTACATTTTGTTGCTGACCCATCCCAAATATGTCTCGTATTTTCCTCATTTGTTTGACTCTCAGAAACTAAATTGAGAAGAGTTTGAGACTTTAGTGAGGACTGTATTTTGATTTTCTGCCAGAACTTTCAAGCGTGTTTGAAATTCATTCAGCACAAGAGGAGCAATTTGTGTGAAGATATTGAGAACCTCGTGTACATTTGAGGAATTCCCTCCCAGAAGCTGTTTAAAATGTGCAGCAAACAGTCACAGCTCAGTTAGACGCCGAATCTAAAACTCCCAAATAATTTGACCAAAACTGAGAGTAAGCATTAATATTCAGAATTAAAATTATTTTTCTTTTCTTGTGTCTCTTAACAGGTACGCAGCGCACATCTTGGCACTTGTGTGTGTTTGTGGGAGTTTCCTTCTCCGAAGAAAACCTCCTGTCTGTGTTCAGAGATTGTAAGTAAACTTTTTTTGATTTTCTCTGTTTAACAGACCAATGCTGTACATGGTTCCAAATGAATTCTGGTTTTAATTGTATTCTGAGAATGTTTGTATAATAAAAATGTAAGCCTTCCCAAAAGCTAAAAAGACTATTAGAATGCCCACTATGTGAGGACTACTTCCCCCTTTTAGTTTGACCTGAACAAGCGTATAAAAACTAATTACACAAGGAAAATTGCCAAATCCTTTATCAATGAGCCACAGGGAAAAGCTAAAAATTCCCTTAAATGCATAACCTCCTTCTCAATGACTGATCATACTATAATAAGCATTTTAAAATGAGTCATGAATAACAATGATTTACCCTCTAACACTCTCGGTTCTTCAGAGACGGTAACACCCTGTCAGAAGCTGTGAACTCTGTCTTGATGGGAATCCACTCTTTTTTTTTTTTTAAGATATTGCAGTAAAGGTGTGATTACACATGCAGCAGTGATGTGTGTGTGTGCGTGTGTGCACGTCGTCCTCTGCAGTTTCTGCTCACGTCTGCAGATCTGCATTGATTGCATGCCAGTGAGTCGAGAGCAGATGCAGAGCAGGTACTTCTTTGTGACGCCCAGGTGCATCTGCCAGTGTCTGTTTCTCCAACAGAATGAGGGACTAAAATAATAATTATTATAATGATAATACTGCAAAGTAAAAAGTCTGCAGTCAATGCTGTAATCAAACTTGATGCCATTGTAAGCAATTAAATGGAAATTTACTATCAAAGCAATTCAAATACAAATCAGGATGTCTGAAGTATATCAACATTAAATATGTGTACGCATCCAATACTCAGTTTATTAATAAAGCAGTGCAATACTGAAGTTTGCAGTAAGCTTTCTTTAATTATCATAAAAACTACAACTGTTGTAAACATCAAAAACATTTTGTTTATCCACTCAGTGCTCGTGGCCACTTGAAGCTTGTTCAGACCTCCTCCATGTTTAATCCCTGCCTCATCGTTCACCTCATGGTTTAATATGAATCAGGAGCAGGGAGAACTGGAATGAAAACATTTCCCGTTTGTCTCATGAGCCATCTGACAGAAGATAACATCTAAATGTGCTACTTCTCTGGGAGATGCTGAAATTGTAAACTTGCTGTCAGGAGCTGACAGAAAGGGACATTTGCATTCCCCAAGCGACATGCCTGGAATTATTTATATGAGTTGCAGCTTTCTAGAATTTTTCCTAGTATTTAATGTGCCAAGTGAAGCTTTCTTATGCAACTATTCTTCTGATCAGTGTTGCCAGTAACGCGTTACTAAGTAGCGCGTTACTCTAAAATTACGTCATTTTTCAATAACGAGTAATCTAACGCATTACTATTTCCAATCCAGTAATCTGATTAAAGTTATTTTTTTCGAGCCACTGTGCGTTACTTTGCGTTACTATCTTTGTCCATTTCCTTAAAATATTTATTTTCTTCCTGCATTTCTGTGAGCGGCGTTGTGTCACGTTCCCAGCATGAGGTGGAGTCACGTTTTCAACATGTGCACAGCTGAGGAGTCGCTCCAGCTGGAGGAGGAGTCACTGACCTGTGATACCTTAGCGTATTTACCTGAATATCCGGGCATTATTTGTAAACTCCTCTGATACAACAGCTTTGTTTTATTTTCGGGATCTAGACTTTATTAAGGAGTGTGAGACTGAGAACAAACGGAGAACTGCCCGAGCAGGAACAGCTGACTGTCTGTCTGACAGACTGGCACTAGCAGCCTGAATGTAGCCGTAGCTTCAAAAAGCTGGAATGAAGCAGCGCAAGCCCTTTTTTGGATTATCATCATGACCTGGATGACTGAGAACCTTCACCAGCAACTAAAGAGACGTTTTGATGGCGCATCCTTCAGACAAACACAGCAGTCGGGAAACAAAGCAGCAGCAGAAACACGAGCTGATGTTAGCTCCTTATGGTCCTAAAAGCCTCCGCTTCAAAGCTTCAAAGCTTCACCGCGGTGCTGATGACAGGAGCTAGATTATTCATTTTAGTCATAGTTGTGCATTTTACTTTACTTTAAATTCAAAAAAATGTTTTTAGATTTTTTTAAATAAATGAATAAATAAATCTTTCTAAATAATGAGATTTAGTTGTCAAACAAAACTTTTTCCAAAAAGTATATTTAGAAAAAGGGGATCAGGTAGGGTTAGGGTTGACCTGGATTTCAGATAAATACTGTAAAAACCAGCTGCATCAACACAAACAACTATGGAGGAGAGGGATGATCGTTTTCTGTCTGGAATAAATACAGTCAGGATTTAGAGTTAGTGTCAGATAAAGATGAGAACATTAAGGTTTGTTCTAATGTTCATTCAAATGTTCTGATGTTAATAAAACATGTTAAAAGTCATTTAATAGTTACAGTAATAAACAAGTTATTTTATAAAAGGTAGTTTTGCCATAAAAGTGTTAAATGTCAGGTCAAGAAAGACTCTTTAATTTATATTTCATAAAAAACAAGAATTTTTTTCAGGAAATGGTTTGGAAGTTCAACTTTAATATCAGGAGATCCATTTTGTTGACTTGCTGTTAAAATTCACTTCTAATAAAGTGTTTTAGTAAAACTGGACGTCATTTTAATGTTGAGGCAGGAGGGAGGAGTCATCGGCAGCTGAATGTCACTAATAAAGTAACTTAAAAAGTAACTAGTAATCTAATTTAGTTACTTTTAAAGTCAAGTAGTCAGTAAAGTAACTAAGTTACTTTTTAAGGGAGTAATCAGTAGTCGGATTACTTTTTCAAAGTAACTGTGGCAACACTGCTTCTGATTACCGTAGTTAGATTTAGAAAAATATACACACGTGTGTATGAGTTGAGCTGCAAGATGTTTTGTTGAAAACAACAGAATGCTGTTGATGTCGCTGACTTGCAAATGTCTTAAATTATAAATTGAGGAAGCCCACAACTTCAGCTTAACATGAAAACACCAAATAAATATAGTTATAGTCAGAAGTTTGCAGTACACTCATCAAGGGAAAGCATGTCATATTCATTTAGAGATTTTAACTGATTTAATTGATCTTTTTCCAGGGAGGAATGACTTTACAAGATATGAATCTAATAATTCAACGATTTTTAAAAGCATGAATCAAGGTGGACAAGTTTGGAGTTATTGTGGATTTTCTTTATTTCAGTCATAGTCAAAATGTAGACCTAAATTTCTGCAAGGTTCTAACATATATTTGAACTTAACCAAGGCTTATTACCTCCTTGATAGTGATCATGACCATCTGTACACGTTTTTTTCTCTTTGCTAATGATTTGTTGACCGAACTAATTGGACTGGCCAGCGCTCAGCGGTCAACCTCAGATGAAAGGAAATGAGTTAGAATAATCAGGAACAACTCAAGAACTACAAAAACTAAAGCCTGAAAACTATTAGAAGACCAGTGTCACTGTCCACAGTGAAGCTAGTTTTTACATCTTCGTGGACTGAGAAGGTGGTGACTAAGAAAGAAGCTTCTGCTCTAAAGGAAACACCTTCAACTGACTGACTGAAATCTGCAGCTGCTCACATGGATGAGCCAAAAGAGAAAAGCTGTTATCAGGCGAGAAATAATGACAAAACTTTAGTTTGGAGAAGTCAAGGTAGAGCTTTCAAGCCTAAAAACACTACAACTGTCAAGCATGGTGGTGGTAGCAGCATCATGCTGTGGTACTGGTGGATGGAATAACAAAAAAGGAACAGAACCACCTCCAAATACTCCTGAAATCATCAACTATAGATGATTTAACCTTGTATTTTTTATGTTTTAGTGATCCCAAACAATCAGAAACAGTTTCTGAATAGATAAAGCAAACTTTCCCAGAGAACCAACCATATAAAAATATCTTTGATCTGGGTCCCTTCCACGAAGCCAACGGTTTAAACGAATCCTGCCAAGAAGAGTGGTCAAATGTCAGCCAGAAGCTTGTTGACAGATACAAAAAGCATGTTGTCAAGGTGGAAGAGAAAACACAATTCTGGGGTTAAATAGTCATTGAAGTTGTGTGTTGTATAATCTTTCCACTCTAGAAAAAGAACAGGTCAAATCAATTAATAAAAGCTCCAAATTATGTGACAGTCATGCCCATAATGAGTGTATTTAAAAATGTTACATCAACATGATATCTACTTGTGTCCAAATAAGAAAAATTACAACTTTGGCATGGCGATGAACATTTTTGGAAATTCACCCAAATTTTCCCAATATGCTATAATCAGGAACAACACTCTCAGTAGCAGTAACTGCATTAGTTTGCTGCAAAAAATGGGTCCGTTTCCCAATAAAGACTCAAAAATTAGTAAATTATTTTTTAAATTGTGTTATCGATCTATGCAGGGCTGTCTGCTCTCAGGCATTCAGCAGGAGACTCAGGCAATCTACACTTTTCTCAGCTCTCACGCTGCACATCAATTTTCTGACAATAAAAAATAAATCACAACTGATGGTGTTGTGGCATAAAAAGAAAAAAGAAAAGCTGTACATAAAAAATGGCCGAGCAGCACTTGGTATCAACAGGGAGGTGTTCTGGCCAAAGGGAAGTAAAGTGAAGAACACTTACAGCTAATGACCTCTGCTTCATTGATTTTAAGATGCCCAAAAACATTTGCAAGGGGGACAGAAGACCTGAGCCCATCTGATGCAGCAGGTTTTATAGTTCTTTAATTTTTTTTCTGCTTTACTGTGACTCGTAACTAGTTACAATGATGGTAAATGTAATTGCAATCATTTTATGTTAATTGCTTTTGATTATTGTTCTATAATTCTGATGTGTTAGAAAGAGAGAGACCATCTCAGATGATGTGGAACATTGTGTTATTATGGTATTTATTAAGCCACAAAGTAAGGCCATGTTACACTGATTTAAGATGGAGCTAAACTCAGGAGGAAGTTTTTGGCAAGTTTTGGAAAGGGGTAGTCAGATGGACACCACTAAAAAAATCTTAGGGTCACACACCAAAACCAAAGGTCATAACAGAATTTATGGAGCGGGATATTTAAATAATACCTCAAAATGGGAGTCAGGTAATCTGACCTACTGCGGTTTCTTATTTTACAGAACTCCTTTGCACTGTGAAGGACAACAGATATGCTGCAACCCATTGGAACTTGTCCAGACCCTCATTACATTAATAAAAATAGTATGCATATAAGGATGTATAACCAGCAAATGTGCAGGGGTGGCCTAAACTCTCCTCTTTTCTTCTTCTTCCGGCTTCTGTTGAGAGCGGTCGCACTGTTCCTTCTCTCCCTTGTGTGTTCCTCCTGCAGCTGTTTTTGTCTTCTGAGCATTTTCCTCATTCCTTCTGGTTAAATATTTTTATTTTTCTTGATATGGCTTTGGTTTGCTGGCTTCCCAACAAAATGGATAAAATTTTTTACACTCTCAAAACGGAGGAGGGGACTCCGTGGCTGACCGAGACAAGAGCTGTGGGGTTCGTAATGGATCAGATTGCAGGTCCTGCAAGTCTGTCTCTGGAGGTCTACAATTTTGGATTAATGATGATCGGGTGCACGCTCATTGGAATCTGCATGGACCTGGTTTATCAGAGAACAACGGAGCTAACAGGTGCAATTGACAGGATTCCTGTGCTTCAAAGGGGGCTGATGCGTGCTTTGAACACTGAAACACTCGCGAGGACTGAGTTGTCTCGTAGGATTGTCTGCGAACGAACTCTGGCGCGGAGTGAATTACGATCGATGTGTCGAACTACATGGATCAGATGGGACTGGCCAGGTTTTCAAATTTGGACGGGATGAAGCCAGTGAGACAGACATTTAAGGCAGCTGTAACAAACAGGACTGCCTGCTCCAAACAC
>SSNR01000191.1:977798-996179 GCA_006937965.1 Callopanchax toddi
AAAACATTCTCCTACTCAACAGAGTGAATGAAGCGACTGCTCAGCTCCCCCCCTTCTCTACGCTCTCTCACCTAACTCCCCCCCCCCCCCTCTACTGGGAGTGAAGGTCGGTCAGCTGTGCCGTGTCCTTGCTGCTGGTGGAGATCCTGACCCCCCCCACCCTCCTTGATGTGTTTATCGGTTGTTGTGACTGTGTGTAAAATGCTATTCCCTCCCTCCATTTTGTTTACATTTTCTTCTGCTCCCATCTTTATTTTTATTATTTTTTTTGCCCAAATATTGTATTGAAGTTGTCCCAATATTTCTGCCCAAGACTTTAGTTCCTTACACAAGCCAATGTCCCACTTTATCTCATAATTTACAATGCAGGTCCCCTGATGGTACCCCAAATCTTGAAGTTTGCCCCAATATTTCTCTTTGCCCAAGCCCAAGTAAATGTCCCACTTTAACTCATAATTTACAATGTAGGTCCCCTGATGGTACCCCAAATCTTGCCCAAATATTGTATCTGGCTCCCATCTTTATTTTTTCCAAATATTGTATTGAAGTTGTCCCAATATTTCTGCCCAAGACTTTAGTTCCTTACACCAGCCAATGTCCCACTTTATCTCATAATTTACAATGCAGGTCCCCTGATGGTACCCCAAATCTTGAAGTTTGCCCCAATATTTCTCTTTGCCCAAGCCCAAGTAAATGTCCCACTTTAACTCATAATTTACAATGTAGGTCCCCTGATGGTACCCCAAATCTTGCCCAAATATTGTATCTGGCTCCCATCTTTATTTTTGGTCCAAATATTGTATTGAAGTTGCCCCAATATTTCTGCCCAAGACTTTAGTTCCTTACACAAGCCAATGTCCCACTTTATCTCATAATTTACAATGCAGGTCCCCTGATGGTACCCCAAATCTTGAAGTTTGCCCCAATATTTCTCTTTGCCCAAGCCCAAGTAAATGTCCCACTTTAACTCATAATTTACAATGTAGATCCCCTGAAGGTACCCCAAATCTTGCCCAAATATTGTATCTGGTACCCCCAAATCTCTGTTTTGTTTGTTTTTTATTTTCAATGTATCTCATCATTTACAATGTACGTAGATCCCCTGAAGGTACCACAAATCTTGCCCAAATATTGTATCTGGTACCCCCAAATCTCTGTTTTGTTTTTTATTTTCAATGTTTTCTCTGTTTTGTTTTTTTTGTTTATATTGTCAAGCGCTTTGTGATGTATATCTGTGAAAGGCGCTATATAGATAAACTTTACTTACTTACTTACTTACTTACTTACTCTTTAAGAAAACCTCTTATAGGTTGATATCAAAATGCTGCTACGCTTTTAGAATTTTCTATATAGGATTTTTACTGGTATTTTCAGCATCCCAGGGACTCTACTGCACCCACCCCACCCTCTGCACATCCACAGCACATTTTCGCAGCAATCCCACAAAGCACACAATGATTACACCACATTCTAGATCAGGGCTCTGCAACCTGCAGCTGTGGAACCACATGTGACTCTTCAGCTCACACAAGTGGCATCTTGAATGACCCAAAATGTCAAGAACCTGAGAAATATTTATATTTAGGGTAACAACAAGAAAATAAAGCTTTTTGACTCACAGTTTTCCCACCCAGATTGTTGCAATAAATGCAAGATGTTTCTGCAGAATGATACAAGTAAGTTGCTGACCAAAATACCAAAATGAGCTATAAACAGACAAAATCTAAGTGTTTAAAATCAGTTTTATTTTAAAACTCATAGTTTGTTAGTTTGATTCCTATTTGTTGATGTAACTGACATTTTACTAATAATTTGTAATATAATAATAATTTGTACTTTTGCTTAATTTAACTCCAAACACACCAGAAAACACCTTTGAAACAAATTGCTATAAAAACAAAGGGTAGTTTAACACATTTGTTGAAAATAAATTTTACAACATGAAAGTAAACCAAAGTAGTATTACACAAGAAGCTAACAGATTCCTGGTACCTTAGGCACTCTACTGCTGATTATTTAATATTACGGTAAATAACCAACCTGAAGCATTTTAAATGTTTTTTTTTTAATAAAGGCACTGAGGTGTTGTTTTTGTCGATGAACTATAACAGAATTGTAGCATTAACGCATCTTTTTATTGTGGTGGGGTTGAACTCTTTAGCTCCGGGTCGATCATTCTGTATTATCTTTGGCACACAATCAAATGGATACTTATTTAAAGAATACGTCTTGACAGCTTGTGACAACCCTGGCGATTGATTCCATATTGTGTCCTTATTTAATCAACTCAACAATGAGTCATTTGTTTTTTTGTTTGTTTCTTTTGTTTTACTGAAAATGCAGCGCTACGTTATCCCCATTGAAACCGTTGATGAGTTAAAACTAAGATAGACAACTTTAAGTCCTGATTAGTGGTTTTATTCCTATAACAGCAACATGTCTTTGTCATCATTATGACCAAATATTAGACAAAGACTTAAAGCGTTGATTGAATAATTTGGTTATTGTAGTTTTGTCCGTTCTGGGTGTTTATCTTTACTTTTTCTGTTTAAATTAAGAGTTTATGCTCTGATGTGAGGTTTTGTTAGTTGTATTTTCAACTTTTTAATTTAGGATTATGCAGAGCTATATTCTACATTTGTTAATAATGAGTTAATTAAGCTGATCACTTAGAGATAAACAACACTGTTTTTGTTTTGGCAGCCACTTTGGTTTTAATCCAAACGTCAATTCAAAAGTACTATAGGCTGTTTTGGTATTAAGGGTCAAGCTAATTCTGAGGTTTCTCATAAAACATTTAGTAAGAGAGATCGACCCTGTCCTGGTACAACTCTCAAACTGTATCAGGATGCTGCTGTGTTCTAAAGCAGGGCTATTCAATCCTGGTCCTCGAGGGCTACTACCTACATGTTTTCTGTTTCCCTGCACACCTGGTTTGAATCAATAGGTGATTAACAGGCTTTTGAGGAACTTGAGGACATGCTGAAGAGGTGATTTAATCATTGAATCAGGTGTCTTGGAGCAGAAAACAGCTTAAACATGCAGGGCAGACCAGAATTGAAATGTTCTGTTCTAAAGGATCATGCGAGTCCTGTTTTAAATTCTCTATGCATGTAGGCACTATGTCCTGGATGCTTTAACACCCTTTCCAGTGCCCTGACATGCTCAAAATACAAAAAAAAAAGCACCACAACCATTGTGTATCAATTATGCTTTATCACATGAAGTCTACTACATTAGTAAGCTTGTTTTTAAGACCTCATCAAGACCTGGCAAAAACCATTCAAAATGATGCAGTGTCGAGGTCTTCATCCTATGCAAAACAAGCCCTAAAATAATGCATCTCACAGCTGAGTATCCTCTACTATAACATGACAGCAGATTTGTGTTTTGGACAAACAAGTTGACTTTTGGCTTGGATCAAACATGGTGAATACAACTAATTCACATTCCACAAGCGTAAGTAAAACATGTCATTTTGAGGTGGAAACATAGCTGACATTTTCCTCTAGCTGTGACCAACAAATAAAGTAGCATATTTAAGTATCTCAGCGCTACCAGTGGAAGTCAGAAACAAGTCTCCCGGCCTCCTCACTTCACACAGGTTTGAGCTAATTGTGATGAGAGGACGCCACAGAGCGCTTGGCATGCTGATGGAACATTGAACATCGAAGGAGCAAAAAGAGAGAAAAATATGACCTGCTGCTGCAGCATATGGAAGGTGTTGCTACCATCAACAGGAAGAGGGAAGTTTGTTTTTCTGCATCTCTGTGTGTGTGTGGAATGCTTAGTGATGTTCTAGGTGGTGAATTCCTATGCGATCTATTGCTCATCCCTTAATGATCTTTGAGTCCATGTGAGCTCATGCTAATGAAAGACAACAGCTCCGCCTTCTCAGATCCAGAGGTGATTAAAGCTGAGATGTAAATAAGGTGATGTCACATTAAAAAAATGCTTCAAAGGCACCAAAAAAATATCCTAAATTTAGTGTCTAAGATAAGGAAACATTTCCTGCTGAGGCTGCAGCCTGAGTCACATCTGTTCCAACGGTTTTCATCAAAGGTAGATGTGCTTTAATATTGCAAAGCTGGATTTAACTCCAAGCTCTGGTCTCAGTTTTAAGAAGTGTCTTTCCCTATTTGATGTTGACCTTAGTGCAGTGATGTACCAATACAATTGATCTCATTTGAATTTTCTTTGTAGAAAGATCTTGTTTTGTGGTCCTACCTGGCAGTGTGTTCACTGACTCCAGATGACACGCTCAAAGTCTTCAGAGGCAGCGTCAGTCAGACAAATCCATCAAAGACCAGACTGGTTTTCCTACTGGGAAGCATTTACCAGATCAAAACCAGCAGCTTGTCTGCCCATGGTAGCTCATTCTCACCTCTGAAACGCTTGTCTGACTTTATTTTGTGCATCTCCTGCACTCGACTTTACCATTTACTCATCCCTCCTTCATCTCTAGTTCTCCCTAGTACACACTGTGGATGTGGCTGGTTTTTCCTCCTACTCCTTGGAGTTGAATGCTCTGTGACGGCAGTCCATAAAACACAGAAGAGTTTTCTTTAAATCTCCTGCCCCTTGAACTCAGTCTCTGAGATATCTAAGATGTGTTTCCTCTCTCTTCACTTCAAGAGATGCCAGTGTCTTTAGGGCGCTCACTCAGCTGGGTTGTTGCCAGTGTGGTGCTAAAAGAAGACGAAAACGTGGTGAAGCAGAGATTGCTAATCAAAGCTGTGTGCTGGGAGACTGTGATTGGTCAATCATAGGTAACCTTTTCCTCATTTCTGTGAACCTGACTGGACTTTAGCCAGTTATTTTTAGCTGTTCTCGATAACAGTGGGATTTTTTATTCTAAAATAAGAAAGGATGCGTGTATGTGTGTCGTACAGCAGTGGGTGTGATCTTCTCCAGACTCATCAACATGGTACTCGTCTACTGTCACAATGCTGTCTGGCTGTGAGCTTCTCTGTCACGCTGGGTGACACAGCACTCCAATTAATCACAGAGAAGGACCACTAATGAAGTCATTATGTATTCTAAGAGTTTCATCTTGACATCCACTTTTCCCCACTAAAAGAAATCACTGACAAGATGTACATGGAAAAAGAAGCTATAAAGACATAGTGATAATGAATTAGCTACAGTGGCATTTGAAATATGATAACTCTGAATGAAACGTTTATCAGAATCAGTTTGCAAGGTTTTTGGGGTTTTTTGCAAGTTGCAAGCTAGAGATGTCCTGATCAAGACAGTATGTCCCCAATAATGATGCAAATGGGAGTTCTACATGATCAGGGTCATAAACAGCAGCTGGCAATATTAAGAAAGCCAACATATCTAAACTGCATTGTTAAACAGCGAGATTGAAGGCAGCTCTATGCAGTGTTCTGACCTGCTTTAATTATGTATCCGTGATTGAAGGAAAACTCAAAACTGCAAGGAATTGAGAGGCAATGAGTTCTTGTTGTTCCACTGCTAACCTGACTCCCTATTCATGTTAAAGTTGTTTGTTTCTTAGAGTAAAAATGAAACTAACTTGTGATGAGTGAAGTGCATTGGTGCAAAGAGGAAACACAGGGTCTAGGTTTGTGTATGGTGCTAGTGGGAGAATAGGTAGAATTTCCAGTCTGATGGCTTGTGGGACGAAGCTATCATGAAGTTTGGTGGATCTGCTCTGGATGCTGCAACAGTGTCTGCTGGATGGGAGAAATGTGAGGGGTCAAGTTGAATGCAGGAAGTCTTCCAGGTGCACCTGCTTGTGAAAGATGCAGTGAGGGAAGAGACACTCTGATGATGTTGCAAGCAGTCCTCACAATCCATTGAAGTTGTCTCCAATCAGCCACTCTGGAGTTAACTAATTAGATGGCGATGCAGCTGAGCAGGACGCTCTCTATGGTGCTCCTGTAGAACATGGTGAGGATGGGAAGAGTGAGTTTGACCTGCTGCACACGTCTCGGGAGTTGGAGACGCTGCTGGGTCTTCTTCGTGGTGTAAGTGTTGTTTGTGGTCCGGGTGATGTCATCTGGGATGTGAAGTCTCAGGAGCTTGTTGTTCTTTACAGCTTCTACCATGACGCTGTGGATGTTAAGTGGATTGTGGGTGGAGTGAGTTTTCCTGAAGTGGGGCAGCATTTAGCTCAGTAGGTGGCTGTCTGGCAACCAGAGGGTCACTGGTTCAATCCCAGCAGTTGCTTTATTGTTGTGTCATTGGGCAAGACACTTTCCCCACCTTTTATGCTGGTGGTGGTTAGAGGGACCGGTGGTACCGATGCATGGCAGCCTCGCCTCTGTCAGCTGTGACTACAATGTAGCTTATCACCACCAGTGTGTGAATGTATTGTAAAACGCTTTGGGGAGTGTAAAACACTAGGAAAGCGCTAGTAAATACGGGCCATTAACTATTTTACCAAGTCAGCGTTCATCTCCTTAGTTTTCTCCTTGTTCAGCGACAGGTTGTTTTATTGTGCCAGACAGCCAGCTGCTGAACATCACCTCTATACACCAACTCGTTGTTGTGGATGAGTTCCACCACAGACAATGTGGTTAAAGCTGTATATGTGCAATTGTGGGTCAGCATGGTAAACTACAACGGACTGAGGATGCAGCCATGAGGTGCTCCTGTGCTCAGTCAGATGGTGCTAGAGTTGTCTCTGATATGGATGGATTTTAAGTCAACAATAGAGATCAGGAGCTGATTGTTGACATACTGATTTGACGCAATGCTTAAAAAAATTCCTCAGTGAGAACCCCGATCTGATACATGAGACTGGATCAGGACATCCACGATTTATATACATTTGTTCCTAAACTAAAGTTTGTCAGCTTTTTTTCTGCTGCAGTTGATTTTATGGATCTACAGGTACAAAAATCCACTAATGTAGGGTTACACTAAAAATAATTTAATATAGCCAAAGAGAACACTGCAGGCTATATACTAAAACAGAAACATCCTTGTAAAGAATAAAAGACTCCAGGCTGAATAAATTCTCGGTGTGGAGAATGAGCCATTTAACACCAGCATGTGTTCATTTTATTGTTTCTCAGGCTGATGATGTTAAATCCACTTTTGCAGTTGTATCAGAAATGTAACTTCACAACATTTTCACCCATGCAGAATTCTTTCATGTAGGCCACATCTTCAGCAAATGAGCTTCAAAACAATAAACTTCAAATACACCTTAATGAGAACACATACAATTATTCAGTGTGAATTGAAACTTCCTGCTGTTTCAGAGCAAAATGATCTCTGGTTAATATCTCAGTTTTCTGTGCCTTTCCTTTTCTGGATGGGTTTTCTCTCTCTCTCTCTCTCTCTTTTTTTTTGTTTTTTTTTGACAGTTTAAGGACAATGTTAGGGTGTATAACTATTCTGAACTAAACTTAGTAGGGATGTTTGAGGGATGATTTCAGCCTTAAAGAGATTCTCATCCCAAAAGTGAAATTTTGTCTTCTTCCCCATAGTTAGATAAGTGGGGAAAAACAATTTGAAACCAGCAAAGTCGTTATCCTGATCTGGCAGTACTCCTTTAGCTTAGCTTAAAACAATGTAGGTGAATGGTAACAACTAGCATTGTGAGAAAAAAGTACTTAAAAATCACTTAGTAGTGATACTAATTCTGCTTGGTGACCTACTGTAAATAATCATATCAATTGCAAGTGAAAATAAAAAGTAACACGAAGGAATTACAGGTACCATTTTAGACTCTGGACTATTTTATGACAAAAAACAGCACAAGGACATGACGCAGCGGCCTCAAAGACACCTACTTCCTTACATCCTTAACAGATTCCTGTTCACCCTAAAGGATTTTAGCCACCTTAGCAGGTGAAAACATCTTAGACTCTATTTGTAAAGTACCTCAGTATTTCTGGAAAAGTCCAGTTTGTTGTTGAGATAAATACCCAGATACTTGTACTCCTCCACCGTTTCAATGTACAGACCCTGGGAGTTCACTGGTGTTATGCGGATGACATCTTACTAAAGTCAAACACTAGCTCCTTTGTATTGCTGGCACTGATTTAAAGATGGCTATTCTCACACCAGCTGACACAATCACTAGTGACCCCCTGTATTCCAGCTTGTTCCCCTCTGACACCAGACTGATGATGGCGGTGTCGTCCGAGAACTTCTGGAGATGGCAAGTGTCCATGTTACAGCTGACGTCTGTAGTGCATAGGGTGAAGTAGAAAGGGGAATGTACTGTTCCTTGTGGGTCCCCCATTCAACAGACTACCACACCTCAGACACACAGTCCCGGAGCCTCACATCACAATCCACACAGACAAGTGGTGGTCCACTCCCGCTCCCTCCGTCTTCCCCCTCAGCCGTGAGGGCTGGATTGTACTGAAGGCACTGAAGAAGTAAAAACAACATGACTCTCACAGTGCTCCTGGTGCTCTCCAGATGAGAGAAGGCCCCCCCCGGTCTGAAATATTAACATTTCACTTTTTTCCACTCACTGTGTCGCACTGATATAAGATTTTCTCTCAAATCACCACAAAATGCAGAGCAACCTTACACTGACTTCCATTATATTTTTATTAGTTTTTAAATGAAGTATCTTTTGAACTTGCCATATTGTACGTAAAACTATTTAGAAACAAAAACGTGTTGACCATGAGAGCCTTCTCCTTTTAGTTTACATTCCTGTGCCTCTCATTACGTTTGATGTCAGAACGTAAGAATCACAGGTGTGTGGTTTCTGTGGTGATCTTTATGAGCTACTATCAGCTATTTAACCTTAATTGGTCTTCTTTACTAATACAGTGTTTACATCAAAATGCTGGCATTTTGTCTTAGCTAAGATTTTCGCAAAGTTTAATTGGCATCCTTCAAATATCGTTCAAAAATGTTCTAGTATATACTTCATATTTTTAGCTTAAACAGTTTCAAACTTGTATCTTTTTAGAGTCACTTGATCTTCATTTTTCTGTGTTTTTACAGGTTTCTTTTTTGTTGCACTGAGTGCTCTGCAGCATGTGTCAAAAGAACTTAGTAGGCCGACTTGAACAGAGTAACAGAGCCTCAGGTGAAATGAGAAATGTTAAAACAAAAACAGCTGTATTATATACAGACGCTGACATTGTGAGACATTCATAAAGATCTGAATGTACAGAAACATTTAAAAAAGGCAAAGTGAAAATGTGATTTATTTAGACTCACAGGCAGAGACTAAACTTAAGGCACAGAGAGCAGGAGGTCTGAGAACTCAATGTAACAGGATTAAATGTTAACATTGTGTACTCATGGTCCTGAGAAATGCTCCAGACAGTGATTTTCATTACAGTCATGTCTGTTTATGATCCATTGCTGCAAAAAGAACCAAACATTTTAGAATGTAAAGTGTCACGTCCAGAGATTGCTTTGGATTCCCTGAATATGTTCACAATATTATGTTCTGAAGTGATGAAACTCTCAAATTATTTGCAATGGTAACCTCTTAAATTATTGAGCATTTCACCCTCACAGCTTTTCACAGAATTTGGAACTTATTCCAGTTTTAATTTCCGCCTTGCTTTCCCCTCAATCTTTCCTTCTTCTAATTTTTGGGGATTGACTCTAATAATAAGACTATTGGAAGAAAAATAAGCCAAATTTCCCACTCGAGGAACAAAAGTAAAGCAATGACCACATGAAATCTATAAATAAACCATTAAGAGAGAGGCAAGTAATATAAAACATAAAGGCAAAGTGTAGATAAAAGTTGACGGGATTTTTTATTTTCTGTTAGCATTTCTGCATTTATTAATGTATTAAACTTTTAAAAGTATAATAGCAACTACAGAGAAAGCTCACAGCGTCTTTTTTTATTCAGTAGTTTGAGGAAAATAAGCATAAAATCAAAGGCAACAGCATTTAGCTTAAAGCTCTATGATGTTTAGTTAATCCACTGAACAAGATGCTCAGGCCTTTGAATTCTTTAACTCATTGGAGATCAGCAGCTTCACAATACAAACACATAAACCACCTCCACAAAAAAACTCTTATTTTTATAATAAAAAAAGGAGATTAATGTGTAGAGAAAGAAAACAATCTCACACAGAATATAAAACAGTGAAGCCAAACACGTAAAGCATCTGCTTCTATGCACCTTTACACATCTGGATGTGCACAAACGCAGCTCGAGTGAAAATATTTGATAATATTAAGATGCAAACTGCACCAACATGTAGCAAGTTTGCAAAACTTAATTGTAAATTAATTCATTTACCTTTCAATTCAGTAACAGAGGAGAGTCCAAAATGTTTTATTAACCAAAATAAAATACATTGAGGTGTGTATACAACTTCCCCCTAATGCAATAAAACCACCCCAGCTCCTAGCTTACCAGCATCTCTAAATTGGGCCTCCCAACCAATAAATTATAGGGAACCCCCCCCCCCCACACACACACACACACACACACACACACACACACACACACACACACACACACCAAGGTAAAAATTTAAAAAAGACTGATTTTATTTAGTCCAATGTCAGAATGTTCAGTTACCACAAGTTTGGTGTGCAGAAAAAAAAGAGGACAGCAGACGCTTGAGAGCTTTTATGACAATATAAAAAGGTGATGATGAAGCTGGAGCAAGGTGCAGTAAGAGAGGAAGTGCCAGGCAGTAACGTCAATCTAGATCAAGGATAGAAACGTTGCAGTCATCAACGTTTTCCAGCCTTGTAACTTAGTTGTTCAGCTCTAATTTTAATGTATACTCACATGTATAAAAAGACACATGTTCTCTATGACAGAAACGGCTGCTTGGTAGCTACATCAGAGCAGCAGACATCAAGAGAAGAGAGGTCCACCTGTAATCTGTAAGAGACAGCAGAGCTACCTGATGCTCAGGTGGGACTCACAGCAACAGAGAGAAAAGGAGGGAAGGAGAGTTGCTTCTTTAGATGAGTGATTTAGGAAGGGCCTCCTGCCTCGAAGCAGAGGGACAGATTCAGGCTGCCGGTGAGAGTGGAGAGAGAGCCAGCTCAGCAGAATGTCAGTCACGGTGGAGTGGGAGGAGCGCGCTGCCCCATCTGAGAGAAAGGTAGATCAGAGAATGATCAGACATTTAATTACAGCAATCCTTCATTATGGCCAACTAAACTAACTAAAAGGATTGACTCTGATAGAGTGAACCTCATATTTGTGACAGCAAAACAAATGCCTTTCTGTGAGAGAGCAAAGGAACTAACAAGGAAACAAACTGATGGGACTGGATCGTATATGTAGTGTCTAAAAAATAGTTTTTTGCCCATTATGCTTGATGTTCTCTTATGAAGTAGACAAAAAGTTAAGTAGTGTACAAACTCAACAGATAAGAAAAAAATACCAAATATAAAATACAGCAAATACAAGCAATAAGAGATTTCCAAAACATGAAATAAAGTATGCACACATACATTGTTATTGGAAATAGAAGAACATACAGCACGCTGTTCTACAGGCATCTGGAACAGACAGCCAACAACAAAAATTGATGGAGACAAATAAAAAATGAACAAACTGCTGCTAAAGCAGCTGCTGGATGTCACATTGTGCTTAACTTTCAGGAATCTACCATTCAGGGGCAGCACAAATAACAGTAGACGAGCCAGACAATGGAAATTTTCTTGGCATAATTGAGCTGTTGGCAAAGTAAAAGGAGGAGGAGATAGAATGTAGCATCAACCTTGTTTTTAAATAGTAAATACTCATTTATTTCCTACTGGTGTCAGAATGCTGCAGGTTGTAGGATTATCTCATCGGCACAGGCAAGACTGTCAGCTGGCCTGCTCACAGATATTACAAAAATAATCTTCTCCAAGAATGTAACTTTATTCCCCAGTGAATCAGGACAAACAAGTGACTGTTACCTTTAAAAAGAGTCACAGATTCAGGACGAGCTCCCACCTGGCTCATGGTGGGAACTAAAAGAGTAGAACACTTTGTTTCAAGTATTTTATTAACCAGGATAAACCATGTGGGGGTGTATAAGTATAGATATCAGTGGTGTAGTGTCATGAATGAATGAATGTCAAAAGTATATTTAAAAAAGTGTTTCAAATGAGTCAAAATGAGAACGATCTGCAAAACTGTCCCACCTCTCAGCAGCAAAAAGATGTTTAATTATCTTCCAAAGTTTTGTCACAGGGAAAACAAAGCTAGAAAAGAAACAAGATGGTGGGCCATTGCATAATAGAAAAAGTTTTTTAATCACTGTAACTTTTCAATCTATCATATGAAAAAAGGCAGGCAGAGCACTTCTATTTAAAACAGCTAAGTGTAAGAAATGATGACGACGTAGGTCATCAGGGGTTAGAGCTGAGTTTCATCTCAGCCTCTCGTCGTCCTTCATACCCCAGGCTCCCAGCAGATGCTCTGAAGAGAAGGTGCCTCTTATCCCACATGTTGCTATGGTGATCACTGACCTAAAGAATATGTAAATCAACTCACTTGGAGTCCACTGATATTTAAGAAAATATGAGAGGCAATTATTTTATTTGAATAAAATGCCAAACTAGATTAGAGATGGCTGTATGTCACAAGAGGAAAGTAGTGAAAGGTTTCCTTGTGTAGCATTTACAGTTCTTTTTCTAACTTCGTTTGGTGTTTCACTATGGGAATCGCCTCGGCGTGACCAACTACGGAAGCTCCAATGACATCACGTCTGTCTGTGACAGACAGGTTGAGCCGTGCTCGGGCTCCACCCACCCGACCTTACCACGGCCAACTGACCCCTCCTACTCATTCTTGCTTTCTTCCCGTGAGAAGACTACACTGGAGCTCCCTCAGTGCCTTCAGGCTAGCTGGTTTAGCTGCTCAACCGTTCTCAGGTGCACCGTTAAGGACAGCGCCGCCGAACGCGGCTTACCGACGCTGGTCTGGATAGTGCTGAGTGAATACTCGTGCAGAGTATATTTGCTACACTTTATAGCGGAAGCAGTGACCGCGTCAAGGCGAACTGTTCCGTCTGCTTCTCTGTCGTTGTTGTCAGAGCGGTGGTCGTGAGTGTAGCGCAAGCTAACGCGTTAAGGCGAGCTTACCTTGTTGTTTGGTTAGCATTAGTTTGCTAGCGAGCTGTGTTAGGTGCAGCTACCATGTCAAGACGAGCTGACCTGTACGTGGCTTCCAGGCTAACGATAGTAAGGCGACCGTGTCAAGACGCGCTTTTCTGCCGTTAGCGCTATGGCTTCAAAGTCCTCTCCCGTAGAGGGGTTGGAACCGAAGGCTAAGGAGGTTGTATCCCGCCTGTGCCCAGCGTCATGCGGGGCTTCGGTTTCGGGCAGGGACCCCCATCCTATGTGCATAGCGTGCATGGGCTCTAAACACGCCCAAGCTTCGCTGGCTGATCCGCAGGCGTGCCCGCACTGCTCCTCGATGCCGGAAAAGATCCTGGAAAGGAGGCTGAGAGTGGCAGTGGCGAGTAGCCGAGACCTGGGTCTCCCCACAGCCGCGCCTGTGGCTGCAGGCGACAGCCGTCAGCCGCGGGCCACCACGAGCTGGGCGGACATGATGGAGCAGGAGTCCCCGCTCCCGCCGCTGTTTGAGGGGCTTCTCGATAGCGAGGAGCTCGAAACTGGCGGCGTTGAGGCTGAAGGGGACGCGAACTCCGACCTCCTTGATCTGGAGGACATGGAGGAAGAGGAGGAGGACTCCACTTTTCCGGCTCAACACTCCAGGCCACCCAGTGGAGCTGACACGGCTCCCCAGGGGGACACTGACCTGTATGAGGTCTGTCGGCGCGCAGCCACAAAGCTGGGTATCCAGTGGCCTGCAGCCCAAGGGGCAGAAGGAGTGGAACGTGACCTGTACGATGGTAAGAGGCTTCCACCAGCCTCTGCACCAGCCAAACAACTCCTGCCAGCTGTTCCAGCTTGCATGAGGGAGATGAGCCGTCATTGGTCGAGCCCGTTTAAGAGCAAACTCCCCACCAAAGGATGCTCTAAACTTGAGGTTCAGGGAATGGGTGAGCTGGGGCTGACCGAACCCCCAGCTGTGGAGCCTTCAGTGGCTTACCACCTTCACCCCAACCGCAGGTCTGTGTCAGCATCGTCAAGCATCTCTCTTCCATCCAAATTAGACCGCCTCACGGCATCTATTTATCAGAGAATGTACAAGTATGCTGGTCAGTCTGTGTGTTCTCTTAATGCAGTTACACTGTTGTCTGCATACCAAGGAGAAATCTTGGAGGAGATGGGCCGCCAGCTGGACTCTGGCGCTCCAAACCCTACTCTGTGGGATGAAATCTGTGTGGTTAACGATCTCATCCTGCGCTCCTCCAGGGGAGCAGTTCAGGGCTGTGGTCGTGTGATGGGGCTGGCTGTCTCTGGTGAGAGAGCTTTATGGGCAAACCTCTCGGGTCTGGGTGATACCCAGAAGGCGGAGGTCATGGACGCCCCATATGACCCCTCCAAAGGTCTCTTTGGCCCAGCTTTGGAGAGGATGAGGGAGACAAGCACTCGCAGGAAGCAGGAAGGCGAGGCCTTTAATCTTTGCTTACCTCGTAAGCAAAACCCTCATCCCACCCAGGGACCCAGACCTGGTTTTACAGCACCTGCCACGGCTATACAGGGCCGGCAAGGTGGTGCCAGGTCACAGAGACAAACAGGAGGACAACCAAAGAAGGCGGAGAACCCCCGTCCATGGGGCAAGCACTCCTTCGCAGCAGTGGCTGCCAGGAACCGCTCGTCTCACCCCGGCGAGGGCAAGAAGAAGCGAACATCCTAGCCGCTCCTCCTCTGCTTTCACCTCCTTCAAGAAAGAGGAGGCTGTCGGACGGGGAAACAAGTCTTTGTGTTCGGGATTTGGTCTCTCCTGCAGTTCCCAGTTCAGCAGGAGTTCGATTCACCCCTCTTTCCCAGGTTCAGAGAGGAGGGAGGAGTGTAGTGCAGAGAATATTGTGTTCCCAGGCACCTCTGTTTTGTTGCACACTCCAAAACACTTTGGAAATAAACTCTTGTTTGAGTCCAAATGTGTCCCGTTTTATTTCAGGGAAAAATCTCGAAATAAAGAGTTCAGTTCTGCAACCAGGCACACAGCCAAGGGCGAACTGCTCTCCACCAGCAAAAAAGGTGAAAACAGAAACTTGGGTCAAACCACCTTTCTGTCCGACAGGGGGAGCTCGGGCTCTTTCGTCCGGATCGGCCGAGTCGTCGGGGTTCACGAAGGTGACGTCACCCAAACACGAGGCCCTGTCGGCTCGGGTCGAACAGTGGCGCGCATGCGCAGTCCCCTCGTGGGTCCTGGGGACCATTTCTCGGGGTTACAGGCTCCAGTTTGCCATGAAGCTGCCCCGTTTCAATGGGATTATAAGCTCCGGAACCGGAGTGGATTCAGCGCACGTCCTGGAGGACGAAATCGCTTCACTGTTGGACAAACAAGCCATCAGAAAGGTACCGGGCGTCGAGGCCCACCAGGGGTTTTACTCTCGTTACTTCCTCATTCCGAAGAAAGACGGGAAAACACTCCGCCCTATACTCGACCTGCGTGTGTTGAACAAACACTTACGCAAGTACACGTTCAGAATGTTGACTCACAAAACACTCTGTCGCTCCATCCGTCCCAGGGATTGGTTCGTAACAATCGACCTCGCGGACGCGTATTTTCACATCGCTGTTTATCCACCACACAGGAGGTTTCTCAGGTTTGCTTATCAGAGCACAACCTACGAGTTTCAAACCATCCCGTTCGGTCTGTCATTAGCACCGAGGGTGTTCAGCAAATGTGTGGAAGCAGCGCTGTCCCCACTCAGGGCTCGGGGCATCAGGATTTTCTCGTATATAGACGATTATCTGATATGTTCTCACTCTCGAGAGCAGGCTATCAGCGACTCCCAGGCGGTGTTACGTCACTTGACCGACCTGGGTTTCCAGATAAACTGGACCAAGAGCCGCTTGATCCCCATGCAGTGCACCGAGTATTTGGGTCTCAAGCTGGACTCCCTCTCGTGTCATGTTGTCACAGGGGAGGATCACGTCCTTCACACAGTGTCTCGGACGTTTTCGGCGAGGAGATCTCGTCTCGTTCAGATTTTGCCTGCGCCTTCTCGGCCTCATGGCCTCGGTTATTGCTGTAGTACAGCTGGGACTGCTGATGATGAGGGATTTTCAGCGGTGGGTGAAGGCGTTGCGACTTTGCTCCCGCCGTCATCTCAGCCGAAGGGTGAGAGTAACTCCCAGCTGTGTAGCGGCTCTACAGCCGTGGACGGACCCCGCGATCTTTACGACCGGGGTTCCGCTGGGAGCAGTGACGAACAGGGTCACCATGACAACAGACGCATCCCTCACGGGCTGGGGTGCGACGTTGATGGGCAGAGTCGTGAACGGCGTTTGGTCACGCAGTTTGAAGCAAGTTCACATAAATGTGCTGGAACTGCTGGCAGTATTCCTCGCTTTAAAACACTTTCTGCCTTTTGTAAGGGACCGCCATGTCTTAGTGAAGACAGACNGGCCGAGTCGTCGGGGTTCACGAAGGTGACGTCACCCAAACACGAGGCCCTGTCGGCTCGGGTCGAACAGTGGCGCGCATGCGCAGTCCCCTCGTGGGTCCTGGGGACCATTTCTCGGGGTTACAGGCTCCAGTTTGCCACGAAGCCGCCCCGTTTCAATGGGATTATAACCTCCGGAACCGGAGTGGATTCAGCGCACGTCCTGGAGGACGAAATCGCTTCACTGTTGGACAAACAAGCCATCAGAAAGGTACCGGGCGTCGAGGCCCACCAGGGGTTTTACTCTCGTTACTTCCTCATTCCGAAGAAAGACGGGAAAACACTCCGCCCTATACTCGACCTGCGTGTGTTGAACAAACACTTACGCAAGTACACGTTCAGAATGTTGACTCACAAAACACTCTGTCGCTCCATCCGTCCCAGGGATTGGTTCGTAACAATCGACCTCGCGGACGCGTATTTTCACATCGCTGTTTATCCACCACACAGGAGGTTTCTCAGGTTTGCTTATCAGAGCACAACCTACGAGTTTCAAACCATCCCGTTCGGTCTGTCATTAGCACCGAGGGTGTTCAGCAAATGTGTGGAAGCAGCGCTGTCCCCACTCAGGGCTCGGGGCATCAGGATTTTCTCGTATATAGACGATTATCTGATATGTTCTCACTCTCGAGAGCAGGCTATCAGCGACTCCCAGGCGGTGTTACGTCACTTGACCGACCTGGGTTTCCAGATAAACTGGACCAAGAGCCGCTTGATCCCCATGCAGTGCACCGAGTATTTGGGTCTCAAGCTGGACTCCCTCTCGTATCGTGTCATGTTGTCACAGGGGAGGATCACGTCCTTCACACAGTGTCTCGGACGTTTTCGGCGAGGAGATCTCGTCTCGTTCAGATTTTGCCTGCGCCTTCTCGGCCTCATGGCCTCGGTTATTGCTGTAGTACAGCTGGGACTGCTGATGATGAGGGATTTTCAGCGGTGGGTGAAGGCGTTGCGACTTTGCTCCCGCCGTCATCTCAGCCAAAGGGTGAGAGTAACTCCCAGCTGTGTAGCGGCTCTACAGCCGTGGACGGACCCCGCGATCTTTACGACCGGGGTTCCGCTGGGAGCAGTGACGAACAGGGTCACCATGACAACAGACGCATCCCTCACGGGCTGGGGTGCGACGTTGATGGGCAGAGTCGTGAACGGCGTTTGGTCACGCAGTTTGAAGCAAGTTCACATAAATGTGCTGGAACTGCTGGCAGTATTCCTCGCTTTAAAACACTTTCTGCCTTTTGTAAGGGACCGCCATGTCTTAGTGAAGACAGACAACACCACCACGGTTGTGGCATACATCAACCGGCAGGGTGGGACTCGATCCCTTCAGCTACACAGGCTGGCCTCGAGACTGATCTGGTGGTGCAGCACCAGGCTCCTCTCAGTTCGAGCAACTCACGTAGCGGGGTGTATGAACAGAGGAGCAGATCTGTTATCCAGAGGGAATCCATTGTATGGGGAGTGGAAGCTCCACCCCCAGGTGGTTCGCCAGGTATGGCAGAGATTCGGTCAGGCCGCCGTAGATCTCTTCGCCTCATGGGAAAACTCCCATTGCCCCCTGTTTTTCTCCCTGTCAGATGCAGACGCACCTCTAGGGGTAGATGCGCTGGCTCACCCGTGGCCGAACGTGCTGCTGTATGCATTTCCTCCTCTCAGTTTGATTCCCTCAATTCTATCACGAGTGAGGGAGCAGGGCCTGACCTTGATACTGGTGGCCCCATGGTGGCCATCCAAGCCCTGGGTGGCAGACCTCATGCAGATGGTGTGGGACAAACCCTGGCCCCTACCTATTCGCAGGGACCTTCTGTCACAGGCAAGGGGGGAGATTTATCATCCCCACCCAGACCACATGGCACTCTGGGCCTGGCCCGTGAGAGGTGGAATCTAGATGCAGCCGGACTGCCTCCGGAGGTCATTGATACAATTC
>SSNR01000191.1:1007304-1038575 GCA_006937965.1 Callopanchax toddi
ACTCAAAAATAACAATTTTATTAACAAAATATTACAAATGATTCAATCAATTGTCTTATCTTCACATTCATTAAAAATGTAACTCTCTTTAAAGCACGATTCAGCAACTTCAGTCAGGATTTACATTATGTTTTTGCAGGACATTTAAATCTCTAGTTACTGCTGTTTTCTGTAGTTCCTGTGTTTTTGTCTGTGTATTTTGTTTTCTTCCCCTGCTGGTCTGCTCTTGTAATTGTGGCTTTATCATTTTTAGTGGGCTCTTATCACCTCCAGTGTGTATTTATGATCCCTGTTCTCGTTTCTCTTTCTGATCATTTGTTCTTGCTGCCTGTCATGTGCTGGTGATTTTCTTTATATATACTGCAGGTTTTTCTATTATTCTGACTTTTAAATTACTTGGGTCAGGGTTTTTCTTCTATTTTTTTTACCAGTATATGTCATTGGAGCATTTTGTTCTATTTTATACTGCATGTGTGTTTTTATCCAACCACCCTATCATACGAGGGAGACAAATTTTGAACCACAACATGTGAAATTGTTAATTATACAAAACTGACAAGAACAATGCGATTGTTATAACCAGGGGTGCACATACCTAGTCTGCCAGTACGCATGTGCACCCCAGATATCATTTGCGGACCTGATCCCTCTGCTCAAATGCGCCTTTGTGGACCGGAGCTGCATGTACACTATGTTTGGGGACTCTTTATGTTGCAACACCTAGGTGTGCATCGCTATTTGGCTTCCCCGATAGAACGGGGCCATGCTATTTTGCTCTCTGGCATTGTTTTAAATAAAAAGTTGTTCTGTTTCATCCATCGACTGAGTGTAGTTCAATAGAGACTCCCAGCTTCAAGCGCCATAGGTGTTTTTACGGTCCCGATTGTGCAGCCCTACATGACACACACACCCCAAATGCTCATGGCATACCAGACAATAGCTCCAGGTTCTCCCCTGAGCACCTCAATGAAAAAATTGTGTGCACCCCTGGTTATAACTAAAGTTCTAAAATCTACAGTGGGTGGTGTAATTTAAACATCTTATAACACTTTAATGTGTGTTTTTGAAATATCTCCATCTTTTGGTCCAACGAGCCTCATCACTTAGCCTTTCTGCTCAATGCCAAAATAAAATGGGACAACCTTGTTTTTGGCATGAACACTTCAAAGGTAGTGCTTAGTGGTATAGAGGAAGGGAATGAAATGGGATAGAGTTTTAGGCCAGTCTTTACATGATTGTGCCAAAAAGGCGAATGAGTTTGTGCCAGGACCAATGGACCAATAGCCTTTCTTCTGTCAGGTTAGGTGCTTAAGGAACATGATCTATCGGGAGCTGTTAGGGATTTTATCCTACCGATTACCTTTAGGCAAAACCTTGTTAACTCTGGTATGATGTAAAGTTAAGGTGAAAAGGGGGATTATCCGTGATGATGCAAGGAGACTGAGCTGGAGGCTGATGTTATTTTAAAGTCGACTCATTCAAAAGATGCAAGCATGACTAGTTAATGCTGTGTAAAATTAACCACCGCCCACAGTGCTCCCGAGAGGGAAGCTACGGTAGAAAGCAAAAATACTCACAGCTGTAGTTCATTTTATTTTTATGCCATATCACTCTCATTTCTAACATTTTCTGCCTTTGTAACTTTTTCTAAGGCAGTGAAAAGTTACAACTTTTATCATTTCTTCTCTACCATTTTTCTTGTACACACCATGACATCTGCTACCAGTCGATACCAGAATCCCCCTTAATCAGCGTCGTGGTCAACTGCTGTCAATAAAGATAAAAGCTGCTCTTTGCTCTGTTTCATGATGATGCTTTTGTTGTGAAAATTACATTATGTTTCTGATCATTTTAACTTTAAGCGGAGAAACATCAAACACCACTAGATTCAGAGGACATTAACATTCATGTCTTTTTTTATCATGTTCTTTGATGTTTGAAGGAAAACGGCTCCTGTTAACAGCTGATTTTGTTTGTAAATGATTTTTACTGTTTGATGAAATGCAACGTCTTTGTCCGATCTTAATCAGCAGCTTTTGGATGCCTAAACCTAGCAAGACAAATACAAATCTTCAAGAAAAAACAGATTACATGCATATTTGTTCATAGTTACATCAGATGAAATAGGCAAGAGTCATGGGACTTTACTAACAGAAATTCAGATGTGTTCAAATAAATTTTGTGCAAAGCAGAATCCTTCTTATGATACTTCAAAACCATTGAAGCACTTTTAAATTTTAACATGATTTGGTCACAAGTATCTGTGTAGGCACCTAATCATGTTTAATGAACTGCGCCTTAAAAGTGTTTTACTAACTACTGTAGATCAACTGACACATTACAGAAACATATGCTGACGTGTTAGAAAACCCATAAAAAAATACAAAACTGCTGCGCTGGTCCAGGCTATGTCCTGGATGAATGGCGCCTAGCTGGACCCAAGTGTGCAGGCAGCAGGAGCACAGCATCTCAGCAGGCTATATAATTACACACCCTGATGGCATAGCCACTTGGTATTCTCTGCACACCCACTAAACCTAGCAAGCCTCGGTAAGTCAGAGGTAGAAGGAAACGGAGGAAGCGGAGGGAGAGCAGTTACAGAAGCTTCTACCAGCGAGACACTTGACAGCAGGAAGCCCAAAACAAGAATCAGCTTCTTACTGTGGGCTGAAGCTGAGCGTTGGAGTTTTCTGATAGTAGGACCAACATCTGCAAGGTTAAATACAACATTTACATAGAATCTCAGACGAGTGGAAATACTTTATTATGTAAACATGCAGCAAAGGTCTTAAGGCCTGAAAGTTGTTGGTAAAACAGCAAAAAAAGACAACACAAAATGTGCTCTTTTTGTATGTAAATTGGTTTTGAGTCAGCTCTTGGAGGTCAGACTAGATGTTATTGGTCACTGAGTTGTTTCAGTGGAACGTCTACAGCTTCTCAAAGACATAAAATGTTTTCACCAACTTCTTATTAATATTCTCTATTCAGCATATTATGTCACTGTGGAAATGAGCAGACGAGCTGAGAACATTTTTGCTTTCTGTGCATGAATTAATATCACAGGCAGGGTTTGAGTGAGTGTGTCTGAGTCAGAGAATTGGTTTACGCTGTGTGAAATGAATATTGGGCTGAGGCACAGAGACCGGAGCGGCTGTTATGGGAAATGAGCTGCATGCTGCAGACTGCAGAAGGAGACCGGTTTGTAGTCAGAAAAGGGCGGAGCTGGGAGGGACATGCGGGTGATGTCTCGTGGGTTAGAATGAAAGCAGGGGGAGGAGGGGGAGGCAGCCATGCTGTATTTTGCTGAGAATGAGTGTCACACTGTGTCGTTCCGCTGTCAAGCAAGCTGCAGAGAAGTGTTTGCTTCACTGAAGGGTGACAGCGAAGAGACAGAGCTGCTCTGCTGCTGTCACAGCCACTCTACTTTTCACTTTTCAGATGTGGGCAACTGGATGGAGTAACCGGCTACTGGCTGCTGGGCCAGAGTCAGCTGTTAACATATAACCCCTCAAAACAAAAGAAAACACAAAGGAGTCTGGGATTGATTTTGTAAAGGTCAGGAGTGTTGGCCCGTGTTGATGGCTTGGTCCTGAATTCTGCATTGAAAACTCATCTTATTTACAGTAGTTATGCATCTTGAAAGGTCAGAGTTGGTAAATAAATAGACAATAAGCAAATAGATGAAGAATGAACGCTGAAGCTGGTGCACAGTGCAGATACAGTTTAGTATAGATTCCTGTCAGAGCCCAAGTGGCTTCATAAACTCAGTAATGACATGCAGGTCAGACTTTTCCTTCTCAGCTGCTAACTGAAGACTAAAGAGATATTTTGGCCATTTTAAGCAAACAATTTATCTATTTATCTACAGCAGGGGTGCCTATACGTTTTCACCTTGTGAGCTACTGTTAAAATAAGAAGTTCAAAATGATCTACCTTATAGGCTAGGTTGGATTATATTTGCTTGAATAACATAATTTTAAATTGAAGGTGGTGTAAAGGTTGGCGCTAACTAGCTGTTAGCTTGTTTGTCTGGTCAAAATTCTCTCCAATGGCGTTCAAAGAGTTATCCACAACTCATAAGAGTTAAATTTTTCAGAACAATCCACAGAATCCAACTTCAAAAGATCAGAATTTTTCTTTTAATCAGAGGAAGCCTCAGATTGTTTTCTGCGTTGCCTTTTCAATAATTCTTCACTTCAGTTTGTTCCCATATTCTAAATAATGTAATTTTCTATTTTACAGCCCTGTGGCTTTATCTAGTTTTTTTTCCCCTAAATCCCTATTGCTGTGCTTTTGCATCACCACACTTTGATTCAAAAAGGCACAAACACATCCAGCTGCATTCACGCACAAACCAAAGAGCAGCTGGTGTGAGGATATAATTCTGTGTAATTGACTGAGGTTTAATATACATTTGGATATTATTCAGTCATTTTAATTGATTTCCCCAGTTTGCATTATTGTTATTCTTTTTCTTTTCCATTTCCGTTTGATTTCATATTCATTGCACCAGCAGGCAGAAATCTGAGTCTGCGTATTAAACAGAATCATTTCTTCTTCTTTAATAAGTTTTATTTTTGTGTGTGGCGCATGTCTACAACAATATGCTTCTGACCTTCAGCAAGCAGCGGGTGAACTCTTTCATAGAAGTGTAAAGTGGGAGATTGCTTTTATATTCAGCAAATCCTAGTGTTAGGGAGGTTTAGCTCAGCATTTAGCTGTATTTTCACTTTTTCACAGTTTAATAGCCTCTCGCTGCTTCATGTTAAATCTGCTCTTACTGTAAAGGCTTTGTGAAATTTCATCACAGTTGAAATAAAAAGGTACAAAAAAAACTCCCAAAAATGAACTGGACAAATAATACATCATTAGATAGAGACTTCATGTCTAAGTTAGTGATTACGTATATAATAGTGTTTAGATCTGAACATGATCAAGTTTTCCTGTAGAAATATAAAAAGGTTGTTCTTTTATGATCACCATGAAAGCAGTTTAAACATTTATCCCAGGAAGAAAAGGAAATATTTCTGATCATTAGAATCATTTCAAAAAGAAGTTTGTGCTGCAAACAATGCTTTAGCATTCAGACTCAGAATTGCTATAATTGTATACATTATTAGTACTTTATAATATGCCCCAAATTTGTCTTTGTAAGAAATCTGAATAAATAAGAAAACAAACTGAAATCCCCCAAAAGTGTTGAAGATGTTTAACATTCAGTTTTATTTGATTCTTGCTGAGAAAGAGAACTAACTACTTTTTAAAGTCGGAGCCAAACTGCTAAGTGAAGGTAATCAGATTTAAAGGTGACTACTTTTCTGCAAATTGAATAATTAATTGGCTGACTTTTTTCAGTACTGCCTGCAACACATCGCCTGACATCTGTGACTGAACATGTTACCCAATCAGTCTATTAAAGACTAGACAGAATGTAGGGCCCCAATTTTTATGTTATTAATTAATTTTGCAATTATTCTCTGAATGAAACATGTGTCCTCAACAACCTCCTAAAAATCTCCCTCCTATACGATGAAATTACTGCTTGTATTGTGTTCGACAGACTCAAGTAAAATAATGTATTCTCACTTTTATGGACTTAGTTAAAGTTGAGATAGTCGACATGAAAGATGATTGTTGTTTTTCACGTCCAGACTGCAGTCAGCATATTGTTTATAGATCAGGACAAAGATAGTGATTTTCATTAAATGCGAATCACATTTTGTCCTAAACCTTGTGCTGCAAGAGCTGCAATGTTTTTGATAAAAAAAAAAGAAATGTAAGACACAAAAAGCTAAGATTGATTCTGTTTTGTTTCTTTTTCTTTTCACTGCAAGTAACAATCACCAAATGAGTTACTTTTTTAAAATCATTATCTGTTGAGGATTAACAAAGCATTCATAGTGAGGTCTTTATTATCGTGGTGACAGAATAGGAGTCCTGGTATGGGAGAACATGGCGTGGCACCTGCATACACTGGAGTGACGGTTGTTGAAAATTAAAAGCAGGACTGGCCACAATGGCCTCATTTCAAAGCTACAACCCCATCACGAGGCAGATAATTGCACCAGAACAGAGCAGGGATATGGAGTGGTTGTTGGCAGATTGTTACTGAGAGTTTATGAGACCATCTCAGAGATGTGGAAAATAGTTAGACACTCACCTCCATTTTATTAGGCCCCTTTTACTGATCCAGGACCCACTATTTTTCTTCAGAACTGTCTAAATTTTTCATGTCATTCAACAAGGTGTTGGGAACTTTCCACAGAGGTTCCAGTTCATATTGAATTGATAGCATCACACAGTCGCTGCAGATTTTTCCACTGCACATCATGATGTGAATCTCCCATTCCACCACATCCCAAAGGTTTTGGATTGGATTGAGATCTGGTGACTGTGAAAAGTCCAGTGAACTCATTGTCATGTTCAGTAAACCAGTTTGAGGTGATCTGATCTTTCAGACATGGAGCGTTAGACGGACATGGTCAGCAACAATACTCAGGTAGGTTGTAGAGTTTAAACATTGCTCAGTTGGTACTAAGAGGTCCAAAGTTGGACAAGAAAATCTACTCTACACATTACACCACCAGCAGCTGAACCATTGAAACAAGGCAGGATGGAGTCATGCTTTCATGATATTGACACCAAATTCTGATCCGACCATCAATGATGTCATTGAAGTCAAGACTCATCTAACCAGGAAATGTTTCTGATCTCTTCTGGTCCAGTTCTGGTGATCCAGTGTGAATTGCAGCCTCAGTTTCCTGTTCTTAGCTGACATGAGTGACACCTGGTGTGGTCTACTGCCGCTGTGGTCCATTCGCTTTAAGATTTAACATTTTAGTCTATGCTGTCCAACCCGTCTGTGATCAAGAACCACGTTCAAAGTCAATTAAATCTCTTCTCCATTCTGATGCTCAGTTTGAACTTCAGCAAGTCAATTCACCACATCTAAATGCTACCATCTATTGGCTGATTAAATACTGTACACTCACCAGGTTTAATTGTTGTTAGCAAGTAATTGAACCAGGTGAGTATATGCTACTCACAAAAAGTTAGGGATTTTTGGCATACTGGTGAAATTATGGAAAACTTGAAAAGACCACACTACAGTGACGTTATATGTTTATGTATTTTGCTGACACTTTCTCCCAAAGCGACTTACATACACTATACAGTAGGGTTGGGCGATGTGTAGCTTTTTTCCAATCGTCCATCATCAGTCCAAAAATTGACGATGGGCGATTTATTCGCACAGGTGACATGTTGACATATTTGCGGGCGGAGCAATGTAAACACACACTAATGGATTTGCCAAATTAGAACTCAGAAGTCCCAAAATTGAGGAAATAGTTGTAAAAAACACAGCGTCGCCTGTTTGGGGCTATTTTGGCTTTAAAGTGATAATATGCAACTTTTTCATATTTTTAAATCTTTTCCTTGAGCCAGTCTGTGCTAACATGACCCTTTACAGAGTTAATGAAAAGTCACTTAGCCCCATCTGGTGATTAGATCCGGAATACCACGATTGCAAGATCTCCGTCGCCGTCACGGTGTCCAGGAAGTCACGTGTCTTACGAGAGTTAGGCTAACCCAAAGTGGCTAGCTGTTATGCTAACGCTGGAGTGTTTTTAGCTCATGATTCCTGCATTTGTTTTCAATCTCTCCCTGCTTGAACACAGCTGATTTCTTTGAAGGAGTAAATAACCGCTCCTGTAGAAAACTATGAAGGCTGAGGAGACATTTCAACAGGTAGATTTAGCAGTTTCTAAGCAAGAACTATGGGCTATTTTATTTAATGCAGTAATTTAAAACGGACACCAGAGGGAGCCCAAAACAAGCAAAACTGCATATTATCACTTTAAACAGATATATAGTGACAGAAAAGAGCTCCAATATCGAGTGTTTACCCTTCTGCTGTGTGCTAACCAAGCTAACACAGAGCTAGCAGCTCTGCTGCTGCTCCATAACCAAAATCACTCAAAAAGACTTCAACTGCAGCGGAGATTTATTTTATGGAAGTGACGTTCACTGAAGGGTTTTTTTATTCGTTTTTTCAGTTTTAGTTTCATTTTGTTTGTGTCATTTATCATATTTAGCTGAAGACAATTGTACACCAGATCGGTGTTCTAACTCGCTAAATATTCCTAAGACCGGTAGCCGACGAATAAACACGGTTTAACTGGAAAAAAGCCAGTCTCTGATCATTTCCTCCCCACCACACCATAGATATTATTTAGATACATTTATTTTCTTAACACAAGCTGCTGCCGTTATCTGTCTGTCTGCTACGGACTGAGTAAACACCGCTGCTCCGCCTCTGCCAGCTCTTGGGGGGAGGAGGAGGAAAAAGGAAGCAGGAAGCGGCTGCTTGCAGCTGGGAGGAGTTTGCATGTAACGTTTAAAAAGAGCATTATTTATTGTTTTTACGTGGGCTGTGTCCTTTGACTTCAACCAAACGTTGTTAATAATTAAGAAATTAATTTATAGTGGGACGAATAAATCGTTCTTGAAAAACGGGAGACGATTGGCTGAGCCCATCGCCGATGGTCGATACATTTGTCTGATCGCCCAACCCTACTATACAGTACATCTATCAGGGAGGTTGTGATCTGTGTAAAGAAACTGGAGTACCCTGAGAAAACTTACACATCCATGGAGAGAATATGAAACTCCACGCAGAAAGGCCGCAGCAGGATTTGAACCTGTGACCTTCTTGCTGCAAGGCAATAGCGCTACCAACTGTGCCACCATGCAGCCATATATCTTTAAAATGGGGATTTTAAGTAGAAGCATGCAATGGTGATTTCCTCATCTCTGACAAGTTTTTGAAGCAAAAGCCAACAACAATGGGTAAAACAAAATATGTAAATGTCTCAACTTGTCATGTCTAGCACACAGACCATGCTGATGTAAATGTTTTCAAATGGTCTGATGTGACACTTGGGTGCCTCAAGTCCTCCCTAAATGTGCCTGGAGCTTATCATTCGGTTCTGCAGGGCACTGATCACAATGAAGCAGTCATCAGTGTAGGATGTGGCCAAAAGGCTGATGATACAATATCCTGTTAGGGTTAGATCGGTTATTAGGTGTCGTCTTGGTCTCATGATGTCAAAATGTGAACAGCATGATGAAGAGGTCTGTTTAACCCTCACACTGTTCTTATTTTGGGGCTTATGGAGGTTTCAAGTCTTTTGGGGTGAACTTGACCTCTGAAGACAGCACAAGGGTCAAATACCAATTCTAATTGACCAGGAAATGTATTGGTTGATTCATATATCAAATACCTGCTGTGAATCTTGCCATTAAGCTTCTTGTCAGAGAACAGCAAGTTGTGCAAAAAGTACTAAAACATTAAACAGTTGTACATGTGCATTCAAAGGTTTAGAGATGGTCACATTAAAGCAGCACTCTGGAGGATTTCATCAAGAGAGCAGTTTTTTAATCTAACGTCCAAAGGCTCCTCCTCAAAACATCTCGACACGCGCGTCCGGTCGCGTGTGCGTGTGCACACGGCGCATATACTTCGGACATAAACTGTACAGCTCAATGTGTAGGCTTTAATCACTCACAGTTCACAACTCTTATTCCAACACTACGAGGGTCTGATGAGCCCTCTGTCCCTGCTGCTTCTGATATTAGCTCTGTTAGCAGCGAGCTGCTGCTGGACTCTGAAGCTGAACATGACTCGGCCCTGGATGAACTTTCTGACCAAAATAAACGCGTAACCCTGTCAAGCCTTGCCATTCTGTGAGGTGAAAGGTTTAAAAATAAAAATAAATCCATCTTTAGCTGGAGAATGGGTAGGTTTTTAGTAGAAATGAGCTGTGAGTCCTCAGTGAACGAGACGGTAAACAGAGAAACACACGAAGCATCCTGTACAACAGCGCCCCCTACTGGTACAGGTTTGGTTGATGCGCGTGCATGTTGAGAGAATGCAGAGATTTGAATTTTATTGACTGAAAAATGTCGGCAGCAAGAAATAATGGAAAGGGGTCTCTAGGAGGAAGGAGGGTCTTCATCAGAATGACAGATGTTGTGGAACTCAACCCATAGATCATAGTTTAGACCTGAAATATCATTTAAAACATTTAGAAAACTTTGATACAGAGAAAAATGCTCCAGAGAGCCGCTTTAAATTCACCTGTAAAAGTTAGAGTACGTTTTAGGTTCATCCTGAAATTTCACCAGAAAGCCAACGTTTTGTGAGTAGTGTATTTAGCAAGTAGTAAGAGCATAGCAGCTTCATGTTCACACTGAAGGAGATTTTTCAAATTAGCCACAATCCAGCCATGTTGTACTGGTTAGAGGAGCCTAATGACCTTTCTCAAGGAAAAATATGAAAACATAGCTACAGAGATGCCCCTAAAAGTTGGTGCACACAGATACAGAGAAGAAAGGAGGTACTCTAACCTTAGGTCCTGTGAGGGTAATCATCTTGGCGGGTGCCAGGTCTTCAGTCCAGAGGTTGTCGGGTTAAACTGCAGGATGTTCATTCCTAAAGATTGGATATTAATTTCCATGTAGTGGTGAAGGTCATGTATTGTGATCACATTAATAATGTATGAGTAAATCAGTGGAGCAGCTTAGTTAACTAACAAGTCTGTTGTGGAAGGAACAATTCTTTGTGAACAAACAGAAGCAGCTGTTTTATTGTACTTGTACATCAGGATGAGCTAAACCAAGGTTTTTTTTCTTATCAGCAGGATTTACAAGGTTCCTGCCTCTTAAGTTTTAGTTAATGCCTGAGCTGCTGGAGATCTAAGTGATGCTGACACAAAATTATCTCGTCAAACACAGCAGACTAACATGTCACGAGTCCATTTGATAAATAAACCCTGAGTGCAGATGGTAGGAGAGATCAGACGGTCCTTGACACAATAAAAGAATGAGCCGTGTGAGGTGCGCTTAAATTATTGATGTGTGAAATGGGTAGATACATCTGTTTAAAGCGCTCATGTTGCAAAGGGTATAAAATCTCCTGACACTGCCGGACGCTTTATGACGAAGCCCGTCCACTGTCATTTACTTTCATTTGTGTTGATCAAGGTGCTAACGACACAGCTCAGTGAGGAGGAACGAAAAAGAGAGAGAAAGAGAAAGGGATAAAGTGCAAATTCAGTACAGAAAACAAGATGTCTGCATGTTCACAGAACAACAGCTTTCATTAAAATCCTTTTCTTAAGGGACAACTTTTCTTTCCTAGATAATGGGATGTAAAGCAAAGCAATGCATTTTATCTTCCTCATTTTAAAGAAGATGCACTACAGATAATTTACAATGAAAATGGGGACAATAAAGAATGTTGATTAAAGCAGAACAAACGCAACTCTTGCTGTATTGTTAATGGTATTTAAAACCTTTTAATCAACATCGTACATCCAGTCACACCTGCATCTGTGTTGTTTCTGTTAGTCGCCTGAACATTGCATCTTCAGAAAACGTAGCATTAATTTCCAAATAGGTAGACAGCCAACACTCTGAACAACAAAATGTGCAAGGAAGGCAACCCGTAAATAAAGACAGGTATATATCTGGCTGAAGTTCCTTGATTAGTAACTCTGTTTTGAAACCAGTGTTGCAGATTCTCATCAAAAAAAACTCAAAAACCAAGGTACAAGTTTGATTGACTTAAATAAAATGCTTACATAACACAAACATGTTGAATAAGTGATGTTCAGTTATTTATTATTGTTGGATGTTTATGAGTCAAACGTTTGAAAATGCTGACTGACAAAAATCTGGTCATGATTTTCTACAAGCTGTTTCCATCAATCTGTTTTTAATCAATGAATGATCAAAATATTCTGAACATTTAAAAAGCAAAATTATCCAAAAAAGTATGTAAACACCTACATGTAAATATAAATTTATAGTGCACAGAATAAACTGTATTTTAAACTATATTTCCAAAGATTAATTTGGAAGAAGTATAACGTATGTTTTCTTACCCCAGTCTTACCAATTAAGATTTATGCAATTCATCAAAAGTAATTAGAGGTTTTTCAGAAAAATATATTCATATGTTCTTCCCTATATAGCCTACATACAGTATGTATCTACAAAAAATATATCCATCTTATTTACATTACACCACATAGTCACACATGCTCACATTTACAACAATATCTAATAATACATATTCATCTCCCGATTCATTAACTGCGATGTTCTTCATATAAATGTTTTGTACCATCACAAGTTTATAGTACTGTTTAAGTTGTAAAATGTTTGGACATTCTTGTAGACCAACCATTAGTGTGGGTCATAGTTTAACCCAACAAATAGAATGTCTTCATTCTTCTTTGACCCTTAAACATTTTTAAGATACACCTCCTTAAATCATAACCAACTTCTCTACCAGAAAACAAACTGTTTTTGTTTCCAGGTAGCAGGTTATGTCTTGTTGAGTGTTTTTGCAGTTTGATATTTAACAGGGAGGCAGTAGCTCAGTAAGTAGAGTGTTTGTCTTGCAACTGGAGGGTTGTTGGTTTGAATCCTGCTCTGGTTGGTTCACATTGTTCTGTCCTTGGGTAAGGCACTTCACCCACATTGCCTGTTGGTGTTGGTAGTCAGAGGGTCCAGTGGCACCTCTGTCTGGTCACTTTGCCTCTGTGGCTACGATGTAGCTCACTGCCATCAGTGTGTGAATGACTGACTGATGTAAACCAGTGACTTAGAATAGCACTACACAAATGCAGGACATTTACATTTAACATTTTTGTTACTTCAGAAATAAAACGTTACTATGTTCAAAAAATCCAACCAGATTTATGATTGTTTTTTTATGCAGTGTGCATAATAGCTGAAGTGAACTTTTTAAGTGTTGTCTCATACCTCGACACAATAATTTAAATAATAAAAAGCAGCACTCAACTGAAGGCCTATTCATACTCCACGAGAAATCAGTTGTCAAACTATTTCAGCAACGTGTCATACAGGTGTGCGTATCAGGTGTGTGTGTGTGGAGGGGAGGGTGTGTGTGTGCAGTTTAAAACAATCCGTCCTCACTACGTGAGGAGCGGAGGCATACGGGTCTCCGGCGCAAACCCGTCCGCGCTGGTCCTCCTAGCTCGGGTCGATCCAGACCCATCAGGTCCATCCGCACAAAGCAGCACAGCAGGCGCCGGAGAAAAACGTCAACCGCTAACCGCACTAACCACGCTCATCCTCCCTTTCTGACCAATCACAGCAGTTGTTCTCGGACATCCTGCCGAAAAAAGTTCGACTCGGCTGATGTGCACAAGAACAAGCCGTTAGCGCTGCCAAACTGGGTCTGCGAGAACAAAATGACATAATTTTGTTCTCGCAGACCCCCAGCGAGAAGAAAGTTCTTTCTTCTCGTGGAGTATGAATTGGCCTTGAGACTGGTAAAGGTGTGCAGTGTCTCTTAATGGCTGCTGATGCAGGAAAATGCTCTGTTTTGGTCCCACTTGTCCTCAGTGCAGCCTGTGGACTGCAGCATTTTACTGAACAGGCTGAATGTTCTGGCTGGTCTTCCAGTTCAGCGTTAGACTAGCTCTCTTCATATCTTTCCAACAGATCATTCTCAGTGTGGACTATTGCCTCCCTAACCTGTGGAGTTCCACAAGGCTCAGTTCTAGGACTTCTATTATTCTCTTTTTATACCCTTCTCAGCTGGAATCATTCAGTCTTTATCCAAAATCTCTAATCACGTCTACACTGATGACATTCAGCAGTATACTGTATTACACTCTAAAAATTATTAGTTATTTTGTCATGTATTTGATTTGTTTTAATTACCCAACAAGACCATTTTTATTCACACTATTGACATGAAATAATGAATGACGCATCTTTGTCTACTTCCATTGGTCAAAAGTTATCTAATGTCCTATTTTGTTGCTGCTATTTTTGGAGCATAAACTGTAAAAAAAAAAATTTTTTTTAGATGAAGCATTTCTGCCATTTTTTTGTTGGTGAAACATGAAGACATGAGATCCTATTTTCAGGTGCTGCCATGTTGAGTGATTCTGACATGAGGCTGAGCAAAACAATGATGTTCAAGCATTAATGAACTAATTACAACTAAATGTATAGGAAGAACATACAGCAGAAAGGTAAGCACTAAGTTGATCAACAGAATCGATATCTGGTAAAATGATCTGAGATGTATTTTTATGTTTAAGGATTAGGGTCCATTCATACTGTATCAGATCACTTTTTTGGCTTCAACCTCTGTTACAATCCTATGCTGGTTATAATATATGTTGATGGTTTGTAGAGTTTAAATAAACAGTTTGGTATTATTTATTATGCGCTGTGCTAACAATACAATTAAATGTAATCTTAGTAAATTGCAATAATTGTTCAATTTAAAATATAAGAAAATACATAAAGCACAACAGGGGAATTGCGTCAGGAATAAAACACTTAAGCATTATTTAGCACAAAATCAAAATAATATAAGAGTACTTGTTTTAAGAAATATTTCTACAGAAAAATTAGTTTGAACAATAATCAGACTCAGTCTTAGAGAGAAATAATGTGTTGACTTAGCTCTTATATATTAAGTTGCAACAAAGCTGCTTCATTAAAAGAAAAGCTGTGTAATTAAGCAGATTATTTTCTAGTGTGCTGTGTTTATTCAGCAACTTCATGTTCTTTTTTATTTTCTTCTGTTATTTGCATGCAGGCTTGTAGGGAAATGATTCTGCATGGGGGTATTAATACTTTTAAAATGTATCTATCTAATCAAATAAATGCAATAAAAAAATCAAAAGATTAAAGTTTATATCCTCTATATACATACCATTAGCTAATAATGACAGTAATAGATATAAGATGATTGTGTTGCCAGGAGTCAAGGTTAAAGTATTTTGTCAGTATAAGTTTATGGAGGTTGGAACTGTTTCCTATACGAGGTCATGGTTACAACGTTTTGCAGAACTGTTTTAAACCAAACCACTAAGTTTCCAGACTGTGTTCACGTCAGAGTTCTCAAATCAGAAAGTAGACGAACTGCAACAAAACAAAAACCAAATAAATAAATACAAAACTCATTCCAGAGTCTGCAAACTCTCAGAGGGCATTTTCAGTGCAAATAAGCACAGTGCAAAAAGTCAGATGGGTAAAAACTTCTGAAAGTGAAAGTGATAAACTGGTCAGAGTGGCTTGATAAATGGATTTCATCAGCTCCAACTTGGAAGGCCATTTGTGTAAAGAGGGAAAATGGAGGCAGTGATGTTGGTGAAGTAAAAACACAGACATGGGGGTGGAGTTCTGCAGCTGCACAAATCTTTTTAACCATATCTTTCTTTCACAGGACAGAAATCACAACTGCTCCAACAGCATAAGCAACGTGAGGCTCAGAGAGCTTCGGGTTTTACAGTTTACCAGGCAGCATGGAGAAGAAGAGTAGCCAATAAAATTTACTCATGAATGCTAAAAAAAAAAAAAAAACTGTAAAGAGCAGGCTCAACTTCAAGGATGAAAAAAATGTGAGTTTAAAATAGAAGCATTGCATTCATGAATGTAAAATAAAAAATTTCATTTGTATTTTTACCACACTGAATAAAACTCTGAGATTATGGTGACGGGTTAGAGGAGAGAAAAAGATGGAAAAACAAAGAGAGCTGCATATCCTCCAGATAAACGACGTAATGAAATGTTGATCTGAAATGATGGGACTGATTCTCACACATCAGCCTTAACTTTCCCCCATAGAAGAACAAACAGTTGGTTTTCTTACAGGAACTATGTGGGTCAGCCTGGTTCAACAGACAGTATTAAGTCCAGTCCCGATGGTGTCCTTTGACTGGCTCTGACAAGGAAGAATCTTGTCACTGCAAGTCACGAATCTCGAATCCTGTCAGAAAAACAGCATCCATATTTAAGTCCACGACTTTTTATTTCTTCTAACTCCTGGAGGCCAAATATGTGACAGGAAGAGAACAGCGTAGTCTGGGAAGGCTGGTTTCACAGCACGCTGGAGAGATTATTGCATCGCCTCTTTCATAATCCTAACAGGATTTCTCAGAATCAAATATGTGCTACATTTCTTACAAAATGTTGGCAGCTTGCACTCATAAGACTGAGGCGGGATTTCTCTGAGATTCTGTGGGAAAAATCAATTTGACTTTAAATAAATATTAAATGAGATGATTTAATAACTGAAATATGATTCTAATTCTCACATTACTTCTTAGTTTAGTTGAATGCATCTTACCACAGGAAAACACAGCATAATGACATTTCTCGTTTTTAATATTTACCCTGATCCTCCCTCCTGCGGGTCATATAGGTCTTTGTTGTCCTGGTCAAAATGCAAGACGTTGTCAAAGCTGGCTTTTCTTACTTCTCTCTTGAACCATCAATCTTCTCTGTCTAAGGTATGAGCATTCCTGTCCTCTAAACAGTGTTGCCTGTCCTTCAGGTGTAAGCATGAAGAGTTGGCTCTCCTGTGTACCGTGTATCTGTGTAGTTGTTTTTCTAAATGAAGGTCTGAAAACGACTCCCTACATTGAACTACACACCACTCTGCTTCTGTTTGGGTCTTCTGTCCTCTGAATCAACCCGTTTTTGTTTGAGCGTGCTGCTTGGTTTAAAGTTCACTGGAATGTTTGTGTTTGGAGTTTTGCAGGAGAGGCTGTACTGTGTATATATTAGTTTGAAACGTATCTTTCTTTAGTACTAGTTTCAGATAAATTCAGTTATTCCTGTCCGAGTCATTCATCCCTAACACCCCCTCACACTGGATTTAACACCCCACTACACACTCCACAACCTGTTAGAAAGTGTGGATTGCAACAAATTCAGAAAACCTCCTTTAGTGTGAAGGCAATCATGATGCTAGTACTCCCTTAATAGGTTTTGCCTGCTGTTTTCCGCATCCCCAAGATGCTCTCCTGCCCCCTCACTACACTGGTCAGCATCACGTTCCTACAATGATTCTACCACTTACAACTACACCACTCCCTGAGCCCCATCAAGGAATTAGTCTCTCAGACCATGTCAGGTTGCAGCTGCACTAGTAGAGCACAGTTCACTTGCACATGTGTTGACAGCATGATGAGGTGAAGCCCAGACATAAGACCTGTGTGATCATTCCTGCTGCAAATCCTCAAAGACTAAGCCATGCCAGTGCATGTTTTAATTTTTGCCTTCCACTTATTAAGGTTTTGGTGCCAGCAGGCCTAGCAAAGGCTGTCCTCTTCACAACAGTTCACAACATCCACAGGCCAGCCCAGAGATACAATCCCTCCAGCATGTCCTGAAATGAATTTTTCAATGAGTCAGTGGTCCAGGGTGAGGGGCAGATGCAGTCCACAGAATGCTATTGAGTACCCCTGATTTGGAGTCACCAGTTAACCTGACATGCATGGTTTTGGTCTGTGGGAGGAAGCCAGAGTACCTGGGGGAAACCCACGCTTGCATGGGAAAACATGCAAACTCCACGCAGAGACCACAGCCGGAAGCGAACCCACAACCTCCTTGCTGTGAGGCAACATTGCTTCCGACTGTGCCACCATGCAGCCCTACAGCCATTTCTCTCACCAGTTTTCAATTACCAGTGTACAGATCTACAGTTTTAGATTATTTTCCACCTGCTTCCAATTTAAAATTATTACAAGTCTAGCATTTGCATTCACAAGATTCAGATAATCAGAGATTAACAATTATCGTAGCAGTAAAGTGAGCTAAATAAATTCCCAAGCATAAAAAGAAACTAGCCAGATAATTTAGGGTGTCATGCTCACTGATGCCGACATGGATTCCTTATTTCCATAACTGATATATTAATTAAATAAACAAAACAAATCAGTGACTGCTGCAAGTGCAAAAGTAATGATGTCTAAACAACATTGCATTAAAGGGGATCTGTTTTGGAAATACAACATTTCAGGTTTTGACATTTATTTGAGTCTCTCAAGAATAAATTAGTTAAAAGTTTTGCCATAGGACAACTGTCACTTTATTTGGAGCTTCCTAGGAGTGGAAATTTCTTCTCCAGTAAGTTTTAGCAAACTTCAGTCTCCTGTTTTTGTCTGCTGTGGCTCAATGGGCAGCAGTGGATAAGTGGGGAAGGCAGTCGTCTACCAATCAGAAGGATGGTGGTTTGATCCCGGCTTCCCCCCTCCATGATGAATTGTCCTTGGGCAAGACACTGGACCCCATGTAGCCCCATCAAATCTGTGAATTGGGGGTGTGAATATGTGGGTGAATATAACTTCCAGTGTAAAGCACTTAAAGTGGTCAAAATAACTAGAAAACTTTATATAAATGCAGTCCATTTATTAATTTATTTCCACCCACTGCTTGACCTTCATATTCTGAGGTCCTCCCCTCAAGAGGCACACCCAGTGGACATGTAGTAAGAGGCTTAGAGTGAATGGTGGCTCAAGCTTATTTCAGCCAGCAGCTCTGAATCGGACTGCTTTGCCAGGGTTTAGGATTTTAAAACTATTGTACTTTATTCCTGTCATTTCTTGACCAATAAGATTTCACTGATGTTTCATTATTAAATTGAGTTAACATGCAAAAAATGGCTCAAAAGATCTCTGTTAACTCACTGTTAAGGCATACATCTGTTAGTCAGTGTTATCATTTGTCAAATAGACATGTAGACCATAACCGATTATTTAAAGACACTATGATGGTGGGTGGACTGATAAGTTATTTGGTGGCTGATGAGTCCATTTTGTAAATCAGGACAAGCAAAATCATCATTCAAGAGTCTTGGTTTCTGCAGAGCTTGGTTGGCTGAAGAAGGTCTGTGCTGTAGCATTCAAAATTTGTATTCTTGTACTGCCAAGCTCATCGTTGGTAGCCTTCTGGTATCTCATTGTAGAACAGAGAGTCGTTGGGGTTTGAGAGTCATCTATTCAAACCAAGTGCCCTATCCAGCAAAGTTGACCTTTTATGACTTAAAGCTACTTTACATCTACTGCAGTTGCGGTGCAGTGTGGAGTCCACAAGGATGAAAAAACATCGAGTCAAATGAGATCCTTCACATCGGCTGCGATGCAAAGTTAATTTTCAGCAACAAGTCTATTTTTTCCAGGTGCCACAAGCGGATCTTCATCACGTTAAAGACATTACATGTGCTAGACAAGAAGTGAGACACTAGCAGGTGGGGTGCGTCCAGTATTTTTCAAAATAAAACCATTAGCTACATTGCTAAAGTTAACACAATTTGGATATTTAAAAGGCAAAGAAACAACATAAGACTTAACTAAGCATAACATTAAACTATATAGAAACGAAGTGTGCTTACCCATTGTAGAACAAGCCAAGTAAATAAATAATCCTCAACAAAAGTACAAAAAGACACGTGTAGCTTTTGTTTAGCAGCTGCTGTTTATACATGTACTTGTTATCGCGTGAACTCGCGTGAATCACTGAGATTTGGTGTTTCCACTGAGGCAAAGTACCTGAGACGTTCTGCAACTAAAAAGCAGCCAGTGTGGGGTACGTTTCTTGTGGCAACCGCACCGCATCCGGTGTGAAGTAGCAGTTAGGCTCCTATACTGTCGATACTGAAGCCTTCCAGAACGCTAGAGTTGGGTTTCTATGCAGGTTTTGTCTCTTGTATTTAACAAAACAAAGTTGAAAACAAATTTAGAAAAACTGCAAACAAGAGAAAAAAGTGCAACCAAAAAAAAAACCAAACTTACTTCAAACACCATTATTTTTCTATTAAAGGCTGAACTGATCAAATCAAATGATACAGCTTTCATTTTAATCAAAAAGTTTTCCTTTCAAAGAGAACAAATTTTATTTTTTTAACTGGAAGTTTTGTTTGAGTGAAAAATTAATTTATTTTGAAAACTGGAAATTTTGTTTTTTGCTCTTATTTATTTGTTTGAACCATCTGTTTTTTGATTCAAACAAAACCAATACAACACAAACATTACCAAAGATTTCACAAAATGTGTTAGATGGATTTTGTCCCGTTATTTTAGGTAATGATGGTAAGATGTCCAACATTCACCTCCAACAAGTATTGGGAATGCAGCAGTCTTGCATACAGCAATATTGACATCCTTCATGCATGATGGCATAGTGTGCTACTATGATAACCTTTGACCCTGTGGTTCCTACTCTCTTCAGCTCATTGACCAGGTCCTCTCATCTAGTTCTGGACTGATTTGATCTTTGCAGTGTTGTAGTACTCCTTTCATTTATTTAACCACAAGCCAGACATGGATCAGCTACAACATTTACAACTTCACATCTTCTTTTTGATTAGAAGTTGTCTAAATATGTGGCTATTATAGATCTGCTTTATAAAACAAAAAGAAAGTCTGTATGAAAGCATAGCTCCAGTATGAAGCTGAAACTTGTTTGTTTATGTCTGACATTTTGTTGGCCCGGCCTTTGCATAAACATGATATTAATTATAATAACGAACCTTTAAAAATGCCATAAATGAATAAAGACTCTAATTAAGATTTTACTGGTTCTCATGTGAGCTGGATTTAAAGTTGGACCACACTAACTGCTGGGTTAGTGTTCCTGATGAGTGAACTACATCGTCCCTTATGAGGAAGCTGTGAGCGGTCAGGCCCAGAGGGTTAGTAAGTGAAAGGTCAGTCCTCCACGCCCTGAGGCTCAGTGAGATGCTGTAGAAATCCAACACAGGAACAGAGCAGGTGTAAGAAGCTGTGACCTCTGCTGCCTCAGGAAACGTTGGCTTCAGGCCACGGCTGCTACGAGGTCATCAAAGAGTGTCTGCTCGGCCGTCTCGCTCTTGCAGCAGCCACATCGCTATTCTCATCCACCCACCAACCCTCCATCCATCCTCCGGCGCTTCGGTGAGCATGCTCAAGCTGTAGTCATAGCAACGGAAAAGGCCTGCCGATGCCCTTGGGGCTCATTTCTTGACAGAATCCCTCGGTGTCTTCTCTCAGTGAAAGGTTGGCCTCGGTGCTGAGTAGCTGTTTATCTTTGCAGACATGTAACCTGCCTTGTCCACCGGCTACCTTCATTACTTTCCCAATCGGTTAGGTTGGTAATGGATGCTGAAACTATAACTCCTAAGTTATTGTGGGATTTGAAGGCTATAAATTCTGCAGTGTGTCAAAAACACCACAGGACAGTCAACGGTCCAGTCAGGTTTGTGTCATCGCATAACTTAAGGTTTATTCCAAATCTGGTAAGGTGGGGTCACTGCCTCTTTACTGAAGTCACAGATTCTATGTTTTATTACTGGAGAGGTGCTGAGGTGACTCTGACTTCACACACATCAGTTGCACATTCCTCACAAACCACTACTCAGCGGTGGGATCCAACAGGATGGGTTTGCTTCCAGTAACAGATGGTGGAAAGAGAATGACATTAGAACAGACAGGGAGAAGGATGAATGGGGAAGACGAGCTCTGCCAGAAGCACTGGAAGAATCTAAAACGTGTTAATTCATTTTTATAGGCTGAACAAACAAGTGAGGCATCATTTGTCTCTATGGTACACCTTTAATACAGATGCATCATCTCATTAGAAGCCATACGAATACTAAAAGTTTTATTCAGATGTAGCTGATTTATTATTCGTTGTATTGACATGTAAAGCGTGTGTAATGTAATGGATTTTTAGTTACGGACTGAGCTCAAAATGACGCCTATCTATGATGCATCAAAGCTCTTCTGATACTCTGACACAAGGTAGAGATCAGTAATGCATCAGTGGAATTATAAATGAGCCATGTTCCCCTTTAAGCCTCTGTTATCAGGCGCAACAACTGACAAGAATATGAATCTAAAGTATTGACTATTGTGACTAACCCTCCCTTCTCTGATGACAGTCTGTGGATCTCAGAAAGGTATTTGCTTTCAACGGTCTAACCCTGCATAATAATCCCAAACTGTTGTGCTGTACTCTTTGCTTTTGTCTTTCGTAGCCCATCTGCACCATTAACGTCAAAATCAGTGTCTAATCTTGGGTCTCCAATCATCACAGATACGAGCTTAAATATCTAGCTGACTCTCCTTCATACAATGATTTCAATTTTTCCTTTGCAAAACACAGAAACCCACATGCCACGTACACACTCGCTTTTGTTCAGTAGTCTTGCTTTCGCAGCCACCCACACAGGCATCTGTAAAAGAGCATGTGTGGTTCACAGCGTTCGTGTCCACACGGGCAGAAACTGTCAGAATCGAAAGCCGTAATGTGTGACATCCTCTGTGTGGATTTTGTTGGAAGTTCTTGATAATTGCCGTTTTCTGCAGGCGTGCCTCAACTACCAGATACTTCCAGCAAATGTGTTTCAGTGCAAATGCTTAGGACTTGTGCTTTCCTCTTGTGCAGTTTGAATAATATGAGAAGGAAAACTTCGAGGAAGGTTGAATGAACTTTCTCTTTGAAGGAAGCTGCACGTCTTACTCATTCGTTTTTCTTTTCTTGTCGTTTTCTTTCTGTCAAGCAGGTGAATGATTGAGAAACAGAGAGCAGCCTTTGCAGCGTGACCCTGTCCCATGTTGCTCCCTCCTCTCAGGGAATGGCCAAGGTCCAGGATGGACAAACGAACGCATGTGACAGGTATGTCATGCATAGGTGAGCAATAATTGTTTTGCCTCTGGTTGTGAGTGTGTTTTTGAGCAAACTGTCTCATGTATTTTAATGAAACGTTCAGAACATTATCATGGGACGTGCATCTACAACTGATTCACTGTTGAAGTCAACCCAATTCAAGATGAGTGCCACAGCTGATTTATACAGCTGAGAGTCACGTCCAACAAATACTCTAAGTACTAACTGAAGGTCTGTGCTTCAGATTTTTGCCATTGAATAGATCATTTTTCTTTGAAGTCAATCCTGTTTGTCTATGTTTGGCAAAATATCTCATAAAAAAAACTAGATGGATTTTAATTAAACTATCACAATGTAATCTTTGGATTTACCTTTACAGTTGTTTCAGTTTTGGACTTGACCCAGTTCAAGGTGGCTGCCATAGCCAGTTGGCTTTAGAAAAACCCCAAATCACTCTGACAGAGATACAGTAATGAGCAAAGATTTGGTGTTATAGTAATTGAAAGTAATCTCAAACACATACTCTGAGTCAGGGTGCGATTTGTCGTGTGGACGACTTCTATGCACCTCTGACGGGTCTGACAGAGCAATAATCTGGTTTCTGTCCGATAATAAGCTGACATATAGCTGTATAGTTAGAGCTGCAGTGAGCAGGTGAGGGGGCGTGACGAGGTGCAGTGCAGTTCTGAGTGCTCATCGGAACACCCGTTTAATATTAACGTTCATTATGTGATTATGAGAGAGAGAGAATCGAGGGGTTCACATATTTTTTCATCGAGATACTCAGGGGAGAACATGGCGCTGATGTTTAATGTGTCCCTCCTCGCGGGGAGGTGGGTGGGTTTGGAGTCTAATTCTATGTGTGCATGCTCACGGGTCAGCTTGTGCGTGTCAACAATCCTCCGCAGCCTGTGAACGCTTTGAGAGCTCCTTCAGAGCTCACCACAACAGGATGTGTAGTTTATCAGCATCTGATCGCAGGCAGAGCAATAGGGACCGTGAAAACACCGATTTTTCAAAGATGTGTTTGAGCGGGGATCAGGTCTGATACCTGGTGTTCACTGGCGGACCAGTTCTTCTGATGCAGAGCACAGGACGTCTGGAACGATTCAGTAACGAGTGCACGCGATCTAGGAGCGACCACACACACCCCTAGAAGCCAGATTCCCTCCCACTGCTTTTCACAAATCCCACACTGCTCTGAGGACTACATATTACTTGAAGAGTTTGACATTACCTCTTAGAGTCAACCCTGTTTACTTGTTAGCAAAGTATTTAATCAACCACTGGATGGATTTTAATGAAGCTTTTATAAATTAATTATTTTCTGTGCATTTACATCTGATTCACTTTTTGGAGTCAGTCTCATTTAAGATGGCCAACATATGTAGTTAATCAGCCATAATAAACACAGACATTGCTATAACTCAGTCAATTTTGCAGATATGAAGCTATAATTTCATGTGGTCATAGCTGAGAGTCATTGATTGGGCGAGCTCTAACGTTGGTCAGTTATGAATGTGTGTATAATCAACAGCACTGACATGTTAGAAGAGAGCCAGGATGGTATGGACAGTGGTGCCCTAAGTCCTCCCTCAGCTCGACAGGTCACCATCAAGCGCCACCCAACTCAAGGCTTTGGCTTCATTGCGGGCAGCCAGAGGCCTGTCATTGTACGCTCCGTCTCTGCTGGTTAGTGCGCATGTATGTGAGAAGAATAAACAGCAGCATAAAGCAGGAGTAATGGTTCAAAATCAACTTTCATTTCAACTGCATGTGTGTATGCTTTATCTCCAGACGGCCCCTCCTTTGGAAATCTGCTCCCTGGAGACCAGATCTTGGCCATTAACGAAGAGACGGTGAGCGACGCGCCCCGAGAGAGAGTCATAGACCTTGTAAGGTAACATCCTTTATTGTCCCAGGAGGGAGGGAGGGAGGGAGGGAGGGAGGATAGGAAGGGGTCCCACAGGCCAAGTGACTAGCAGCAAAGGCAAATGGGAACACAAAAAAAAGACTCCGGTAAAGTGTTTGGATCCAAAGGAACAAAGTGTTTCTTACTGCAGGTGATGCATTACATCAGCACAAACCTGTGGATGAGTCAGTTCTGCTTTGCAGCCAAAGAAGGACAAGAAACCAACAGAGATAAACTCCTCTGTAAGCTTTGTGGTGACTGTGGCATTATCTAACCCACTCCATTCTCTGCTGTCTCTCCACAGACGCTGTAAAGACACTATAGTTCTCACTGTGCTGCAGCCCCATCAGGTAGTACAAAGGGACACTCGTCCTCTTTCATCCTCTTCTCCCTCGAGATGTCTCTGTCGTCATCACCCACAACACTTTTTCTATTCATTCTGAACCATACAGTAAAAAAGAGACTGTGCCGTGTTCTGTTCCGATGTTGAGCACTAATAGACTGAAGGTAAACATTAGTATTCATGACCCTGCTTCACACGCTGGATTCATTTCTTTTTTTGGTAATCCCTCAATACAACTCCAAGTGGGCACATAAACGCCCACATGAGACTTCATTAGACAAAGGTTATATGTGGATGGATTAATCCTCACAGAAACAATAAAAGTGTACTATTTATCTAGCCGAATAACAAGATATTGGTTTGTTTACTGCATGAGAAAGAAATAACAATGGAAAAACAATAATGTATTATAGACACATCTTTATCGTGCTCGAACAATCAGTCCTTGTCATTTGAAATGTTTGCTGGTGAAAACATAAAAACCTTCTTGCAGTTGTCATCTGGCAGTTTTCTAAGAAGATACACAAGACAATTCACTATTAATACTAGCATTTAGTATAGTACACACATGCACAAAATAAGGCCAGAGGACCAGAAACCGACCTTGAGCCATATCAATATGGGCCTGAATATTTCAAAAAATAAAATGACTTGAACCAAATCATTTTTTCAAAAGAATTAAATGACTTGAGAACAAAATAAAGGCCTGTAAGGTACTGGTTTACAACAAAGAGCATTATGTCAGGTTGTTTGTTTGAGCAACAAAGAAACATAAAGAAAAGAAAGAAAAAAGAAAAGATTAAATGTTGCTTGTTTTTAACCAAATATTTGATGTCTAAATTATCTTTATTGAGTATTTGTTCTAAGAGAATATGGTTTTTGACCAGGATGTGCTACTATGTTAAACTTGTCATTATCAAAAAAAAGAAAAAACATGCCTGACAGAATATTCTCAGAAAGCATCCAACCATCTACAAACATTCAGCAAAGGCTTCATAGTGCCATGAAAAAGAAGTCATCCTTAGAGGTGTGGTGTAGTCATTTATTTAATACATTTGCTGTGTTCTCTAGTGTAAATCAATGCCTTATGAGTCATTTTTATAAAGAAAAAAGCTTTGATGCTTCTATTCTCTGAGGCAGAAGTTTGCTGATTCAGAGGTGTGCTTGAAACAGCAGGATTCCTCATTATTATTAATGATATGCACACCCCTAGCTTCTGATTGGATAACAGACACTTCACTACTCCCCCCCTTTTCAGATTACTGTATCACACCAAAATGTGAGATTCTGCCTTATGTTTTTGATCCTGAATCCGAGGACAAAGGAGAAATTTTAGAGGAAGCGCTTCCTCTGTTTGCAAACGAATGTTTCATAATGGTAATAGCTACATGTGAACTTACATTTTCTCCTAAAAGAGCAGAACGTTAGTGGTGTTCCTCATCATCAACTTACAATCAGCAATGTGAAACGAACTTATTGTGTTGCTGTGACACCTGAACCAGGGTGAAAGCAGACCGTAGGACCGTGGGAGTTGCTATGTTAACATTAGCATGTGTGGCTAACCACAAAGACCTCAGAATTGCTGCTAATATTGCATCAAAAATATATTACAAACTTACCCAACTGCTGCTTTAAGAGGCTCTCTCCTCCTTGCTGCAAAAAAAAGCATTCCTGTAGGACAATTTAAAAATTGAGGCATGCCCAGCCATCGAACCCGGGTCTCCCACATGAGAGGCGGTGTCTTAAACCTCTATGCCATGGTTCAGATGTTATGATTTTGTTCTGTTTCTATACATGAACTTTACGTGTCACATAACGTGAGTCAATCGCAAAAAATCTGTGTCGCTTACGATTTTGTGGGCCAATTCACTTTAAGAAGAATCTTGCATGTACATTTAAATAAAATAATATATTTTTTACTGGCCAATGGGGCCGCCAGACCACACAAGGCCCCTAGGCTCAAGCCATGTTAAGCCTGTGCATTAATCCGGGCCTGCCTGTGAGGTGGCGTGAGCCAAAATGAGTGAGACCATGAATGCAAATTTGCAGTGTGACATAGATCTGTGAGGTGTTTCAAATCCTAGCATTTCAACCTCTATTTTCTATCAGAAGCTAACGCTGGAGATACATGTAGAAGACTGTTTTCATGTTCAGCCTGAATGAAAAGCTCAGAGTGACCAATATTAATCAGAAAAAACATGAAAAAATTTTTTTTCAGTAAACCACACCTTTAAGTTTTCTCTGTTTGTGGACGATGTGATCTTGTGTATGATAGAATCAGGTACCACACTCTGCCTGCTTCAATTCAATTTACAGTCCTTAAGTCTAATTTGCTGAGTCAAAGTAACTCTCATTAATAACGTTGCTTTTTTGTGGTGTAAAACTTTGTTTTGTTTTTGCTATTGGTAGAAGAACATTAGCCTTTCATGAACTTGCCAATGTGGTGAAAACTGGCTAAATGTCCGTCATCATTAAAGAAAGTTTTATCATGGTGGCAGTTAATTGCAAGTATTAAAGTAACACTCTAACAACACCAATATTACAGCTAAATGTCAAACTGTACTATAATTATACATGTAAATAGTATGCTAGCACAAATGGCTGATTTTCATATTTTTTTGTAACAGCTAGCTGTGCTCCATTGCTAATGCTACATTTATCCTATGCATAAACAAAATAAAAGAGTTCAGGTTCATTTTGTGTTTTTTTTTATCAATGTTCATGTTAGCATCTTTGCTTGTGTGAAAATATGGTTTTTGCTGCTGCTTGTGTAAAGTTACTGTTGAGTTAAGTTGCTATATCCTTCAGCCACCACTAGGAGGCTGCAGTCCCCTACGTCTCATGCTGATGTTTCCAACACACCTCCTCTCAGTAGGATAAATCTGAGTTTTACTTGTCTCTTTATTTGACTCTTCTTTTTCTTTCTTCTCGTTTTTAGTCACCCAAGTCTGCCTTCATAAGTGCAGCCAAGAAGGCCCGCCTGCGAACTAATCCGCCTAAAGTGCGCTTTTCAGAGCAAGTGTCCATCAGCGACCCAGACTCCGTGAGTTCAGCTTGTCACACGTCTTTGTGACACATGCATAACAATACCTGCTGTTATCCTTTACTCCCCATCCTCCTTTGCCTTTACTTCAAGTAAAAAAATATATATAACAGTCATCTTTCTCCAACATATTCTTTAGTGCAGTGTGTGTGTAGGGTTTGTGTGTGTGCATGTGTGTGAGAGAGATATGAAGTCTGGCCAAACGTTGAATAAATGACGTCAACATTTGACTGTTTTTATATAATTTTGTTAGAAATGGGCCACTAAAGTAATATGGTGGCCCATGACACACAGCTTATACAATCTTAGGCTAATCTACAATATTTAAACTTTTATGTAATGGGTTCACACTGATGACAAGCAAAATGAAATCAGTGGTCTCAGATGGACATGGAGGGATACAAGATTTTACCAGACAAAACAACAAAAACCAGGATTGGACATCAAATCCACCAAGTTGTATTTCTCTGACTGGAGTGTCTTTATAACTTGTATTTGACACAACTATTAGCATTTTGTTCTCCAACATTTCACTTGTAAAGTCCACTACTGAAAAAGATCTGCTCACTTTCACACAAACTTTAGTGACTTCCAGTTGCCAAAGAAGCACAGCTTGTTGAGTCTTAAGTTCCCTAACAGCAGACTGCTAGACATCTGTTGTGGACACAACTCTCTGTTTTGGCAAAATGAATCTTTGGAGATGTGTTGCTGCATTAAATCCATGTCCTCTTGTTTCAGTTTCTTCCTAAAAAATCTCATCATCAGTTCAAGTTAAATTGTTCTTGGCCAAGAGTTTCAGACGATGGCTGTTAGACTGTCCACTGCTTCATCATCGCCCCTTATCGTGTTAAAAACTCAACTTTGTCTTATTACATCAGAAATGTCTGCTTTGCTTTTGATCATAAATTTAGAGAACTGAATCACTTTCATAAAAATCCCTGGGCAAAATAAAAAAAAGGAAGGTGACAGCGAACAGAGTTCCCGTTTCATCTTATCCAAGCCAGACGGAACTGATCGACACATCAGAACTTTCTCTCTTTAAGGGTGTTTTCAGTAAAGGCAATAAGCTCAGATCCAGCCTCTGCTTTCACTCAATTCTGTGAGGAATGCTTTCAATCCCACCATCCCATTTTCTTTGCATGGCATAAATATTAAATGGGTAGACCAGAAAAAGTGAATAATCCCTTCTTTGATCATAATACAATGCATGGGATGGCCATAAGGCACAGCTTCTGCCCCTTCTCAAACCTCTCTCTTTTTTTATACTTGATCACACAAAACATCTTAGCTTTTTCTCCTTTATTCCTATTGATTTTCACAGTTTAGTGCAGGCCAGCCATTACATTTAATCCAGTTTATTCCTGCTCACCTTTTTCTTTTCTTTCTTTAACACATTACTACAGTCTTTTAAATCTAAACAAGGCTGCACTCTCCTTCGATCTCTTTCAGACGATGCTTAAGGACGACTCCTTGCTGCTCATACCAAATGTGTTGAAGGTGTTCTTGGAGAATGGACAGATTAAGTCGTTCACGTTTGATAGCCGCACCACTGTCAGGGTATGTATGAAGTCCTGTATCAATGTCACACTGAATTATAGCAGCTTTGTCAATGTTTTATTTTTTAACCAAAAATTTGAATTGCACTGGGTTAGTTTTTCCTAAAGTCCTACCAGATTATGCATTACAGTCTACCTAGAAAGGCTTATGTTGTGTCTTATTAGTGCATGCAATTTTTTTTTATTTTTTAACAATATCTTGATCAAAAGGTGAGGAAATTCTTCAATACATTCCTGTTTTACCAGACACTTAGTTCACAAGTATTTTATCTGTTAAGCTTAAAATATCTCACCAGAAATCCTCCATCACATGAGCCGCCATGTTTGTTATCAGCCTTAGCTCCGCCCACTGACTCTGATGAGTGAGTTTGACAGATGAAATAAATTCATGATGTGCAGCAAACACACAGACACGTACTAAGAAGTAATTACATCATGAAATAAATACTAAAATCATTTTTTTAAATGTATGATTTTTTTAAAATTAATTACATGTTAATGGCACATTTATTTAATTGTTTTTTTTTTTAAATTAACAACACATTTAAATAATTATTTAATGCTTTATTTATTTTTTGAATTCTGTTGCTTTTGGCTCTCCATAGTTGAGACATTCTACCAAGTTAATGAATTCAGGTGTTCCAAGAATGACATGGCAGAGCGAGTTTGGTGTGGAGGAACTTTACTGGCCTGACCTCAGTCCAACAGAATGACTTGGAGATTATTTAGAGCAGTGACTGTGAGCCAGGCTTTCAACTCCACAGTCATTACCACAGTCATTACCTGGCTTTATAAATACACTTCTGGAAGAATGGTCAAAAAATCCCATAAACACCTTCCTAAACCTTCCCAGAATAGCTGAAGCTGTTATTGATGCAAAGTATGGATGAACCCCATATTTGACCCTACGGGTTGGAAATGGAGAGTCATTAAAGTGATTTTTAAAATAATAATATTCCTTTTTCTAACCAGGCTAAACTCATTGAAATATCAAATCTCTTTTTAAAGGCATACTTTGCAACTTTTTCATACTTAAACCTTTTTCTTGAGCCAGTATGTGCTAATATGACTCTTTACAGGGTTAATGAAAAGTCACTCAGCCCCATCTGGTGCTTAGATCCGGAATACCATGTTTGCAACTTCTGAGTCTCCGGTTCGGTGCCCCGGAAGTCTCACAAAGTCACGTATCTCTCCAGGGGCGGATTTAGACTTGAAGAAGATCCGGGGCTTAGCCCAGAAGTGTGATGGATTTTTTTAACGTGCAAAAAATTGTTGCTTTCTTAAAATGATACAGAACTTCAACTTTAAAATAGTTACCACCTTAAATTCAGACAAAACGCACTGGACTACACTTAATATGATTTAATGAGGCAAAATAAACCATGAATCAACAATATGAACAACTATCTACAACATCACTCAGTCAGATCAGGTTCAGGGAATAGACCTCACATCCAACCTGGCTGAAGGGGGACTGGGGAGACACTCCTGCTGATGGACACTGTCTTTTGTCCCTAATCAGTACTTGACAATCCACCTGCTGTCATTGTGGCTCTGCTGTCTCCTGCTGATCCTCCATACAGGTCGTTGACTCATCTGTGTGACAAAAACAAAGTCCTCAGACCTCACAGATAGAATATTACAGCTGTGGACTCACAAACCTGTAGCTTCCATATAGAGGACAGGGTGATGCAGCTGTAGTGAGTAGCACCTGACCTGTATTAAAAATAGACCGTAAACACACACACCACACCACACACACACACACACACACACACACACACACACACACACACACCATCTCACACACCAACATTTAACCCTCACACTGTCCTTATTTTGGGGTCCATGAAGTTTTCTAGTCTTTTGGGGTCAAACTGTCCCCCTGAAGACAGCAGGAGGGTTCAGTTAGTCCTGGACCTGTCTCTT
>SSNR01000191.1:1040346-1084085 GCA_006937965.1 Callopanchax toddi
CTGATGCACTTAACCACTTTTATGCTCACTTTGAGGACCCAAACACCACGCAAAGCACCAGACTCACCCCTCCATCAGGAGAAGAGCCCCTCAGAGTGACCCCAGCAGAGGTGAGGAGGTCCCTACAGAGGATAAATCCCCATAAAGCTGCCGGTCCTGACAACATACCCGGGTGTGTGCTGAGAGGCTGCGCCCACCAGCTCACTGAAGTGCTGACAGACATCTTCAACACCTCCCTCCAACAGACAGTGGTCCCTACCTGCCTGAAGACCGCCACAATCACCTCAATCCCGAAAACATCCACAGTAACAAGCCTGAATGACTACAGACCGGTGGCCCTCACCCCCATAGTCATAAAGTGCTTCGAGAAACTGGTCATGGCCCACATAAAAGACTGTATCGATGACACCGTGGACCCACATCAATATGCATACAGGAAGAACCATCCACAGAAGATGTCCTATCCTCTGTGGTCCACACAGCCCTCACCCACCTAGAGAACAGAGACTCCTACATCCGCCTGCTCTATGTGGACTTCACATCTGCCTCCAACACCATCAGACCACAGACCCTGATACAGAATCTATCCACACTTGGACTGAGCTCAACCCTCTGCAACTGGGTCCTGGACTTCCTAACAGACAGCCTGCAGTGTGTGAGAATCCACAACATCCTCTCCTCCCCCATCATCCTCAGCACTGGCTTCCCCTAGGGCTGTGTGCTGAGCCCCCTCCTGTTCACCTTGCTCACCCACGACTGCTCAGCCAAACATCCGAGCTGCCTGATCGTGAAGTTTTCAGATGATACAGCTGTGGTAGGATGCATCAACAACAACAACAATGAGTCCGACTACGGGAGGGAGGTGGAACATCTGGAGGGCTGATGTAGAGGAAACAACCTCTGCATCAATGTGAAGAAGATCAAGGAGATGATCATGGACTTTAGAAAGAGCAGACACCCTCCTCTGACCCCCTGCACATCGGAGGGACAGCGTTGGAAGTGGTCTCCAGCTTCAGGTATCTGGGTGTCCACATATCAAACGACCTTACCTGGAGCTGCCACACTTCCAGCCTGATTAAGAAGGCACATCAGCGCCTCTGTCTCCTCAGGAGGCTGAGACATGCTGGACTGAGGAGCCCAGTCCTGACATCTGACATGTGCATGGTGGAGAGTGTCCTGTGCTCCTGCATCAACAACTGGCATGGCAGCTGCTCTGCAACAGAGAAGAAGTCTCTGCAGAGGGTTGTGAAAGCAGCACAGAGGACTGTGGGATGCAGCCTACCCACCACCATGAACATCTACTCCTCCAGATGTAGGAAAAAGGCCTCCTGCATTATGAGAGACCACACTCACCCTGCACACACGCTGTTTGTCCCTCTTCCTTCAGGCAGGAGGCTGCAGAGCATAAAGAGCAGGACCACCAGACTGAGGAACAGCTTTTTCCTTTATGCTGTGAGACTGGTAAACTCTGGAGGACTGCTGTAGCAGCACCCCCTTCCCCACCATAACCCCCATTTCTATTATAGACAGCATCATTACCACCATCATCATCATCCACAATTTATACAACTCAACAACCTCTTTAACTAGCAGCAGTCACTTTAAACAGCACACATCACCTTGTGCATATTAAACTGTATTGCTGCTGTTGTTTTGTTGTAACTGACTACTTTCTTGTTTTTATTAACATTTTACTACTATTCTTGTTTTTATTACTATTCTTGTTTGTTTACAATTCTACTGTCTGGGCTGTAACCAGAACCAGGGAAACAAATTTCATTCCATCTCATGCTTGTAATGTGCTGAAATGACAAAAAAAAAANCTCACATCCAACCTGGCTGAAGGGGGACTGGGGAGACACTCCTGCTGATGGACACTGTCTTTTGTCCCTAATCAGTACTTGACAATCCACCTGCTGTCATTGTGGCTCTGCTGTCTCCTGCTGATCCTCCATACAGGTCGTTGACTCATCTGTGTGACAAAAACAAAGTCCTCAGACCTCACAGATAGAATATTACAGCTGTGGACTCACAAACCTGTAGCTTCCATATAGAGGACAGGGTGATGCAGCTGTAGTGAGTAGCACCTGACCTGTATTAAAAATAGACCGTAAACACACACACCACACCACACACACACACACACACACACACACACACACACACACCATATCACTCACCAACATTTAACCCTCACACTGTCCTTATTTTGGGGTCCATGAAGTTTTCTAGTCTTTTGGGGTCAAACTGTCCCCCTGAAGACAGCAGGAGGGTTCAGTTAGTCCTGGACTACATCAGTGATGATCTGAGGCATCATGTTATCTTTAATCAAGACAGAATCTTTACAGTTTTGTCCTGTTGAGTTTAATATATTGTCAGCTCGTATACAGTACTGTAAAAAGAAACAATCTCTGGGACATTAAGATGTCCTCAAATGTCCTCACACCCTTCTATTAAAGAAACTCAAATGACTAGAAACTGACAAAAGTAAAAATAAATAAACATTTGTTAAATATAATTTAGTGACATAAAACATTGCTTTTGATTTGTGGTTGAAAAGAACAGTAACAACTATATAGTTTTTAATTTTAAAAACAAACCAAATCTCCTGGACCAATCAGAACCCTTTGCTGATGAGCAGAGGGTCAAAGACCTGAACTCTGATAGAGTTACAGAACTCTCCTGATGGTGGTTGACTCTCAGCTTGTTAAACACTATATTAGTTCATGGGTCTCATCAGGCTTGTTTGCTTGTTTTTAAAAATATATATTTCTATCATTTGAAAGCTATGTCATGATTTTTATTAACTTTTGATTTATTATTTCAGTGACAGCTGTTTTTAATCTCTTTAAAAAGAGGGTGTGAATAAATCTGAGGATGACCATAATTATTTATTTATACATATTTATATGTGTGTAATAAAGTATTTTTTACTAACTATTATAACATTACTGTACTCTTTTTAACTTGTTAGTATCCAGAGCATCTGCCTCTGTTATTCATTTTTTAAATTTCTTATCCAAGCTCATTGATTCTTCCCATCTCACCACAAACATTATATTATCTTCTTATCATTCACTCTCTTTGTATCACAACTTTACTGACGGTAAGCTACATTTAGCAAACCAGCAGAGTAACATTTAACACTTTTAAAAAGATTCACAAACCTGAATCCTCACCGTTTCATCAGCTGGTGTTGTTGTCATTCTGTCGCGTTACTTTAAGTCTAAAAACGTCCTGATATCGTCACGTTACATCAGTCTTCCCGTGTTTATCAGGCTGCAGAGGTGATTCTTCTTCTGGAGAGTCAAGAAGGTTGTATGCAGGCTACTTTACGAAGCTGCTGCCCCCTCTGTTCGACTTCGGTACTGCAGGTTACCGCGGAGAGTTTTTTTCTCTCCATCAAAAGTAAAAATCAGATTCGGGGCTTATCATAAAACATCCGGGGCTTGAGCCCAGTAGCCAGCACCTAACCCCGCCCCCGTATCTCGCCAGGGTTAGGCTAACCCAAAGTGGCTAGCTGTTATGCTAGCACCAGAGTGTTTTTAGCTCATGATTTCTGCTTTTTTTTTCAACTCTCACAGCTGATTTCTTTGAATGAGTGATGAACGACCAGTAGAAAGCAATGAAGGCTGAGGAGACATGTCAACAGTTAGATTTAGGTGTTTCTGAGCAGAAACAATGGTGCTAACGTTTTACGGCAGTGATTTAAAACTGACACCAGGGGGAGCCAAAACAAGCAAAACTGCGTAGTATCTCTTTAAAGAGTGACCTGGTCCAAGAAGGCAGCGTAAAAAAAAATCCACAAAGATTTGCACAAAATCACACGTTTCACATGAAAGCACAATAAAAACAATAGAAATGCAACATTTTCAAATTCACTTATTCAATATCTTTAGCAGCTTTGTTTGCCCAGAGAGCTATTTTATTGACAAAGCTGATGTCCAGATACTTTTGCAAATGTAGTGTACCCTAAAACCAGAACCTTGTTTTTAGTTTCTCAAGTGAGTTAAATGTTTTAATAAATCTGTGAAACGTCTCAAAACCAAACAGTCTATCTCGCCTGTTTTTAAAGGCAGTATTCTAAGTAGAATGGTCACTACTGTTGGATGGATACCCCAGTGTATCTCATTATGTTTAACCATCCAGCCCCACCAGAAATAGTTTGAATGACCTTCTATATGTGTGCAGTGATTTCCTGATGGGCAGCAGCATCACCTTTGTTGGGTGTTTACTCTCATCTGTGTCATTTCCACCATCTCAGCTGTGGCAGGAAGCTGTTCAAAGATAGATTTTTTTAAAGAAAGCAATACTCTGACACTGCAACTTGTCAAAAATGAGGAAGAAACAAACTGAGCTTCTCACTGAAGATCACAACCCAACATTTGGGTTTAAAAACAAAATCACACATTCATCAGGAAGTTCTGAAAACTAAAATAAATAGAAATTATTATCGGAATTACATTTATGAGAAATGAATGACTGAATAGGGGCTCTGGAGATAATATATAGAAGGTTGTGTTTACAGCTTCAAGCACCACAACTCATTTTGACAAAGAAATCAATGACTGTGGTCTTACCATACAGACTAACACCAGAAGTAAATGTGTTTTTTATACTCTGATATGAATGCATTTGTATTGATTTCTAATAATATAAAACAAAATTCCTCAACATCTTACTTGGAGCTTAAAAGACTGGTTAAAATGTAAAATATCATAGAACATTTATTAAATGACCTGCCAATTTTAAATCTGCTACTAAATTATTTTGTGAAAATATGCAGAAATACAACTTGTTTTCATTCCTTCAGTTTCTGGAGCACACACACAAAAATCGTTAACGTCATTAAGGTCACAAAGACGGCGACGAATTGAGTCAGAGAAGTCATTTTTGTCTCAGTGTCAGCCCCCTAAGACGAGGCCGACGTCTCGTATTAGAGTTATTAAATGCGCTCTATTAGATTCCACAAATCTCCCTCCTGCTCATGAGGGCCGGGAGAGTCAGAGAAACACTGAGGCACTTTTAAGGAAAGATGGATGATGCTCTCTCCTGTCAGCCTAATTAAATGGAATTTCGGCATAATAAGAAAGCTGAGATCAATAATACAGTGCCACAGATTACATCAATGCCACAGCAGGATACCCGGTTGTATGCACATTAGACCGTCTTGTCAAGTAAAGAAGCTCCTATCAGTGAGTCCTTCACTTGATTGTGTGTCTTTCTGCGGTGTCGTTTAACGCAAACCACACTTGTCGATGCTTTTAAAACTACTTATCCCTGTTCCTCGCAGAGAGCTGCTGTTTGAGATTCATAATGGAAAGCTAATCCTTAATATGCACGCTTGATTTTGCTGCGCTTAATGAGCCCCCATGCTGACAGCAACAGCCTAAATGCAGTGACATACGATGGCAATAAAATCCGTTTCACAGTCCATCCTTCTGAAGTGTTACACGGACAGAGAAGTTGGGAAACTTCATCCTGAGGCCAAGCCTTCCTGTGAGATGCGATAAGCCAGGAGTTTTTCCTTAGATAGTGCTCTCTGTGCATTTAGGAAAAGAAGATATGAGGAAAATCTACATCATTCATAGATAGCAGAAGAGCAATATTTAGCTCTACACATTCCAACACTGACAATATTTCCTTGAAATAGATCCACTCACTAAAGACTTTGTCTAAAAGCTCCTTCTTGCTCAAAGCAGTGGGCATAGTACCAAAAGTAAAGGGCCTAAATAGAAAATATCAGTTTGACAAATCATGTTGTAGCGAACATGGATGGATTTCAGGTGCAACCCGCCTCCCATGTATCAATGCATTTTTGTCCTTTGTAGTTGTAAATGTGTTTCATCTGTGGAAATGTATTCAAGTCTCTCATCTGCTTCCATCTGTTTCCTTCCAGGATGTAATCTCCTCCCTGCAGGACCGCCTCTCACTGCGCTACATTGAGCACTTTGCTTTGGTGCTGGAGGCAGGTGGTCTGGACCAGAATCAGAAGTTGCATCTGCTGCAGGAGAACCAGCCACTGACACATGTAAGAAACCAGTAATCTGGAGTGACTGCATGGTGGAGTGTGGAGACGGTTTGAATGGTGGGGCTTTAAGGCACTGGCAGGATGAAAGATGTAATGCGACCTCACGCTATCAAGACAAATTACAAGTCCGAAGAGTCGTATGCAGAGACCAACCAAGCAAATAATCAAAAGAAGAAACTGTGTCTGTTGGGGAGCATGTGCCAGGAGATTTAGACTATAAAACTCTATAAAAGTAAAATTACAAGTGGAGGTCACTGACGCTTCCCTCCCTCACAGGCTGGAGGAGTTTTATGGAACGTTTAAGGAACAACAAGGATGCACAACCGCTTTAATAAAGAGCCAATAATTCACTCAGCCTGGACAAGTGAAACAAGTTTTGCTCTAATATTCTGAACTCAGAACAGTAAACGTTTTGATGTAGTGTTTCCTAATCCCGGTCCTCAGAACATGCTGCCCTGCATGTTTCAAAGCAGTGGTGTTCCTGGTCCTTGAGGGCCACTATCCTGCTTGTTATGACTGTTTCTCTGCTCCAACACACCTGAGGATTGAACCAGTGACTAACCCACAGACTTCTGCAGAACTTAAGGACATGCTGGTTTAAGGTGTTTTCCTGCTTGAGCACACCAGATTCAAACATTCTCAACATGTGATCAAGTTTAGCAGAAACCAGTTTATCATCCATCAGTTTAAACCCAATGTGTTGATGTAGGGAACCAGCTAAAACCTGAGGACTAGGATTGGGAAACTGTTTTAAAGAACCAAAAGTTGTAGGTTGCTGGCAGATACATTTTTTTGTTTGACCGTTTTAATTTCTCTTTCTTTTTTGCATTGTGTTGTTCTGTTTTTATTTACACATTTGCCCTATTGTATTTAGTTTGAGCCAATGTTGACAACTTAGCAACTTATTTACTAAATTTAGTGAACATTAAAATCCCTCTAGTGACTCTTTTTCAAAAAGGCAAGGAGACAAATCTAACAACGTCTTTTAATGTTCTTGGAAACTTGGCCCCTCCCATCCCAAGGAACTCACAGGTGACCCAGTCCTCTGTAGCAGCCCCCTTCTTCCAGCTGCAGTCAGAGCAGGAGACGTTAACCTCTCTGCATCCATATAAAAGCATGACGCTGTCACTGGCTGATCCTGTGTTGGGAGGCTTGGAATCGGGACGTTAAAAAGAAGAATAAACAGAAAAAAGTTGTTCTAAACACTTTTAGAGTGTTTTCGACTATTTTCCATCAACATTATTCCACTCTCCTACAGCCTCCATTATTAAATTAACCTGGTTCATTATACAAATTAGGTGATGATGTCATTTAGTGCCTTCTGGTGACTTTTAGGACAGCCAGTAGCTTCTTTTCCCACTGAGGAGCTGGCAGCACAGGGTTGAATGACAAAGCAGAGCTTGATCTTTGAGCATGTGATTGTTGATTTGGTAGACTGGTTAGTTGATTAGTTAAAGCGGCTCTCTGGAGCATTTTTTTCTGTATCAAAGTTTTCTAGATGTTTTAAATGATATTTCAGGTCTAAACTATGATCTATGGGTTGAGTTCCACAACATCTGTCATTCTGATGAAGACCCTCCTTCCTCCTAGAGACCCCTTTCCATTATTTCTTGCCGCCAACATTTTTCAGCCAATGAAATTCAAATTTCTGCATTCTCTCAACATGCACGCGCATCGACCAAACCTGTATCAGTAGGGGGCGCTGTCGTACAGGACGCTCCGTGTGTTTCTCTGTTTACCACAGCTCGTTCACTGAGGACTCACAGCTCATTTCTACTAAAAACCTACCCATTCCCCAGCTAAAGACGGATTTATTTTAATTTTTAATCCTTTCACCTCACAGAATGGCAAGGCTTGACAAGATTATGCGTTTATTTTGGTCAGAAAGTTCATCCAGGGCCGAGTCAAGTTCAGCTTCAGAGTCCAGCAGCAGCTCTCTGCTAACAGAGCTAATATCAGAAGCAGCAGGGACAGAGAGGGCTCATCAGACCCTCGTAGTGTTGTTGGAATAAGATTTGTGAACTGTGAGTGATTAAACCCTACACATTGAGCTGTACAGTTCATGCCCGCAACGTATATGCGCCGTGTGCACGCGCGCACACGACCGGACGCGCGTGTCGAGATGTTTTGAGGAGGAGCCTTTGGACGCTAGATTCAAAAACTGCTCTCTTGCTGAAATAATCCAGAGTGCTGCTTTAAGGTTTCAGTTTCATAAACTGGAAAACAAATCTAAACCATGACATAGTTCCACAGGTCTAAAGCAGATGGCTCTTTTCATTTACATTTTGCATCTAATTCTTCCGCTCTGCCTTTTTATTTTTCCACTGATAACATTTAAAGGTTGGTTAGTTATAGCTCTACGTTTATGTGCATTTCTTAACCTTGACGGAACACTCTGCATGCAAATAACTCTCTGTGGCACTGCAAAGATATACATTGCATTTAGAAGTGAGTCCTCAGTCTTCACTGTTGGAAAGTGATCCTGTGATACAGTCTGTGACTAAAGACACAGCTGTTATCTAACTGACAGAGTCGTATTTCCTCAGGTGGTGCACAGAACCTATTTCCAAGGGATGAAGTGTCTTTTCCGCATTTGCTTCTTCCCCAAGGACCCTGCAGACCTGTTGAGAAGAGACCCCGCTGCATTTGAGTACCTCTATATACAGGTAAAGCAGGGGATTATTAGGTGGATTTAAACAGGCATCCTTAAATCTCATGATACTGTTGGACAGCTGTCTCTTTGAAGTGCAGCAGGTGACAAGCAGGAGCCAAAGCTGCTAGATTCCTTTAGATGACTTTTTCCTGTTTGACTTTTCTCTTGGATTTTGTTGCCTTTGATTGATTTTGGAGGTATAAAATCAGTATTAGTCTTTAGATGTAATAGTCTGCTTGTAAGCTCTTAATACGTTCACATCACCCGCAGCTATCCAGTCTTATTATTTCACAACTTTTTACAATTTAACTAAAGATCAGCTTTTTTACCGGGGCTTCTGATCTCGACACAATGAATTCTATCGTGTCCTCACAGAGTCGCAATGACGTCATCAAGGAGCGCTTCAGCATGGACTGGAAGTCTGACGTAACGTTACGCCTGGCTGCGCTCCATATCTACATCACTGTGTCCTCCGCTAGGCCTAATCAGAAGATCTCTCTCAAATACGTTGAGTAAGTCTACAAACTAAGTCTATTAACAACTCCAAGCGGCATATCAATGAGCCCAACAGTGAAGCCTGTTCAGTAATATCTGAAGGATTAATAATTAATCCCAGCTGTATTAAAAATTCCAATTACTCAAGGACCATTTTCCTGGGGTAGTTATCCATTGCAGAATCCATTGCTTTGTGAAATTACATCTCTCTCTCTGAATTTGCCCATTTATTTTTCAAAACCTCAACCTTGCAAGTAATTTGCTTTTGCTATCACAACCAGAGAAGCAGAGCAGATTCACTGTGCTTGTAATAGACTCTGGATGGCTATGATAACCCCGGGGTTGTAGAGAATGTAAACTAGCCTCCATGTGTCTTCCCACCAGATGAAAAATCTCCTTTTGTCTTTTCAACGTCGCCTGCTTTGAACACCCTCTTTTCTCTTCCTGGTAATGAAATCTGCCATGTTTTGCACAGGAAGGAGTGGGGACTCGAACCTTTCCTTCCACTCACTCTGCTTCCTACAGTGAAGGAGAAGAACGTGTGCAAAACCCTGTCGCAGCTGCTGAAAACCTACCAACATCCACCGCCGTCAGGCAACAAGGTCTCCAGATGAGTTATATTTCTAAAAATAAAGAAACAGGATGAAGATCTTTTGCCTAATTGACATACTGCTTATTGTAACCAACATACACATTTTAGAGCTTAACTGCTCAAACGCGGGAGGTTTTACTGTATTGTTCCATGTGGTTTTGTAGGTTGATAACAAGTCCTCTGGGCGAGCCTTTTTCACCCCTACAGATTTAACTGTTGCATAAGACTTCATTAGCAGGAACTGTGGCTCAACAGTGCCCCCAGGAGCATTTAGGGAGTGAAGGAAAATGATTTCACTTTCAAAGAGAAGAATTTCCTCATTATCACTCTGTTGACAGGTTCCTCCACTCCAAGGAAAACTGCAGTACATGCGAGTACTCAACGACCTTCCACCATTCGGCGGAATACTGTTTCAAACTGTTGGACTGGTAATTTATTTTTGTGTGTTTTAAAATCAAGGATTTATCAGAAAGTCTTTTACTTTATTTTTTGCTCCATTAGGTTTTGTTCCATGCTCTTTTTTGCACAGGAAATGTGTTTTTAAATGCACGTTTTATCATTGTGAAGGGTATTTATCAAATAACCCTAAAGCCTCCTGCGTTCTCGTGCAGGATGAGAAACAGTCTGCCACGACGCTGCTGGTGGGTCCTCGACACGGCATCAGTCACGTGATTGACCTGAAAAATAACCTCACGACAGTTCTGGCTGAGTTCAGCCGGGTTTCAAAGATCCAGCTCTACAGAGAGAGCCAGGGAGTGGCCCGCGTGGAGGTGTCGATCCATGAGGCCAAGGTATCACAAAACAGGCTGAAACGACTCATCCTGTTAAAAATATCTACCAATGACAATGTCAACATCTTGTTTTGAATTTTTTTCTCGTCATCTTGATTAAAGTTAAAGTTTTTAAACGTGTTTCAAGCTAATTAGGATTATTGGTAGTCTTGAACACGCCTCTATTTCACCTCCAACAGCCTCTGGTCCTGCTTATGGAATGGCCTGATGCCAGTAACTTTGCGTGCCTCATCTCTGGCTACTACAAGCTGTTTGTAGACCCTAAACGGACCATTTACGTTAGAAACTTTGGTCAATCTCAGCTGACCAAGCCAGGTAAGTGATCAGTTCTGATCAATTCATTTTAGATAAGCATTTATCAGCTTTTAATTTGAATAAATGTAAACATGTAAATCAGCATCAACTGTATTTAAAAGCTGAAGATATTAAACATTAAATGAGATTTAAACGAGAGAAATGTCTTGTTTGCAACAGCAGTTTTAATGACTGTTTTCCAGTCTCATTATGTTTGTTCTACATGGACATAGATGGATACTGCTAACTCACTGTAGTAACCAGATTAGCCTGGAACTCCCATCTCATGGCGCCCTCTGCTGTCTCTCTTCTCATCTCCATCCTGAATCATTGGAATGGAATGCCATGTTTCTCTTTCCCAAGACGATTCACTCTAAAGCTGTGAAATGCATTGTGTTTTTTGGTGTAATCATAAAGTGTAATTGTTCAAACATGAACAGATCTTCTGCCATCTGCCGCATCAATCAGTAGTCTACATCAAAGAAGACTTGTGCCATCATGTCATCACATTATATCAGAATCTAACCCTCCAACCTCAGAAAAATTTCAGCTTTTAACATCCATCTCTGAAATAATCACCATCTGACCACCAGCTGTTGCCTCTGCTTGTCCATCTGGATCTTCTCTATACCCAATAGTTCTTAACGCCTCAAACTCTCCACTGCTCTGACAATTCTGTCCTCAGATTACAGAAGCTCCCACCACCCCAACCCACGCTCTGGGGCAGCTGCATTGCAAAGTGGAGGGCGGCGAGTGGAGGAGAGGGAAAGCTCGCACAGAGAGTCAGGGAACTCAAGAGCCCTGGTTCCTGCAGAGCCTCAGCATCTGGGCCTGTGTCACGTCCACCTTCGAGAACACCAACAATTTCAGGAGCACCATGCGCACACTGAGGCTGAACTCGACATCAATGAGAACTTTATCTCTCAAGAGCCCCCCGGGCGGCCCCGCACCAAGTCAGATCCAACGCAGGAGAGCACAGAGGAACTAGCTGGTGTAATAAAGAGCCCGGCAGTAGAGAACGCGGGATTTCGGGTCAGAGCCCAAACGATGGGTCAGTCCAAGAAAACCTCACGATACTTCTGTGACTCCTGCAAAGCCAGGCTTAGAGCAGAGGGTCTGTCAGCAGCAGTGAACAGTAGTGGGAGCTCTGGGAAGCACTGCTCCAGTGCATGTGCCTCCAGAGATGGAGGAGCTGTTGACCTCACGGCACTCCCACCTCCTGGGAATGAAGAAGAGGATGAGGAGGAGGCAGGTGAAAGAGGAGAAACACTGCAGCCGCCACCACCTGCCATCGCTGCCCCACCACCCGGCTTCAGGGACAACAGTTCTGACGAGGATGACCCAAAGAGAGGGAGGAAGGCTCGAACCAGTGCCACAGCTGGGGTTGCCTCTGGAAAACCGCCACAACCCAAGGAAGACGTCCCCGTGACGCTGATTGATAATGTTTCCACAAGAACAGTTCGGGATCATGCCCAGGAGCTTGACGATGCGTTGGTGTCCACCTTACAGGCTCTGGAGGCTTTGGCAGCCTCTGAGGACTACCCACACCACCCTCAACAACCAACACAGACTGCAGGTCAACAGCCTCAGTCAGCTCACATTTCACTCAGAGAATGAATTAAGCTATTCTTTCTTAATTAGTCAAATTGCACATTGTCGATACACGGTACTAATGATGTACTGCAAAATGCTAAGAACATTTGCATTTATCACCTTTTTGTAATTACTAAAGTGAAACTCATTGAGAAATGGCAATGAATTGTTTAATTAATGTGCCAAACTAGATTAATAGTCAAGTTTACTTGAGAAAATTATGCACATTTATTTTACTTTTAAAAGGAGAAACATCATCACAGGTTTGTGCTTCTTAATGACATGAATAAAACAAGCAAAGCTGATTCTACTGCAAACATCTAAATATACTTCAAGCTTATTTCTTGTTTTTGTGATTGTAATAAATACATTCTCTATGATTTGTTATTTCTTGAGTGTACTAATAGCGCTCTGTTTTGTTGTCTTCCTCAGGGCTGATTGTCTTAGCAGCAATAACACCTGAGTCCTCGTTGGATTCAGGTCACGAGACCAACTCCTCTGAACTGACAGATGTTTCTGAGATGGTTTCAGCAATGAAGCAAAACCAGAACCAGACTTATCTGCTAGCTCATCACATCAACAAGGAGCGCATCCTCTGTCGCCGGGATTTCCCCCTGGCTATCCCCGGCTGCACCGCAAAGACAATAGGAACCGGGGCCTTTTCTGTGGGCCAGATCCGTGCTGGCTGCCCACCCAAGCAAGTAATCCTCAGCAAGACTGTACCCTTTAAAGTCAGCCAGCCCAGCCAAGATTCAGCAATACTGAGTGTCGTGACAGAGCAAGGGGACAATCAGGGCACGGCTCAGACTGAATCGAAAACCGAATTAAAAGCAATCTCCGAGTCTGCCAAAGCAAACAACCTTGATCCCTCTTCTAAGCCACCTGAGGAACTTAAAGTGTCTGAGGCTTCACTGACAGCTGAAGTCAATGCAGGTCAGAATTTATCAAATTCTTCTGGGGAAACACAAAGCCAAAATGTTCCCGATGGCGTAAAGGTGAAGACAGCAGCACCTCTTAATGCAGACCCAATAAACAAAGCCTTACCTAAAATTTTGCCTGTGGACACCATTGTCTCTGCCAAGATCTCCTCCACAAATATGTGCCAAGATGCCAAGACTGCCTCTAGTGAGACCATGAAGCCTTCAAGCTCTACAGAACTTCTACACGTTGATGACCTTTTCTGCACATGTCCAGTGCAAAAGGAGCCTGCACCTCAGCTAAAGCTAAAAGATCCACAGGTTCAGAAGATAGTAGTGTTTCAGTCATCCTCCCCTACAGATGATGAGCGTCTTCGAGCCAAAGGCCTCCAGCTGGCAAACAGCAAAGAAAATGCAGCAAGAGCAGGAACAGATCAGAGTTTGGCTAAACCAAGCCCACAGACGCAAACCAAGTTCTCTCCTCATTTGCCTGCAAAAGTAGAAAAAAAGGAGACGACTGAAAGCAAGGCTGAGAGTGCCCAGGGGAAACCTCACCTTGACTCACAAAAATGCCCTGTAAAATCCTTACCTATTTTAGATGATCTGACAGGACCAGGTCCTCCTGTAGAAAAAGTCTCCACTCTCCCAGCCAGAGACTCAAAGAAGCAAGGCAATGGTAAGGGGAAGTCCCAGCGCAGTGCTCCTTTCTTGAGCTTTAGAAACCTTCTGTCAGCAACATTTCCAGCGCGAATGAGAAGAGAGACAGATGAGCGAAGAGCTCAGTTGCAGAAAGTTCGCCAGTATGAACTAGAGTTCTTAGAGGAGCTGCTAAAACCTAAGTCATCGCAGGGAGAGTTCTTGCCCCAGGGATCCTCACCTGTGCCCTCGGGCACTCCTTGTGCGTGCCAGCTTCGCACTAGTCCTGTCCTTAAAGCCCCAGGGATCTCCAGGGAGCAGCGGCGCAGTTGTGACTGTAAGCGAATGTGTAGGGGCATGCGACTACCTGACACACCAGTTGGCACCACAACAGAGACAAAAACAAGAGGCAGAGAGAGAACAATCTCAAAGACTCCTCCAGCAGTCTCCAAAGTCCCTCATGCCCAAGGTGCCACGAGAAGACCTCAAACTTTAGAAATCAAGACGACGCGAATACGATCTACTAGCCTTGAGTCAAGAGAGCCTCGGGGAGAGCAGAGCTCCTGCTTGCCCACCTGCACGTCTCAGACCGATTGCATGGGAGGTCCACAATACAAGAAACTGCAAAGACGATACAGTATTGGAGAGCTAGATAACAGCACTAGTACTCCTGTGTATGCTGAAGTGAAGCCAAAAGCCAAAAGTCTGGAGAAGGAGATGGAGAGAGTGAGGGCAACAGGACTGAGACTCCCTACCCCAGTAGAACCAGTTCACACACAGTCTCATCAGGTGGAGGGGAAAGGGAAGAAGGGAGTGTTTTTTATTCAGGGAGAGGAACTCCTGCGTGAAAGTAAAGAAGGGACTGGGGAAGTGTTGCTTACACTACCGAGTGAAGACAGCGAGGACAAAGACAAATGTTGCTCATTCTGTTTCTGTTACAGGAAGTGTGAGGCTGCAGATGAAAGCAGTGAAAAAGATGAACTCTCATACTCCATACCCCTTCAGGTCCTTCCAGGCATGGAGGTGGACTCACGTAACTTTCCTGTTGTAAGCAAAACACTCCAGGTTCTTAATGCAGAAGACTGCAGTGGAGAGGAAGAGGAGGAGGAAGAGGAGGAACCACAGACTCAAGACATTGACCTGAGATCCTGTGGTACACTAGAGGGCAGTGTTGCACGGGTACAAGCTCTACAGGGGAAAACTTTCAGCTTGCCTGACGGTTTCCTGAATGCTCAGCTGGATGCTAATGAGCTGCTATCGATCCTGCGACAGTGCGCTAACAGCCCACAGGCCGAAGGTGAAGCTCGCCTTCAGCCCTCACGGATTGCAGAGTACAAACAGGAGCTGGCGGTGCGCTTCAAGGAGTTCCGAGCATCCTGTCGGAGAGTGGCAAGTGTTGAGAAGAGCCCAACGCGTATGCTCGCTGTTGTTTCAGACAGCTTTCGGGTGCTGTGTGAACTAACTCAGACCTTCATCAAACTGGTCCGAGGGGTTCGTTCTGAAGCCCAGAGGCTCCAGCTGTTGAGGAAAGTTGAGGAAGTAGCTATCAACTACACCTTGCTTCTGCGCGCAGCAGAGGAGTCTATGGGGCACTCGAGCAGCTTGCCAACAAAGACGGTGTGCCCTCAAGTTTCCTCCAACACCAACATGAGCTCACTCACCCGACCCATCAAAACTCTGCCTGTCTAGTGAGAGTCAGTCGAGCAGGAGTGTGGGTGGCTACTCTATCCAAAATTATTCTTTATTTATTGTTTACAATTTTTACTAAATCTGCAATGAATCATCCTCAGTAAAAATTGCAATGCAACTTTTCCATCCCATGTTTACAGGCCCTGAGGTAGCCTTGTTTTGAAACTAAGATACACCAAACTAATGCACAATGGAGTAAGAACCCTATAAGAGACTGGGTGATGCAGGGCTAATCACCTCACATCAACACTGACAATATAAATGAAATATTATAGTAAATACTTTTATATGTAATGTATATTTGAGCTGTGTCTACTTAGCAAATAATATTATAAAGTTGGAATTTATTGGAAATGTATTTAGGTAAGAGAGTTATAAAAAAAATGATATTATATTAGAAATAAATGTATGCGTTGGACAAAACATGTTCAGAGATCTTGTCAAGTAGCGACTTCTGTAAAGCGAGTAGTCCAGAGGGTTGGCTGGTTAGGGGATGGTGTGTGTGTGTTTGTGGAATCTGCTAGCTGTTGTGATGTTGTTGGCTCTGTTGGCAGTGTGTGACCATACAGATACACGAGTCAAAAATGTAAGTGACCGCGTAGAAAAACGTGAAAAGCACTGGAAGAGGTGTATAACATGCCCAACACTACTGACCGACAAGACGTTTTCTCTCTAATGGCAGGTATGAAACACACCTGTTTAGGGCAAACAATGTAGCAGAGACCCAAGTCACAGTTTTATCCACTCAGCTGTAGAGACATGCCCACTATATAATCAGTCAGATAAACTGTATTTTACATGATCACAAACTCACTTGCATCGCATTGGTTGCTAAACATAGTTTGAACGGACATTCAAGTGAGTAAGCCTGTGACTAGGATTCCGCACAACCTCTGAAATTATTTCTGAAGTTGAAAAAATATACATTAATGTTTGATTCTGTGTTTTTGATTCATCTTGCTGCTGAAAACCTTACTTGAGTCAACAACGCCAGTCTTTCATAATCATCTCTTTGACCCAGTTTTTTTTAAACCATCTTTGTTTTTAATCAGGTTTCCAGATCCTTCCCACAAATCTGCTTTCTGTGTGCTGTTACACATTGTGCAATCTAGCAAATATTTAAACACACAAAGTAGTTTTCTATGTATTTTAATAAAACTGACACTCAATTTCTTGTCTGAAATCTTCTTTGTGTCTCACCATTTTGCAATTTCTGGAAATTAATCAGAGGCCTTAGATGTGTGTTCTATAATGTGTGATGGCTATACTATTAGAAGAAAGTGCTGTGAAACTAAACAGTGACAAATTGATTTACTACTGAACTCTGATAGTTTAGATTTTTTGAAGTAGGGACCTGATGAAAGGTTAAAATTAGCAGGAATGGAGATTAGCTCTGAATGGACCATGAGCTAACTGCTAGCCACCAGTAATTACTTCTTTCATAAAATATTTCTAATGTCAAAAAACTAATAGCAGTTCATACAAGTAGTTTAATAAACCTTTACACTGCTGTTAATTTCACATTACAGTTTATTTACATAGAATTTTGTGGTTATTGCAACAAAACATTAGCAGTGGAGCTAGCTAGCTGTAGCATTTCTGGTTTAGCGTGTAGACCATGTAATGCTGTGTTCTATTTGCCTCAGAGGTCAGAACTGGGAATGACATCACATCCGAGTTGCAAGCATTCCAGTTTGCAAAGTTGTAAAAGTCGGGATACCAAAGTAAAAAGTAATTTACAGTTTTATTTCTTCTCATGTTTGGTTCACACACACAAACACGTTGCCATTGTTGCTTCTGTTAGCAGCACACATTCAAAACATTGTTTTAGACTTTAATTCAGTCATGCAAACACTCAAGATACAAAGCACTACATGTAATTCTAAACTTAGACACAGCCAAACAAGCAGATCTTGCAAAATAAACATGTTTTCACTACATTTAACTGTTCTTATAAGGAGCCGCCATGTTTTTTCCCCAAGTCGGGGCACAAAAAATTCTCTGACTTTCCGAGTGGGAAGTCTGACTTCAGAGGGCGTTCCAGTTGATTTTTCCTACTCTGAACTTCCGAGGACAAATGGAACGCAGCCTAACTGTGACTAGCTGTTAGCTTGCTGGTCTGGTTAGAACTAATCTCCATTTCTCCAAATGAAAGTTGTTCAAAAAGCTATCTACAGCTGGTAAGGCAGAAACTACTTCAAACATCTGAACTATCTCTAACTTGGCCCAGTTGTTTGTAAAGTAATAAAAATATCAGAAACATCTCCTTTAAAGCTTATAAATTATATAAAAATAAAAGATTACGTAAGGATATGAACTGTAAAAAAATGCAAGTGTAAATTTGACTAAAGTATTTTTGCCACAAAGTGAACATCAAATCAATTGAACCAAAACCTGATGCCAATTTATCAGTTTTCACTCGTGTTTACAAGCACTCTCTTTTAACAGTGTCTCCGTCGCTGATGATGTCACATCTTCATATCAGTTATGTGCTAATTTCTCCCTCACTGTACTGCATGTTTTCCTTTGCAACCTTCAGGGACAAAAACACTGACAGAGGTGATGATGCTGTATGGATTTATATTAAAAGGTTAAAAAAAGAGGAAAAATTGAAGGGGTAGAGACTAGTGGCTGTAGTGGTATTCAATGAGGAAATGTGTAATTTTACACAGCAGATGTAAATAATAGAATTTAGAGAAAATGAGATACTTTTAAACCATCACTTGTAATAATAGGATTTATCCAAACCCTTCACAATTTTGTAAATAGGACATGTCTGTGAGGTAATTATTTATAGTGTTAATTTAACATAGAGACTAATAGTAAAACATATATTTTGAAGACTATAATATGAGTATACAGCATGGGACATGTTTATTTTTATAAGCGACATATCAGACAGTATTCTCTCATCAGCCCATGAACGATTCAGCATTTCAGTGAACATGTTTCTGTGGTTGTCAATGTTTCTGTTGCTCTGAGTAACTGCGTGGATTGGTGTGCGTTTCATTCACGCGCCGAGCCTCTCCGGGACTCGGTCCATTGTTGCGCTCTGTGCACTTACTCATTCCTGTCTGACTTCACTGTCAATGATGTTGTCGTCACTGTGGTCTTCTGTCTGTGTACAAAGTTAACTCATGTTTTAAGAGCAATAAAGTATATTATTTAAACACTCAGTGAACTTGGAAATGACATTGCATGCACTAAACCTGGCTGTGATGAAAGTATGTGTGTTGGTACGACTTTAAATAAAACACGTCAGGTTAGGAAACATCACTTCACTCCAGCAGCAGCTTCCTGGCTGCTTCATTTGACGCCTCTGGCAAATATTAGTGTTGATTTAGCAGCAATAACACAAGTTACTGGTAGTTACGTTTTGTTGCTTAACATTCAAAAAGCAGATTGTGATCGAGACAACAACAAAGAAAAAGGGATTTTTGCCTAAATATTTACCTCAGGGGTTTTACTAATGCTAACAAAACACCTGAGTGAACCGTGCAGATGTTAACGGTGACATCATCTCTCAGACAAGCCAAAGTAATGTCCCTGCAGATTGTCATAGAGTGGTTGGACTTAAAATGCAGATTTAAAGACTGAGAAACTCACATTTATTAAAGACTTTAATGAATAAAAATAAAACAAGCAGGTGCACTAAATAAAAACTTAGAGAAGATTACATCAGCACACAGAGGGAAAGGGAACAAGGATGCAAACTAACTATAAGAAATCAGGGGGTGTTTATGCTAGGAGAGGTGCTTACAGGTGTTAAAGGCTATGAGGAAAAATAGATGAGCTGAAAAACGTCCCAAACACAACAAACTAAATGAACATGACCAAATAAGCATTGTTAGAAAAAGTCTAAACCCCTAGCACTGTGACACAGTTACAAGAATACTCAGGGGAAAAGCGTGATTTATTAATTTGTAGTAATAATCATTTAAGTCAGTAACCCTTATTACAAAGGTATAGAAGCCATGCACACATTTTAAGTGACACTTATATGTCCAACATAAGGTTCATTGTATTGTATTGCATTATGTTTCCGTCAAGCCAGTAAACTGTTACATTTAAAATTAAATGTCACCACAGTCTGCTTTAGATGTTAGGTATCAAGTCTGTATTTAAGTTACTTTACTTTTTGCATTTTAGAAAGAGTAACCTCTGTATTGTCTCTTGTTTTAAATCTACATTGTTAAAATAGAGGTTAGATATTGTATGTATTGTATGTATTTCATCCTGCATGCATAGCCATGATGACGCTAGTTTACTTTTACCCCACGAGAAAACGTCTCCAGGATGCTTCTGCTGAATAAATCAGGATTAGTCTCTAAGATGACAAAAATGAGAGGTGCAGTCACACATTCAGTCCATGGGTTTTTGAATTAGTGTAAAAAAAAGTAACTGTACCAGATAACTTGATTCAAAATCATGAAAACAAACAATCTGAAATGTGTTTTAACCACAACAACAAAAATCTTATTATGAAATTGAATCAATAAAGTAATAACTACTTATTTCTACAAGAGGCAAAATCCTTTTCTGTTTCATGAGGATGATAGAGCAGTGAAATTACTATTAAGCTAATTTATCATAAAATAGGAGTTTTAAAGCAAATTTTTGTGATAAATTTCTTCCTGTTCAAAGAGAATTTTAACAATCCAGAATGTAATTTGTTCAAATAAACACTTTAAATGTCTCAAAGGTCAAACCTCGTGGAACAAATGTCACTTTGTTGCTTACTTTCAGTTCCAGATATTCATAGATCTATTCTTCCAATGAAGTTTGAATTTTTTTGTATCAGAAAATTATTATTGTTTAAATATAGATTTAAAAAAATCAGAGTTCAGGAATAATGACTGGCTAAAATGTAATTACAGTACAGAGGTTAGGCAGGAGAACAGAGCCGTAAACAAGGAACACAATTCTGTTCCTTCATGGCTGATGTGCCTTTGAGCAAGGCACCAGAAGGCTGAGCGCTCCCTGGGTGATGTAACACTGCTCAGTGTGTTTAATAGCTCAGTAAGGTCTGCACAACGCTATATGGTTAAATTGAGAGAATGAATTTCATAATGTGTAAATTAAAAAATGCAGGTGTTTTCCTTATACTTCAGATTTTTACCTGAACACCTAAACAGGAAGTGTCACATAAGCTGACCCCTGGAAAAAATACATCTTAGGTATCTCACATGTTGATTATGGATATGAAGTCACCCCTGTGAATTATTTAAAATGTACTTTTTGGCTTGGAAAAATCTAGCTAACAAATGTTAAAATTGGCACTTAGATTTTTAACCCTTTATATGGAAAGTGACCATATTTGATCACTTGTATGTGGTTTCATTACATCTAAAATGTACAGTTTCTTAAAAGTAAGAAGAATGTGACAAGGTTTTTAAAAAATCTTGAAAAATATTTAAATGTGTATAAACAAAGTAAAATAAATAGGAAAAATTATTTTACAAACAACTAACACTCAGTGTTATGAAGGTAAACTTTAAAAAAGGACATTTTTCTTATTTTTCATTCATTAACTTTTCTTTTAAATGTAGAGGTTTTATTTTCTTTATATTCAACTCTGATTAGAATAAAATACACGTAAATAATTACTGTATTATTCAAGTGTAAAAGTAAAAGTATTTTGTTTAATTTTATGGTACGTCGGCCCCTCGAGGTTTCTCTCTGGGACGATTGACGTCATCACGGCGAACCGCAAGTGAAAGCGTGCGCGTCACCGTGGGAGGATGAGCTGTACGCGTGATGTGTGGGACATAATGGAGGATAGGTAGCTCTGTGAGAGTAGCTCATCAACTGTTGATCCGTTTCCAGTTGTTGTCTCGGAGTTTTCGCTCCCTCTGACTCGACAGCCGCTCGCTGCCGCAGCTCGCTCGGACCGAACGACGTCCTGGACCGAAACAAAATGCCGAACATTAAAATATTTAGCGGTAGCTCTCATCCTGATCTGTCTCAGAAAATAGCAGACCGCCTGGGTCTCGAATTGGGGAAGGTTGTTACCAAAAAATTTAGCAACCAAGAAACATGGTAAGCCTTTTCTGTCTCTTCTGCATATAAAGTAATGTGCGTTGTTGTTAAACACGTTAAGCTAGCAACGTGTAAGTTATAACGGGAAACGTGGTGTTGACGCTGAAATTGCCCGCGCAGTGTTTTTAGGAACTTGTAGTCCACGCGGGGGGTTCTAACTTCACTGTAACAACTGAAAGCAGCACGTTCTCTTTTTGTGAAACAACAAAAGGCACATCGAGCTGCCTTAAACAACAGCTACGTTGTCACGAGGACTTTTGGACAGTTTCTGAGGCGTCACGCTTTCCTCTTGTCCACCATTGATTGATCAGACTTACTTACACAAGCTATTGTTTACCCTGTCTCATTTATCTAGTTCCTGTCGGGGGTTTTTCGGGCCTGTGGCTCAAAGTGTTGTTTGTTTTGTCACTTTTCGTCTCTGTTAGTGTGGAGATTGGGGAGAGCGTACGTGGGGAGGATGTCTACATCGTGCAGAGTGGCTGCGGGGAGATCAATGACAATTTGATGGAGCTGTTGATCATGATCAACGCCTGCAAGATTGCCTCTGCCTCCAGGGTCACGGCTGTCATCCCCTGCTTTCCCTACGCCCGCCAAGACAAGAAGGACAAGGTGGGGGTGAGGGATATCTGTCTACTTACTTCAGTCATTTCATTAACCATTCCACTTCATGACAACAAGCCTGCAGCTATGTCCATTGCACGACACAAAAAAGTAACATTTTCTTTCCTTTCACCAATCTGCATGCTTAAACTTGTAATTTCACTTGTTTCATGTTATTTAAGCTCATTTCTGCATTTTGATCACATTGCATGAATTGATTATTATTTAAACTCTAAATGTAAAATTGCACCAAATACAATTCTTTAACCATAGCTTTGCTTTAATCCAGAATTATACAAATCATTAGCTTTTTCTTTTTCCTAAGCTTTAAAATAGCCGCCGCCCTTCCCTTGCTAGTGCTACATTTCCACTTCACATGTATAAATTCATGCGTTTAGGCTAAGTGTTCTCATATTATCAAAGTGCGAGTCTAGATTTGAAGCAATAGCAGCATGATGACTGATATGATTGAACTCTTATTGCTGTGCTCTTGGTTAGGTGTTATTTTTAGACCTGCTTGCCACTTTATTATAACATGTGACTGAGGGATCTGTTGTCGTTGCAGAGCCGCGCTCCGATCTCTGCCAAGCTGGTTGCCAACATGCTGTCCGTGTCAGGTGCAGACCATATCATCACAATGGATTTGCATGCCTCCCAGATACAGGCGAGTTGTTATAGTAGCATTAAAGTAGGCCTGATCTGAGTTTCACTTTTGTCGTTCTCCTGCAACTAATCAGTTTATGAGGTGGTTTCATTACTAGGATCTCTAAACCATTTATTACTTTTCTTTGTTTTGTTTTTTTCTTTTGTTTTTTTGTGCAATTTCCAGCATTTAGACAGTAAAACTTCAATTTTTTTCTACCATCTGCCAGGATCCTTATTGCTGTTGCCAAACACTGTTGTAATGGCAGAAATTGAAGGCACTTAGAGTGCTTTTGTTTTGTTTTTCTCAAAACAAATGAAGAGAATGTTTGGTTTTCTCTTTTTGTAACAACTTGTCATGTGAATATTAGAGCTGGATAGAAGAGAAGGATGGTGATGAATATTAAAACACAAAAAACCCCAACAGAACTAAAAACTACTATAAAATGTAATAAAGGTGTAAAACACTAATGTAGGCTTAAATGATATAAATGGTACATTTAGTTGCTTGAAATCCCTAAAAATGCTCTGATTGTAATTTTAATAAAAGTGATTACATTTGGTAGTGGTAAAATATGATGTTTTTTGGTTTTATTTTCTGTTTTCTGTTGTTGATCTGTGTTCACTGTGGTACCAGCCAGTCCTGTGTATTTGTGAACTCTGCTGCATCAGGGAGCTGACTTGCATTAAGTTTACATAAACATCAACAAACGGAGATATAAGGCTGCGTGTTCAGCCTTCCTGACCCCTATTTTTATCTTTTTATTGTTTGCTTGTTTCAGGGATTCTTCGATATTCCAGTTGATAACTTGTACGCAGAGCCAGCTGTGCTGAAATGGATCAAAGAGAACATCCCTGAGTGGAAAAACTGTACCATTGTGTCCCCTGATGCAGGAGGAGCCAAAAGGTAAACGGGGGTAAACTTGTTCTGCTCTGAGCCTCCTTGTGTGTGTTCTGACGTTGACTAAAGATTAGTCTTCTGTTGACAGAGGTTTTTAGGGGTGCAACGGATCGGATCAGTTCACGGTTTTGAGTCACGGATCGGATCAGCAGAATGAAAAAGAAAAGACAAAAAACTTTGCTCTCTCATTATTTTCTAAAACACTGAGCAACTTTTTTATGCTCAATCCTCATAAATACAAACTGCATTTAACTCAAGACGTCAATCTGATGCTTCAATAAAGTTTTGAATCATATTAAAACAAATTAATGGGGGAGATAGACTCATATGCGCACCTCAGGGGTCACAGACCTGCTTCTGTCAAGCTAGCGGTCACAGCTGGGGGGGGGGGGCATGACGCACGAGGCGCTGCTCTGTAGCTCCTGACTGAACTCCGGTTATATTAACGTTTATTAGCTCGTATAAAAGCCCAACATAACGTTATCTTAGACACAAATAGGTGAATCTAGTTTGTCTATCAGAAAGCTTCCAGCTGACGGAGAGAGAGACGGAGGAATCAGAGGCAGCGCGCGCAGCAGAGACTGGATCAGATATTGATCAGCGATCCTTCGTTCTGGTGTACTAAAACAGCTGAAGCCAACAGAGTGAACCTCTATACGTGATGCAAAACGAACGCCTTTCTCAGAGGGGAATTATCTGCAGGTTCAGAGCGCGTGAGAACAGAACGTCGGGGATGATTTAGCGATGCACGCGCTCTACATGAACCGCGAACCACGTACGTTCCGAACCGTAGAGGGTGATCCGTACGAACCACGGATCGATGATGATCCGTTGCACCCCTAGAGGTTTTCTCTTCTGCAAGACACTGATTTGATGAACCATTTATACACATCAGCTCAAGCTCCTGGGTTTTCTACTGTCCTTTTCTAGAGTCACCTCAATAGCAGACAGGCTGAATGTGGACTTTGCCCTCATTCACAAGGAGAGGAAAAAGGCAAATGAGGTGGACCGCATGGTTCTCGTCGGAGATGTGAGGGATCGGGTTGCAATTCTAGTGGATGACATGGCGGACACATGCGGGACAGTGTGTCACGCTGCTGACAAGTAAGCCTTTTATTTACTCTCTGAACAGGAAGCAAAAGCTATCCGTCTACTTTGTTAAACTAACTCAGAAAGTGATTATAAGCTGCATGAGTTTGTGTGTGCTTGTTTGTCTTTTAGTAAAATATCTGGTGAACCACTGGATGGGTTTGTTTTTTAATTAAACTTTCAGATCATTGGATTTGCATCTACAGCTGATTAACTTTAGGAGTCAAATCACCACCACGACCAGTTGACTTTAGAAAAAAAACAAAAATGGCTGCATAGCTGTTTTAGATGTTGAGCTAAATTTGGTATCTCAGTAGTTGAGTCAGATTGGGTGAGGCCTTGCTGTATTACATGACATCACACATAATGTTAGTTTCAAGATTTGACTAAAACAACTAGAACTCCATTTCTCAACATATTGCAATCTTAGTTTAACCACTGGCATTAAGGGGGTGAGTGATGTGGCTTATTTCAAGGAAAGCTATAACCTTTAATGAACTGTGTTCATTCTCTCCCGTTAGATTAATCTCTGCCGGTGCCACCAAGGTCTATGCCATCTTAACTCATGGCATCTTTTCTGGCCCTGCGATCTCGCGCATCAACAACGCCTGCTTTGAAGCTGTGGTGGTTACCAACACGATCCCTCAAGAGGAGAAGATGAAGCACTGCTCCAAAATACAAGTCAGGAGACATTTTTAGTCAACACTTTGCTCAAAAATAGACACGTTTAAAAAATAAATATTTATACAGGGAAGCAGTGGTAACTTCTTCTCATTTTTCTTCAGGTTATAGACATCTCCATGATCCTGGCAGAGGCCATTCGCAGGACTCACAACGGAGAATCTGTATCGTATCTGTTCAGCCACGTGCCGCTGTAACACCGCCACCATCTGTGTGCTGCCAACACCAAATAAGAGAAGAGGGAACTCCCCTGAACACTACCATCAACAAAGATGTCCTACTAATTAATTGTGGTGAGGAGAAGAAGAATGAAAGAACTGTCATGTCTGTTACTAATCCTGCCCCCACCTCCTTCACTCAGTCCCCTCCCTGTTTAAAGTTGTCTCTGTTTGTGTTTTCAGCGCCAAAGCAAGTGAGCTGCTAATTTTAGGCTGATATATTTATGTATATGGATAAATAAGTGTCCATCGTGAATTTTGTCCTTCTTTTAATGACATTTAACTCCTGGTCGTTGTCATTGTTTTGATCTGTTGTCAAAGATCTTGTGTTAAAAATATTCTCGGCAGGTTCCAGTGCTCAGATTATAAAGCTGTTACGTTGCTTTTTGGTCGGGTTTAGTTTATGTTTCAATGTTGCTGTTTTAAAAGATGACGGTCATTGAACTGAATGTGTGTTTATCTAGTTTACAGTGCCACCGAAGCTCCACTCAACCACGAGTGCCTCAAAGGTCTGAAAAGATATAAAGTTTTCCTCTCGTCTTGATTTCTTTTTCTTCCAATTTGCTGTTTGTTTTCTCACTGGATGGAACAACCCGTGTCTTGACAGGCTGTAAAATGTTTCTGAGATGTTCCTCTTGAGGTGCCCATCATTGAGTGGGGTATGCCCAGTGTCCAGAAATATTTTTGTTCCTTTAAGAATCTGTGATGAAGTGATACTGTCCAAAGGAGTTGTCTGGTTTTTAGCTTGAGGTCTCTGCAGGCTGGAGCTTCCTTCTGAAAAATTCACCTGCTTTTTTTTTTTTTTTTTTTTTTGTCTTTTTTATGTTTTGAGTAAGGAATTTGTCATTAATGTGCATAATCCAAGCTTTTGTGTTTTTCTTTTACAGTAGAAATGAATGCAGTTTACTGAAGGATGCATTCTTAATAAATTTGAATATGCGTTAAATTGTCTGGTTCTGGGCTCATTTTGAAAACCTCTTTTAGTCTAAAAGCAGTTTTCATATCCAAAGGGCTAGGACCAGTGAGAATGTATTTATTTTTGTTGTGTTTAGTTAACAGGATGTTCCACAGTTGTTTGAAGAACCCTCGGTGTAGACTTCTGTTTGGTTTATTAGGGTGGTAACCCACCGTGAAACAGATCCTGAGTTTGTATCTGTCAGTGACTTCATTTATTTAGTGGCATGGATGAGATGAGAGTATAATTTTAAAACCTTTTGGTTTGTATTTTAGAGTTATAAATTTTAGAAGAGACGTTAATAAATGGGGCATAGATTCCTAACCTGTTATAACTATGAGAGAGAACTAAAATAACATTAATTCTTGGTGTAAAAGAATTAGGAAGTGATGAGACACCATTAAGGTGAATTAAAGGCTTCCAACGCCTGTTGCCACCTTTCATGCCAGAATTCTTCTTTCTAAGATAATCTTATTAGTTTGAGTTATTGGCATTTTGTTCATTTAAAATAATATATTTTTATAGAATGATAGATGATACTTTATTAATTGCTTATGAGGATTATATTATTTTTTCATACAAGATACTCCCCAAACATTTGCCAAAAAAAGAAACCGTCTTATCTCAGCATGACACAACTGCTATTAAAAGCACTAGCTTGTTTTATTTTGTAGTTTTTACGTTTAAATGGTGTAAAAATACTGATAAGTGTAGTCTTTTTATTTTGTCGTTGCGGTTGTACTGTTAAATAAAGTTTTCTTTGAAAAAGAAAAGAAAAATGACTGACGGATGGGGCAGCGAATCGGCATCGACATGACGTAATTTGTCTTGTCCAATCGCTGCTCAGTAATGAGGCGGGCCGAATTAAGACACCGGCAGATTAAGATTTATTTTCAATTTTTTAAGCTTTGCTACATCACTCGTTATTGCTGTGATAAATGCTAATTCATTAGAAAAATTAGCTTTCTCTACGAGCACGTTGTTAAAATAAACCTGACGTTAATGGGCTTTAAATTTAATAAATTAGCGGATAATCTGACTGCCATCACGCCCACGGTTCCTGTTTATGACGAGGTAAGTAAACTCATAATATAACGGCGGCTACATTCAATTTATCCATATATTTATATGGATATTTATGTTTAACTTAACAGGGTAATATTTTACACTTCTAAATCCCGCAATAGTACTCGAAAGTGTGTGTGTTCTTTCTTCTTTTGTCCCTGCTCACACAATATCTGGGAATATATTTTGTTTTCTCACATGCTTCATTTTTTTATAGCTAAAATTACATGTGTAGCTTCTCTAAATACATCTCGACTCTAACCAAAAGAAGCAAGCTCTCTTTTTGTGATGCAGATGATTTTCTTTGTGGTCTGTAGTGATGCAGATTAATCTGATAAATGAACAGATTTATGTTTTTAACAGATTTTTCACCTGATCGTTGATGTAAATACTTTGTTAAATAATATCCCTTTATTTTTGTGGCTGTTTTTTATGCACCAATAAATGGATTGTATCATTCTTCAAATGCTAGCTTCACATCTCATTCAGTCTAGTAGTAATCAGATAATTCAGTTCATTATGGTCTATAGTGTATTGTCCTTGCATCAATACAAGCTTAATATGATTTTTTTTTTCTTCCCTTTTTGCAAGATCAAGAATGGCAGGAAGTCCTGGCTCTAAACGGGATCACCCTGGGGACACAGTGATTCATCTCCAGAGCTACATACATGGAGGAACCTCCAGCTTGCTGTCCGCCCTTCCCACCGTCATCGTCTTCCCAGTCTACAAGACCATTTTCCGTCAACAAATCCACAACACTCCCATTCACCAGGCTGTGGGACAGCTCTGCAAAGAGGGACCCATGAAGCTCTACAGGGGTGTGGCTCCACCTCTGCTGATGAAGACGCTGAATGGAACGTTGCTCTTTGGCCTCCAGGACACACTCCTCCATCAGCTCTCCCTCTCATCCCAACATGTCCTCTCTGCAGCCGCTCTACCCGCTCTGGCTGGGTTTGGAGCAGGGATCGTGGAAGCCGTGGTGTTCACCCCATTTGAGCGTGTTCAGAACGTGCTGCAAAACGGCCAGAATGACCATCGCCTTCCTTCCCTGAGGAGCGTTCTTGTGAGGCTGAAAGAGCAGAGGATGCAGCATGGCTTCTACAGAGCCTTCCTTCCCATCATGGCCCGGAACGCCCTGGGCAGCTCCCTCTACTTCGGCCTGAAGGGTCCAATGTGTGCCGCTGTGGCCGAACAGGGGTTCTCTCCTCTCGCCTCCTCCTTCCTCTCAGGGACGCTGACGTCTATGGCAATCAGCTTGGCTCTGTACCCACTGTCTGTGCTGGTGGCAAACATGCAGGCGCAGGTGGGAAGGGAGGCAACAGGTGCCGCGGCGTGTTGGAGAGTGTTGTGGCGATCTCGGCATCGAAGCGTGTTTCTTTTGTACCGAGGTGGCTCTCTTGTCATTCTGAGGTCATGCATCACATGGGGAATCACCACTGCTATTTATGACAGGCAGGAAAAGCGATCCACTTAAAAACGGTTATGCTGTTACATAAACTGTTTTTTCACTAATTTTTTTTACATTCATCTCCTTTAAAGTGATAATATGCAACTTTTTCATATTTTTAAATCTTTTCCTTGATCCAGTCTGTGCTAATATGACTTTACAGAGTTAATGAAAAGTCACTTAGCCCCATCTGGTGATTAGATCCAGAATACCACGATTGCAAGATCTCCATCGCCGTCACGGTACCCAGGAAGTCACGTGTCTCACGAGGGTTAGGCTAACCCAAAGTGGCTAGCTGTTATGCTAGCGCTGGAGTGTTTTTAGCTCATGATTCCTGATTTTTTTCAATCTCTCCCTGCTTGAGCACAGCTGATTTCATTGAAAGAGTAAATAACCGCTCCTGTAGAAAGCTATGAAGGCTGAGGAGACATTTCAACAGGTAGATATTGGCGTTTAGAAGCTGAAACGATCTGGTAACTTTTTAATGCAGTGATTTAAAACGGACACCAGAGGGCGCCCCAAACAAGCAAAACTGCATATTATCTCTTTAATGCACATTCATAAACATATGAAGGTTGCCTCCAAATTTTGAGCCTTTTGCACCTTTTGTTTTGACAGATTTATTGACTCACAGCAGAAAAATCTCAGGTGTTACTGTTAAGGTGTTGCAACTGTGTTACGACATGAGCAGCTTCAAATGAATTCCTGGCCTTTACTTAGAACTCAGCCATAGTTTCCTGTCTGATCTGATCACTGTGATTTAAAAGGTGTCTGCGGTTCAGTTTAAACCAACAAACTGCCAGTTCTGTGGGTCAGAATACAAACTGCCACACAGCCCTGATGAGAATTTCTCATGGATCAAAATTTGTTTGGGCTCTAAAAATCTTAATAGGGTGCAGGTGAATCAAAGGTGCCTTCCGTCTTGATGTCCTGTAGGAATATTCCTCGTCATTTTGCCGTTATGCAGCATCTCTGTGGTGCATATCTTCTGATATTCATTTTCTTGAAAGATACAGAAACATGGATTAGTTTGACATAATTACCACGTGAAACATTTCTCAAAGAAAGGAGCGTTATTGTAAAATAAAGACTTGAGTCAGAATCTCTGCAGATGTGATATTAATCATTTAGCTACTGCCAAGCAAGGAGTCAGGGGTTTACCTGCTCCTGCATGTATGAGCTTCAAGCATGTCTACTGAGTATAAACAAGCTAATATATAATCTGATGAACCATATTAGGTCATAACTTGTAGGAACTCTGAGTGCTGGCCGTCTGATTGAAAGGTGCATTAAACACGTTAGCCAAAGCTCACTGACTTTAACAGAGCAAGTCGACTAAAGGGAGTGGACTCTACAAGTTGTGAAGTGTTTGAGGTATTTTCATGAGTGCTGCTTCATTGTTCTTCCTGTGCAGACATTTGAACTTAATTTTTTTGTTCCAGGATTGTAAATCTAAGTTAAAACTGTAAGGGAATAGTTATTTTTTCTATTTATTTTTGGACTACTGAATGTTTTTTGTCCGCTTTTCTGTGTTAAAAGCAACTGAATTTGGTTTAAATGTTCACCTTTTTAATATTTTGATCATAATAATGTATATTTATGGTTTATTTGTTGGTGTTACAGGTATGGGTTAACTCCAGTAAGATTTTATTTTTTTTTGGTCTAGAAGTTGGAATGTGCACAAGAACATTCTGCAGTGTCCTCCCTGAGGCCTTCCTCTGTCTGTGTGTGTGTGTGTGTAGGGAGTGTGTGATGATGTGTGTGTGTGTGTGTGGAGGAGTTTTATCTTGTCTGTAAAGATCAAGATCTGTAAAGTGTTTTAATAAAATCAGATTACACAATACAGCCTGTTCTCTTTAAAATGCACTAATAAACTACCTCACCAGTCACACACTCCATAGATTTTAGTAACGGTGTCATATCCGTGTTTGTCCACTAGATGGTGGTGTGTATAATGATTAAACATTAAATGGGTTAACATAACTTACATTAGCTGATGAGCAGGGCTGTGTGGGTGTTCATTCAGTTGCTTCCTTTCATGTGAAGGCGTCAGAAAGTGTTTGGCCAGGAGGAACAGAGGATGGAGGGATGAATGAAGCGCGTCCAGTTAAAATTCTCCCTCAGAGCTGAGAGCCAATCAGAAGCAGCGCCTCTCTGACCGTGTTGGCGTGCAGAAGGGCGTGTTTTCTCTATTTAAACCGTGGGCTTTGCACGGATTACACACAGAGACGCATTTTACCTGGAGAGGACTTTCACAGCGTGCCCCTGCACCAGGTAAAAAAAAAAAAACAAGAAACCTTTTCATTTGTATACGTTTTCAGCTAATTGATATTAAAATAGCTCATTTCATCAGTGCACATTCTTTGGATTCTGGAGGAAATACATCATTTTGATATATTTTTATAATAAAAGCAGAGCTGTGCTTTGTTGTTGTGCGTTTCTTTGGGAGCTAAAGGCCATAAAGCGTTTCTGTGCTGCATCATGGGACCTGCTCTGGTCCAGCTGGAGCTGCTGCATTCCTGCACAAGCTGCAAACCGTTTCACCGCATGGTGTGGACTTCAGTGCAGATTTCTCTGTCGTGCACAGGCCTGTCACTCCTCTTAACGTGGTGCTGAATATATAACGCGCCCTTTCATGCTGTGCAATCCTCTGGAACACAGATAAGGAAATTGCACACTTTATCAGTGCAGAAAACATGATAAACGATAGTAAACTTTTTTCTTATCTAATGAAGACAAATTACTGTTACTCCAGTAGTTCTGTGGAAAAACAATGTAACCTAACACCCTGTTAGAGCTCTCTGTGTGCAGCTGTGTCATAAAATATAGGACTTATTTCCCTAGATACATTGTTTTAGGTGGGGCTCAGTGTGTGTACCTGTATGGACATGCATTCCAGCCTGCATGTCTTGTTTTCCAACATTTAAATCATTCCATGTATGTTTTTTAGCTAACTTTTGCATTCCTCTGCTTTTTTTTTTTTTTTTCCTTACAGAACATTTGCAAAATGAGCGACAACAACCCAGTCAACGAGGAAGTGGAGAAGTTTAACAAGCAGAAGCTGAAGAAGACTAACACAGAAGAGAAGAACCGGCTCCCAACCAAGGAGGGTAGGTGTTAAAAGAAAAAAAAAGAGTGAGGGAAAGGAACAAAAGTCAGTCTTGTCCACACCTGTTTCACATTTCACCCTTTTTTTTTTTTCCTTTTCTTGGCTCCATTATGCTTCAGCTCCTCCCTTTTTGAGTCCTTATAATGGGCAAACATTGCATCACAGTTTAGGCAGAGGTACACACCTAAACACCTGAGAGCACGTCACAGGTTTCTTCTAAAAGTCACAGCAGAACACCACCAGTTTTATAGCTGTTTATAAATTATATGAGATCAAACTAACCGATTGAAGCAGAATAAGATCATTTAGGACGTGAAATGACATTAAAAGTGCATCAAAAGGCTCGTCTGGTCCCTCCAGAGGCTCCCCGCTTCCTGAATCTTCCCTCGTCTCCTAATCTAAATCCAGACCTGAATAGTCCGTCACAGGGGAGGCCTAAAAGCAGGTGGCGCTGATGGCTTTATGAGTCTTTACAGGGTTTTTCCACTGAGGGCTCCGTCAAAGGAGGAGCATATTGATCATCACTTCAACAACGGCTCTGTTGTACTTGTAGCTGGACTCTGCAGCCTATTTTTATCTTTTATTTTCTTAACTGAATGTTTCAGGTCATTTATAGACTAACTGTGAACTATTTTACAAAACAGCTTTTGCATGATTTTTAATATATGCAAACCTTTTTTTTTCTTGTTTTTTCCAGATGTAGTCAGACTGATGAAGCCTCTGTTGTGCACTTTACCATACTGCTCCGCTTTGTTTAATTAGCTTAATCATTACTTTAATCTTGCATGCAGTTAATGATCAATGGTTATTTGCCGACACCTGAAGTTCTTTTTAACTTCAGGGACAGAAAGTTTAATTTAAGGAAACGCCTGCATCAATAAAAGACCCCAAATGAATGAAACTGGTCAATATGATGCAAACTCAGCTGCATTGTGGGTAATAACTATTTTTCCAACTCATCTGATACAAGACAAAAGCGCTTTAGATATTTGTGGCTTTATATCTTTGATAAAATCATTGTTGGACGTTCTCATCAGTTGGATAGCTGGTTGAATAAGAAGCTGTCACACTTAGACATCTGATAACTTTCTGAACTTTTGAGCAATTTGTTTATGGGTTTGTTTCTAATACGAGACTCTGTGTCCTTAAATCTTAAGTCTAAAACTTGAACCATTTGACTGAGGCAGTTAACTTGGTAGAGCACATTTTAGATTCTATTTCTTATTTAACCACTAAACTAAAATATGGGGGTATCTGAATGAAAAGTTGAACATGATTACTTTAATATTACTGTTTTTATTTTATAAACACCTTCACTTTGTATTTCCCCCAAATGAATAAAATGTAAAAGAAAATGTTTCATTTCTTTTCTTTCTCCATCCTACAGAAGCGTCTGTCTCTTCCTGCCTTGTGAACTGTTTGCTGTAGATTTAAAATCGAATTCAGGACAAATAATTACAATTATTTTCTGTCTGTTTTCATGCAGAAATCGAAGAAGAGAAGAAAGCCATGAAAGAAGGGAACTAAAACAAACCGGCTTCAGTCCTGCTTGTCTTCCAATCAGGAATCCTGTCATTTCCACCCGTTTCCTGTGTCATCATGTTTTAAAGCCAATGCTGTAAAAGTTGTCGCTATGGGAGGGGGAGGGAAATATCCACGCAATCCCAGTTGTACCAGTGCAATGGGTGAATTTCACTGTGTTCATTCTACGCAGCTTAATGGGTGTTGGTACAGACGTGGTGTAGGCAGGGTGTGCATCTAAACACATCACAATACAAGTAATTCACTCTTACTCACACCAAAGCTATGCCTGTAAATGGTGCCACTGAGGAAATGTTGTGAAAAAAATATCATATTTTTGTTTAAATAAAGTCAACATGTCAGATGATCTTTACGTTTAATTTACTGTCTAATCTGCTCCGAACCAGTTTCACAAAACAAGCGTTCTGGACTGGTCTGTCTGTGTGGGAAACGATGGTAAAAACATACAACTTTTTATTCCTAATCCTGCAGCAGCTGTAACTACCGTTTTATGAATTATCCATCAATGGAGTTGTAGGATACGGGAAGATCAGAGATTCTTTGCAGGATTCTCCATATACGCCCATGTTTTAGTGAGTATTAGAAAAACCTCAATCACGAATGCAAATACCTAAAAAAACTAGACTTTTTTTTTTTCCCTCTTCAAGGTTCAAAAGAAGAACATTTTTACACACTGGAAGTCTGAACAGGTCTAAGCCTGCAGGAGAAAAGGAATGCATGAAAAAGATCATATTTCACACTGTTAAAACACGCTAGAAAGTCCTGTTTGAATGTAGACTCCACATTTTAAGTATTTGCCAATCTGAAATCATGCAACTGAATCATAATGGTCATGTTTTTACTTGCTGTTGAGATGCTTTGGAAGATCTATAGGAGCAGATCTGAATCACATGCATCAGTGACGAGCCTTATGTTCCCTCCCAGACTGTTTTTATGGATTGCTTAAGCTAATGCGTGCTGTGTTTTTCCACATCAAGCCCGTTGAGACATGCTTTTTACTGCCGCATGCAATTACTTGACAGCAAATAAATGTATCCAGCTGGCTTTAGTTAGAATTAGGATGACAGATTCAAGAAGAGTTGCTTAGATTTATAATCCCCCTTAGAATAAAACTAGCCCTTCATCAGAACAATGGCTTTTATAACAAAGATTAATACTATTAATTATTTTATTAGATTTTTCTGTGTTACTGGAAAACAAAATGTTTCACAAGTGATTATCACACGGAGAGTGTGCTTGTTGTTTGCTGTGTTTAATTTCCTAACAATGTGAAGCACATGATCTCCGCCACTTCCCAGAAAAAACTAGATTTATAGTCCCAACTAGCTCTCCATAAGTTTGATGTTGTCAATAAAAACAGAGTCGGAAATTAACTGAAGATTTTACCTCAAATGCATGTAATTATTATGGCTATGTTTCAGATGTATTTATGTAATAATATAAATTATATACTTATTATATTTACTAAATTGTTTAAAATGTATATCATTATGAACGTTTACATTAAGAACTGTGTTTATAATCTGGAGAGGGAAACTCCATCACATCCAAAGAGCTGATCTGATTAAATATGCCGGGGGTGGAGGTCTGAACGTTTCTTGATTACATCCTAAAACTTTAAAGCTGTTTTCGTACAGATCTTATGCACAAAATATATCCAACATTCCACATAAGTTTCAAAACCAAAGAAACACTTTAAAATTCTAAACAGTGTGTTTTTATTGTTACCTTTTTACTATAGAGATTTAGAATTGATAATATGCTATAGACACACCAAAGTGTATGAAATTATTTTCTTTTGTGTATAAATGCAGCTCTTTGGACTGATATACATGACTGGGGTTTTCCAAAGGTGTCTCACTTAGAATAGTCACTTTAAAGAACATTATTTATTAACTCATTCTTGATGATACCAAAAATGACTTTCTGGTGAATGTGATCTTCTGTAAATTTTACATTTACAGTTGTAAGACCGTACAGTGAAACCAAAAGTTAATGAGTTTAAAAATAATTTTTGTTTTTAAGTTAAATCTTATGTAGCTTAGACAATAATCTTTAATCTACCTTTTTTAACATTTGTTGTTTCTGTATCTCCTAGTGTATCAAGGCCCTTGTTCTGACTAAATGTTGTCATATAGTCATTGCCATATTGTTAAAATAAAATAAAATAAAATAAAATAAAATAAAATAAAATAAATAGTGGATATATTATCTTTGCAGATATAATTGTGGTGGATTTTGATGTACGTGGGATGAACAGCGACACCTAGTGGCTACTGTGTTATAAAACCATGTTGCAGTGCGACCTGCTGCCATAGGGGGCGCTAAAGCACAGGAAAACCAGGAGGAGGAGGACCGAACGAGCGTCACTCTGCTGCAGGTTCTGTTCACTCGGCTAACTTACTCCATCATCTAGCTACTAGTTAGCAGTGAGACGTGGTGAACGTTCCTGGTGGTGCGCTCATTAGTAACAAAAGAGAAGATGGAGTAGCTGCCTCGCAGTGTTTTTTCGTGTGTTAGGACAATCATTAACAATCCGCGGACCGTTTCATGTGGTTGTAAATTGGCGTCTTCATTCATGCGGTCGCTGGCTCTCAGGAGGAGGGGAGTTTGAGCTCCGAGTGGCGGGCAGTCAGCGGCTCTGTGGGGACAACACGGCTCAGTCACCGGTACGGTTGTTTTGTTGATAGCTTGCTAACATTAGCAGCGAGAGATAAATTTACACGACTGACCTGGTATAACAACCACTGACAGGGTGAATAACGTTAGTGTAGATAATAACTCGACTATAACGAACGATATTATATCATGTAAAAGCAGGCTGCATGTAAATATAGCTGAAAACTGTTTGGTTAACGCATCAGAAGCTGGGTAACTTTCTAGCTAACGTACTTTTATGGAAAACTACTGAAATAAGCAGAACATACAACCATTACTGATTGTGTTAGTGTTCAATTTATGTCTGTTGTTTGTGTTGCTGATCGACTCGTTTGTGTTGTTTACCAACAACTTATTAGGGGACATTTTTTGCTCAAGTCCAACACATATTTGTAACATTTTACGCTTTTCCCCTAACAGAGTTGCAGCATGGTGGTCCCGGACAGTGCCAGCGTGGTCCCCCAGCCTGACAACGGTCTCTCAGAGAGCCCCGATCCAGGGTGCCAGGAGGATGAGGAGGGAGGTCAAGACCTGGCAGGGGTGGAGCTGGAGGAGGTCCGGAAGCTGCAAGAGCTCGTCCGCAGGCTGGAGATCCAGAATGAGACTCTACGCAGCAGGGGGGTCAAAACCATCATCCCTAAAGGAGCCAACAGCAACCTGAGTGCTGCTGTCAACATCAACGACAGGCTGACTTATGAAGAGGTGAATAACACCCAGCTCAGGCTGGAACACAGAGGAGAGCTGAGCAGCTCAGACCTGAAGCTGTCACCTCCTCAGGAAAGCAGCAGCGGTGAAGAGATGTCTCCTTTGCCAGGGGCAAACCGACTGGATGAAGAAGAGGAGGATCTGGGTCCATGTGAGGGGTTTCTAACTCTGACCTGTAGGAACGGAACATCTCAGGGGCAAAGCCAGACTCCGGAGAGCCCGTCTCAGGAAAGCTATGAGTCAGAGACACTTGCAGAGAGCGACTCAGGGGTGGACCACACTGCGCTGGATGAGGTGGATGTCCTAGATCTGGAGGATGAGTGTGCAGAAGAGGAGGACGAGGACAGCTGGTAGGTTTTATTTTTTGCACAGGTTGTTTATGGTAATAAATTATGCTTTCAGAGCCATGCTTAATACCAAATCTCTAAAATGCAGTGTGACAATGCAGAGGAGTTGCTGTCATTTTCAAGCAACACATCTCGCCGAAGAAAACACATTTACATCTTGTGGTGTGTTTTTCTTGTCTGTAGGTGAAGAAACCCCCTTCAGTCGGATGAGTCAGTGGCGCCTTTTCACTTGAACTTCAGATTTTAAAGTGTGCCACTCCCCCACAGGGCAGTGACTGTGTAGCATTTGAATTTATAATAAGATTCAGCCTGCAGCTTTTTGCCCCTCACATCACATAAAGCAGGTGACTTTTACTGAAATCCTGAGGCACAGCTAGAAAGAAGCTGCTTCTTCCTCTTTTAAGAAAGGTCCTGAATTAATTAACTAAAAGAAAACTACAGCAAGGTTTGAAGTCGACAGCAGATATGATTGTTTGGGACTGTTTTGTCTGTAGCAGGCTCCGTAGTGCTGATGGCTAATTTTACAGCTGGGTCTCGGAGCTTAACAGCCACAACATCCGTAGCTTATTTTCAGATTCCAGTTATTAGCCCTACCATATGTGCTTTGTGGGGTTATCATAGCTAAAACACTGAGTAATCCCAATAGCATCATAATCTGATCTGGGCTTGATGCTTGCGTATGGCTAAACTGCTTTGTGTTGGATTGCACAGCATGTGATCAGAGCCTGTGACCAGACTGCCAGAAGGACTGAAACACTGGCAGCAAGCACAGGGTTTGCTTTCTTCTGGTTTTTGTATTTTTAGGCTTGTAATTGAACTTGCAATTTCCCACGTTTAACGTTGTAGGAAGGGCAAGTAAAGTTCTCGCAACTTGGCCCAAATTTGAGGTTTTCTTGGATGTTTGCTTACTTTTATAAGGCTATTTATTTCAAATTTATGTTCAACTCCAATTAAAACATACAATTATTGTAAAAACTATTTTTTACCACTTTCTGACAAAAAGGCAAGCATTCTGTTGGTTTGCTTGCCTTCTGAATGAGGCACAGTTGTGCCCCCGGTCATGTTAAAAGGAACAGTTGCAAGTAAAGATGGCAGAACGAGGAGAAGAGCAGCAGTGTTTAGTAAACAAGAAAAGATTGAGTCAGTTCATTTGTGTGGGAACACTTTTGGATCAAAAACACATTATCTGTCAAATTTACTCCTCTTTACTCCTTCAACATAAAAAAAAGTCAGGTCAACCACCAAGTGACCTTTGAGCAACTAATACAGAAACCAGAAGGGACACTAACTGAGAATAGACACTCTACAGTGTAACCCTAGATCCTTCTAACTCAGGAAAGCACAAGAAAATTCCAGATGCTGTCGTTTACCTTTTGGCCAAAGTCAGCTCAATGACTAATCCATTAAATAATTGGAATTTCAATATTAACCATAATAATTATGAATTTGAAAAAATGAAAATGGAAAAAAGTCATCCGGGGATCAAAATCAGTCGATGTTCAGCCAAATCGATTTATTTTGAAATCTCAAAAATCAAATTTCTTTTCTGGCCCATAAATGCACCATTCAAGTGCTAATTCTTCATAAATAAATAAATAATCTTCTGTGTGGGAGTTTTTACTGCCAGCATCATAATTTCAGGTCAATCGCTAATTTAAAAAGTTTAATTGTATTGTAAATTGTAGTTATTTTGAGATAATCAAAACTATCCAACTTGGGTATTGACTGGTCAGAGATCTCCAGGATTGGTGCGTCTGTAATTTTTTCTATAGTCGAGCAGCCTTTGAAGGTTAGTTCTTAACTTTAAAGTAGGGATGTCCCGATATTGATATCGGATATCGGCTCCAAATATACGATATCGGATTATATCGGACTGCATCAAAAATCTCCGATATCAGCAGTCTGTATTAAAAGCAGGAATTGTAGTCATCCTTTTAGTTAACCTGTTTTCGGCTTGTTATTAAAGTTATGTTTATTTTGTTTGTACTGTTTTTTATGGTCACTAAGAGCAATGATCTCATTCTTTTGGGCAGTGTATGAAACTCTGAACACTCAAATTGATGCAGATGGTAATTTTTTCTTATGTCTTTTTCTTATGTATTACAGTGGGGCAAAAAAGTATTTGGTCAGCCACCGATTGTGCAAGTTCTCCCACTTAAAATGATGGCAAAGGTCAGTAATTTTCATCATAGGTACACTTCAACTGTGAGAGACAGAATGTGAAAAAAAACTCCATGAATTCACATGGTAGGAGTTTTAAAGAATTTATTTGTAAATTAGGGTGGAAAATAAGTATTTGGTCAATAACAAAAATTCAACTCAATACTTTGTAACATAACCTTTGTTGGCAATAACAGAGGTCAAACGATTACTATAGGTCTTTACCAGGTTTGCACACACAGTAGCTGGTATTTTGGCCCATTCCTCCATGCAGATCTTCTCGAGAGCAGTGATGTTTTGAGGCTGTCGCCGAGCAACACGGACTTTCAACTCCNGACTACAGGAGGGAGGTGGAACATCTGGAGGGCTGATGTAGAGGAAACAACCTCTGCATCAATGTGAAGAAGATCAAGGAGATGATCATGGACTTTAGAAAGAGCAGACACCCTCCTCTGACCCCCTGCACATCGGAGGGACAGCGTTGGAAGTGGTCTCCAGCTTCAGGTATCTGGGTGTCCACATATCAAACGACCTTACCTGGAGCTGCCACACTTCCAGCCTGATTAAGAAGGCACATCAGCGCCTCTGTCTCCTCAGGAGGCTGAGACATGCTGGACTGAGGAGCCCAGTCCTGACATCTGACATGTGCATGGTGGAGAGTGTCCTGTGCTCCTGCATCAACAACTGGCATGGCAGCTGCTCTGCAACAGAGAAGAAGTCTCTGCAGAGGGTTGTGAAAGCAGCACAGAGGACTGTGGGATGCAGCCTACCCACCACCATGAACATCTACTCCTCCAGATGTAGGAAAAAGGCCTCCTGCATTATGAGAGACCACACTCACCCTGCACACACGCTGTTTGTCCCTCTTCCTTCAGGCAGGAGGCTGCAGAGCATAAAGAGCAGGACCACCAGACTGAGGAACAGCTTTTTCCTTTATGCTGTGAGACTGGTAAACTCTGGAGGACTGCTGTAGCAGCACCCCCTTCCCCACCATAACCCCCATTTCTATTATAGACAGCATCATTACCACCATCATCATCATCCACAATTTATACAACTCAACAACCTCTTTAACTAGCACCAGTCACTTTAAACAGCACACATCACCTTGTGCATATTAAACTGTATTGCTGCTGTTGTTTTGTTGTAACTGACTACTTTCTTGTTTTTATTAACATTTTACTACTATTCTTGTTTTTATTACTATTCTTGTTTGTTTACAATTCTACTGTCTGGGCTGTAACCAGAACCAGGGAAACACATTTCATTCCATCTCATGCTTGCAATGTGCTGAAATGACAAAAAAAATAAAAATAAAAAAAAATCCTTGATTCCTTGAATAAAACTTAATATTAAACATACATTAAGGACAAGGTCACAAAATGGTGAACATAAAACAGAGAACTGAACTGGAAAAACACAAAAAGCAGAAACCTAGGTCAAACTAAAACTACTAGACATGGATCATAACAGTAAANCTGGACATGCACTGGCTTCAGCAGCGGAACACGTCTGGCACTGCAGGATTTGATTCCCTGCCGTTGTAGTGTGTTACTGATGGTGACCTTTGTTACTTTGGTCCCAGCTCTCTGCAGGTCATTCACCAGGTCCCCCCGTGTGGTTCTGGGATTTTTGCTCACCGTTCTCATGATCATTTTGACCCCACGGGATGAGATCTTGCGTGGAGCCCCAGATCGAGGGAGATTATCAGTGGTCTTGTAGGTCTTCCATTTTCTGATAATTGCTCCCACAGTTGATTTTTTCACACCAAGCTGCTTGCCTATTGTAGATTCACTCTTCCCAGTCTGGTGCAGGTCTACAATTCTTTTCCTGGTGTCCTTCGAAAGCTCTTTGGTCTTGGCCATAGTGGAGTTTGGAGTCTGACTGTTTGAGGCTGTGGACAGGTGTCTTTTATACAGATAATGAGTTCAAACAGGTGCCATTAATACAGGTAACGAGTGGAGGACAGAAAAGCTTCTTAAAGAAGACGTTACAGGTCTGTGAGAGCCAGAGATTTTCCTTGTTTGAAGTGACCAAATACTTATTTTCCACCCTAATTTACAAATAAATTCTTTAAAAATCCTACCATGTGAATTCATGGATTTTTTTTTTTCACATTCTGTCTCTCACAGTTGAAGTGTACCTATGATGAAAATTACTGACCTCTGCCATCATTTTAAGTGGGAGAACTTGCACAATCGGTGGCTGACCAAATACTTTTTTGCCCCACTGTATATCGGTATCGGTCAATACTGAAGGCTGCAATATCGGTATCGTATCGGAAGTGAAAAAGTTGTATCGGGACATCCCTAGTTGAAAGTGAGAAAATCATCAGCATGTTTGATTCCAGGCATGAGTCTCAAGTTCCTATAGTCTAAACTCAGAGTATCCCTAATTAAACTGATGACTAAAGTCTAAAGAAAAAATTACTAGAGGCAGCTTTTTTAACTAAATTACTGCCTTATTCTAAATTTAAATGAGTAAAACATATTTCATATGACAGATGATTTAACAACAGTGCCTGTTAAATGGTATCCTGCATTAATATGAGCAAACGTTCAGTTTGAATGGATCAAACACAGTTTGTGTGTGAAAGAAGTAACTCCCTCTATCCTCAGCTGTCAGCAGGGCGTGTGACCTGAATATAGCTCTATGTATTGTTGTTGGTTCCTCTGGGAAATGGCACCTTTTGTGTTTGCCTAATGGGAAGATGATTTGAAGTTGATTGGTCCAGAACCAGTCAGTCCAGGCCCTTTGTGTACCAAACTCAAAGCCCATGTGATCAACAGTTCAAAGCTCACGGTGACTTCATGGGCGTTTGCTGTCACTGGGGCAACAGCAACCTTAGCCGAGGAATCAGCTGAGTGGGATATAATCCAGCCTGACTGACGTACTGTCACTAATACATGAGAACTTTTCTTTCTCTTTAGATGTAATAATCATTCATCAATACGCCATCACAGGCAAATTCTCTCAAATGTACTGTACTTTACTATTTTTTACGAGAATAGGCTTTATGCACAGAGTACTTAGTAGAACTTCCGGTTTAAAATTACCTCGCGGGACCATTTCCGGTTCCATTTGAAACGTGAAGATTTCCAGACTTAGAGTGCATTTCCAGCTAAATATATTGTTTATAATCAAAACGAGTAATAGTATAGTATAGTACAGAATGATATATATATTATAGCACTAAGAAATGAAGCCATCATATAAGTATCAGCGGACGGGAAGCCTCGACAGCTGAACACTGCTGTGCTCCGTTGTGTACCGCATCAGCTGAATAGAATTCATCAGTCCGTTTCCACACATTTCCACTGAATAAATAACTACAAAAAGGAAGGATTGTGAACTTAAGAAGAGAAAACGTGATCATTTCTAACCACACCGTGTCTGCAGTCCACACTTTGCAGCACAGTAGTCAAAGAGCCGAGTGGAGGAGGCTAATGGAGGAGGCGCGGCGCCGTTCGTGTGTTATTTCACTGGAACAACTATTCTTTTGGTGAATGAAGACTTGGTGTTTGATAACGTACAGCTAGACCAGAGAAAGTTGAAAGTTGGGAAGCAGTTGGAGCCCACGATCACGGCTATATAGATCTGTCTCACTGTTTTTTGATGATGGAAGCTACGAGCTAACGCTGTTAGCTTACCTTCAATTTCATGAATAAAGCTGGTTATATACAGCTTAAAGTCCTTCACCCGCTTGCTCGCAGACGTCTCTGTGTGTTTTTCAAAAATTCGGTGGACATCGTTTACCGTGATGCGCGGCAGGTCTTGAAGAAAACGGGTAAAAAAATCAATTTTGTCCAGTTTGTGTGGGAACAGCGTTGAACCGGAAGGGAGCGGCAGCCTCTATCGCAACCAGGAAGTGACCGTGCATAAACCCCATT
>SSNR01000191.1:1084095-1096440 GCA_006937965.1 Callopanchax toddi
ACTGCCTTATTCTAAATTTAAATGAGTAAAACATATTTCATATGACAGATGATTTAACAACAGTGCCTGTTAAATGGTATCCTGCATTAATATGAGCAAACGTTCAGTTTGAATGGATCAAACACAGTTTGTGTGTGAAAGAAGTAACTCCCTCTATCCTCAGCTGTCAGCAGGGCGTGTGACCTGAATATAGCTCTATGTATTGTTGTTGGTTCCTCTGGGAAATGGCACCTTTTGTGTTTGCCTAATGGGAAGATGATTTGAAGTTGATTGGTCCAGAACCAGTCAGTCCAGGCCCTTTGTGTACCAAACTCAAAGCCCATGTGATCAACAGTTCAAAGCTCACGGTGACTTCATGGGCGTTTGCTGTCACTGGGGCAACAGCAACCTTAGCCGAGGAATCAGCTGAGTGGGATATAATCCAGCCTGACTGACGTACTGTCACTAATACATGAGAACTTTTCTTTCTCTTTAGATGTAATAATCATTCATCAATACGCCATCACAGGCAAATTCTCTCAAATGTACTGTACTTTACTATTTTTTACGAGAATTGTGGTAGTTTAGTATAGATCAAAAGGGTAAACAGGGATTTTAGGATGAACTGTGATTAAAGTGACTGTTTGGGTCTGACTGAACCATTCAGTTAAATTAAAACCACCTGAACGTTTCTCTCCTCTTCTCAGAAAACCATTCAGTGGCTTGTTGTTCGTTTTGTGTTCAGTCATGCTTGATGTTATGTACATTGTGCCTTGCTAGCTTGATATTATTTAGTGCATACCTTGCACACCAGCTGATGTTCTTTTAATTTAGTGCTTCTTAAAACGTCTAAGAATTAGAAGCAGATTAGGCTTACTTTTCCTCTGTCCCTTATTTTTGCTCTTTATTTTCCTCTAGTATTTACCATTTCCTCTGGTTTGATTATTTCTCCTCAGGCTCTACGTGTCTCCTAAGAAGCAAGTAGCAGACTCGGGTCCAGACTCTCCTTTGAAGTGGTGTCGGCAGGCTCTTGATCATCGCAGCCCGGAGACAGAAATGGCATGCCGGACACTGATCAACCGTTTGGACCAGTGTATGCATTTTTAACACATTCATTCCCCCCCCCCCATAACACCCAGATCTGCATTTTGTACCAATTTGCAGTCGGTTAAAAGGCTCATCTTAATCTCTGTAGGCGTCCTAATAAGCGATATGCTCGTCTGTGTGGTCAGAGGTTTTCATCCGATCCGATAAACCTTTTAAATTATTTATCACACTCATAGTTTCAGCTTCCTGCATGCTGCAGAACCTGAACAACAAAGCCATTCACACCACAGTTGAATGACCAAACACAGTCACAGCCTGGATTGGGTTACCTTCCCTCTCTCCTGGGACTGCTTTCCTTTTTTAACAGCTGGCGACAAAGAGCATTCAAATGGCTGAATGTTAAGAAAATAACTCAGAGTTTAGAGTATTTAAACACGGTATTGTTTTCCAGACTCCTGTGTAGCTGTAGTAGCACTAACCCCTCTCAGACGTCATGCTGGGTATCTGATCTCTCCTGTCCTGTTCCCTGCAGCGTCTCGATGGAGGAACATGTACAGCAGCCCATCAGAGGCGGGCTCGGCCAGCTCAGGCCTGATCTCTCCTGGGTACCACAAATCCACTAACAAATCTCTACTAACTTGTGGCAACTCAGGTATGGCATGACATTAACACGCTGCTCTGCTGTGGGATTAGAAGTGTACATGTGTTAAGAGAGTTTTTACGATTTTTTCAGGAGCACACTTGTTTTGCATGTTTCAGTACTGTTTCCTTCCATACAGGATGCTACACACTAAAGACTTCTGTTTTTACCTGGCTGCTTTTTGTTATATTATCTGATACAACAGATTAAGTGGGTAACTGCTTACTTATTGCATGACAAAGGTCACTGACAGTTGACCACTTTATGTCTGTGTTTCAGGTAGGGTTTTTCCACTAAAGTGGTTTCAGTTTCAAACTAGGCCAGGTGCCAGAGCTGGTTCTTAACTGGTTCCTTTATAAAAAGAAGGAAAAAAAAGAACTGGTTTGTTGTTGCACAGGGAGCCAACTTGGTGTCACCTGAAACATTTGATCCTCAGTCTGCTGTATTCTGAGTTTCTGTAGAGGATCCCAGAGCAGCAGTGGTGGAGATTACAGGGTTTATCTGTTATCACTCTGTAAACTGATGTGTTCAGATCACCAGTCTAGTTGATAGAGGCTGCTTTAAACTACAGTCAGTGTTTGTAACAACAAGCATTTCTGACCTCTGGTTTATATATTAATATCTCTATAAAAAGATGTCATAAATACTGTTTCTTGCACCAGGTGAAAATACAGAAAATGTTTTTTTGAAGAACTAGCAAGCCGAGTTTATAAGTTCAGTTGAAAACCAGAATATATCAAATCACCCAGCAGGAAGATGAGAAACAAGTTTCTGTTATTCCACTGCCAAGTCAGCTTACTGTGTGTGATTAAGTGTTTTACTGTCCTGTGTTGAATTAGATGCAACTAAACCTCTGCACACACTTGTACCTTGAAAGTGTTTAACTTTTAATGTGGTATTTTCAAGGTTGTGAAAGTGCTTACATTGTTCAAAAAAATGTAACAGAACTCGATCAGAAAACAGTTATTGTTGCAGACACACCTAAATTAGAAACTCCCTCAGTATTTCCTTTTGTTTAAAAAAAAACAAAACAAGTTGGTCAGATGTTACCAGGGCTCATTTTGATCGCACGAGACTCACTCCAGGACTCGACCCACTTCTCCAGGTGGTAGACCTGACCCTAGCCAGGCATCAGAAGAGATGTTTCCTGTAGCAGCGTTGTCATTCAGGGCTCTGATAGAAACTCAGGTTTTGTCTGAACACGTGTTTGGCCTCAGACTGCAGCTGATCTGAGATCTGCAGCAACTCAAGTTCAAGCTAAAGCAAATGAAGCTAGTTGAACAGTGATTGTCAAATGTTCATTCTAAGATAATCCTATTTCTAAAACATTGAAGCTACAAGAGTTAGCATCATTCTAGTGAAATAAACAGCCAGCTGCAGAGTCGCTAACCAGCTAATTAACTAGGCCGTCAGGCTCTGGTTACCTAATGAGAACTGCAGAGAAAATGGAACATTCTGTGATACTCTGCACAATAAGCATGCTGATTTAGCTTTTATTATATTTTATTATTTTCCTTTATGTTTGTGTTCATATGTAAACATACTTTTTAAAACATATGGCTTTGGCATTTTACCCTATATCCATACATTTATTATCAGAATCAGATTTAGATTCAGTTTCACGAGTTAATTAAATGTCTTCTACTGATTTTAAAGTGACTGAAACTTAGTTGTTTCTCTCCTTTTGTGCATTTGAGTATCAAAAGTAAAATAATATTATTATCTATGATAATAATTATAGCATTATGTGGTATTAAATGGCATTTATGTGGTAGTCATGTGATACCTGAAACTGGTATTCTTGTACAAAGTTATATTGTCAGAAAATAATAATCCCCAAACAGAAAACATAATCATGTTTTAATGTCACAATATGTAATTTGGGTTATTAATACCACAGTAATATCTTTTTTATGGAACCAGGAAGTGAAATAGTCACCTTGAGCATTCATGTGTAAATCACCACCGCTGTAAGGTGCTGGAAAATCTTACGAACTTCTCTTGAAAGTGCTGTAATTTGACTTTGTTAAAAGTGTATGAACCCTGACTCAGAATATTTGAAAAAGACTCACTTTGTTACAACAATTTGTCGTTGAACCAGGATAAAGTGAGTCTTCTTTAGAGTTGATGTTTCTGTAGCTCCAGTTTTTGACCCTGGTTTGACACTAAAACTGGTTTAGTGGGAAAAAACATCAAACAGGTCTTAAACATGTTTTATTATTTAATACAACTCTATTTAAAAAAATACACATTATTTTAATAATCATAGATGAATAGTGTTTATGTTTGATGTGTCTTATTTTAAACACATTTTATCATTAACACTATAATGCTATAATGTGTAGTATCAATGTAATTTTCTTTACAATAAAGAAGGAAACTGTGACTTGACTTTGTTGTAGCTTTTAATAATTCACTCTGCTGATTATTCCTCACAGAGTTTTGTTCTTTCTAAGTGTTGCTGATGTTGTGAAACTCTGTAAAGAACAAACCTTTGCATGGATTTAAGAGCTTGGCTTGTGATGTGATCCTATTTAATCCCAGATTTTTACATAACATCATTTCTCGTTTGTCTTAAGCTGTTATTTGTGTGTCAGACAAGGAACCTCATCAGCATCAGACCTTTTTGAAATAATTGGTAGTTCAAAGAAGGGTGATTCTTCGTGAACACGCAAGATGTGGCTTGTTGTAACAGGTGATCTCTGTGATTTCAGGTGTCACAAACATTCAGCATTCAGCCCTCAGCTCCCAGTCATCCATAGACAGTGAGCTCAGCACATCAGATGACTCCATCTCTATGGGCTACAAGCTCCAGGACCTCACTGACGTCCAGATCATGGCTCGCCTTCAGGAAGAGAGTGAGTTTTTAGGATTTTCAGTAGATGTTGTTGACTATTCATTATTTAAAACTTCAGGAATTAATAGAATTAGTTAAACTTAGTGTGAATATTTTTTGATATCCTCACATCTGATGTTTTGACTTTATATTGAACCTCTGCAGAGTGATTATAAAACCTGCTGAAATCTGTGTTTTTGAGTGGTTTTCTTTTTATTTGGTGACAGGTCTGAGGCAGGATTATGCTTCCAGTTCAGCGTCTGCATCCCGCCGCAGCTCCACCACGTCCCTGCAGTCCCTGCGTCGGGGGGGTACCTACAGCGACCAGGAGTTTGACACCTACAGCCTGGAGGACGAAGAGGACGAGCTCAGCTCTGCACCTCAGCGCCGCCATCGCTTCACCCCATCGCCATTAGGCTCACCTCGCTGCCTCTCCCCCTCCACCTCCAACCATGGTCAGGAACACAGCAGCCGACTTGCGGCGCCGCGCACAAGAACACCCAGACGGTCTCTTCAGGGACCCAGTGCAGAGCTGCTCAAATTTGCAAAGAGTGAAGGTAGGCTAAACTGCATAACAGATCTAGAAGATCTGGAAAGGAAGATTGTCATTCCAAAGTTGGGACAATCTGTTTTGTTTTGTTGAATGGATTTTGTGTGTGTGTGTGTGTGTGTGTGTGTGTGTGGTTCCAGAGGAGTTGAGGCACAGCATGCCTAATCTGGCTCCCCGCACCAGCCTGCGCTCCTTGGAGGCAGTCAGAAACAGCCGCAGCATGGAGGCTAACCTCCAGAGCTCTGGCAATCGCATGTCTCACCTGACCCACTCCCCCTCTACAGGTAACCCCACCCTCCTCACCCATCTAACACCTGCTTTCCCTTGCATTCAGCCCAAAGTTCCACTTCATCCTTTAACCTTAACTCGTCTTAACCTTTCTGCATGACCACAACAAATCTTTGACCAGTGGACAGATAAATACTTTTTAAGTAACATGATAAATATTTCACTACTAACAGAGCAGTAGATCTGTTTTTTTCTTTGTATATGTCTTGATTATTTTTTTCTTTTCAATTGTTCAAATTAAAATTTTCTTTTCTATATTTTATGCAGAGATGTAAAACTTCTGAATGTTTCTGTTAACAACAATAAAGCAAACTAAATTAAAGACCTACTTGAAGTAATGCTTATCACCTTTCAGGACAGAGTTTTAAACTAATGTGACCTCGCGGGCCTAGAGGCTCATCCACAAAGTGGCAGGCAGAGACGTGTTTCCAAAAAAAATACAATTTATTAAACTATTTAAAAACAAACAAGTCAATACACAAATAGTCGGACTGGGCCACACTTTACTTGCACAGAGGGAGACCCAGAGGAGGAGCCAGTACTGCAGTCCAGAATCCGTGGGCACCCCCCCCGAGCTCCTTCTCACCCAACCCGGTGGTCAGCTCGACCCACGGGCTGACCCAGCTGACAGCGCTGGACTTGAACACTGCCGGCCCTTCTTCCAGCCGCGACGATCCAGCTCTCTGGCTGAAACACTGCCAGCGGCAGGGACAGCGTCACTGTCGGACCCGGTCTCCGACGAAGGCACGCACACACACAGACACGGTTTCTGCAGAGACAAGACAGCAGGGCGCCTTCCTCCCAGGGACATCCTAGGGCACAACACAATGAGTACCTAAATGTACAACCAACATGAGGAGCAACGAATTATACGTACCTCAGTCCATTAATTATGCCCACCTGGGACGATGGAGAAACCCGACTCTCTGAGTGATGGGTGACATCACTGACATCACTACAAAACAACTCAGGTTTACAACCAAACTCCATCACTGACTGCCCTACAGAAGAATAAAACTACCTACCATGCACATGCCACCTCCAAACATCGCCACCTGGCCGAACACCGAGCCAGGTCAAAGCGGAAACACAAGGTCTGCCGGAACTTCTGACCAGCAACACTGAACTGGCACTTATATAGCGCCCCCTGGCCGCCCATCGGCCAGACACTTAACAACAGGTGCATTTAACCCTGCTACACTAAGATCATCCTATGTTGAGAAATGAAAACAACGTTATGCACTACCACACAGGATCTGTGACTCCTAGCTACTAAAATACCAGGTTTAGCTCAATAACTGTAAAACTGTTCACAAAACAAACAATGAATTTCATTAAAATAGATCCAATGGTTCATGAGACACTTTGCTAAAAGATAATCAAACACACACAAAGGCACAAACATTAGAGCCTGTTTTTTGCAGCAGGTGATAATGATGTTCTGTGCATTTACTAAAGATGTTTTTCATCTTTACCAAAACATGCATGATCCATATATGAGCTGGCTAAGTTTCCTCTCATTAACTTCTTCCAACATTTCTCATGTAATTCAGTAATGACCTATTTTGATTCACCTTAACATAATTAAACACCGCTAACCCAATCTTCTAATGCTCTTGCAAAGCTTGCCTGTAACTCCTGTATACCACAAAAGGGTCTCAGTTGTGTATTTTTTCTAATTTATAATAAAAACTTGTATATTAAGACCTTGTTAAACCACTTCTTTCCTGGAACTCCAGGTATGACCTGCAGTCGTCTCCGTACCAGTGGTCAGTCTCCCCTTTCCTTGCGGACGCCAGTTAAAGCTGTCACCCCAGTGGGCTCCATGGCAGCTGGGCGTCAGCCCTCCAGAGGTCTGCCCGTCATCCAGGCGCTGCCCTCAGGAGGTGGCCGCAGGGCACAGTCAGCTGGATCTGCTAATGGAGGAGCCTACGGACCCGGGAGGGCTTCAGTTGGGGCGGGAAGACCTGCAGTGGGCCGAGGTCAAGCTGTGCCCACTAGAAGTAAACTCTCACAGCCTCCCAGGAGGTGAATGTCAAAAAGAACTAGTAATAAAACATAAGGACATGAAGAGGAAGTTATTTTCTGTATGTATTTAAAGCTTATTTTTTGAATGAAGACTAACATCTGTTTTTATTGACAGATCTTTGGGAATGACTAAAATGTCTGATGAGTCCTGGAAAGATGGCTGTTACTGATGAAGGATGCTTGAATGCTCACCTGACTTCTCCTTGATATAAAAACCCTCACTGTGTTGCACAAATGTGTCACACAAACCCTCAGTGTCTCATATGAGGCCGGAGGTCTGGACTGCACTGGATTTGTAGTCGATGTCTTTCCCTTGCATGAAACATTGTGATCCCACACAAAAAGGATGTGTAGGAAGACCGGGAGCTGCACAGGCACACTCAATCTGTTACGTGGACCAACTGAAATCTAAAATACGTTTGTGTCAATTTGACTTATTTTTCTATGGTGATTGTGAGAACCTGCTGGAGTCGTATTGCTGTACTGTTAATGTTGATATGAAGACATTTAAATGAAGATATTGCTGGTTTGTACATTTTCTCTGTGAATTATGAGATGAAGGTGCTGAGTGTTGCATGCTGGGTATAGTGGTTTTCCTTTAGCTACGCAGCTATTTTCATCCATCTCTAACTGCAATATGATGAATCCTCCATGTGTCCAACAATGATCTATGAAACATAATGAATATTTGAGAATTTCATAGTAAATTTAGATTTGTGTTGTGTTTGTGTTTTGCTCTTTGCTTACACAGCAATGCAAACGTTGTAAACCACACTGCCCTTATAAAATGTGTTGTTTTTTAAAGAAAAAGAGAAATATGGTTGTGCCAAGGTGCATTACAGCTGCAAGTCTTTAAGTTTGATAATTAACCTTAAACACCTGAAGGTACTGTTACAGTACTTAGTTTTCCAGGCATTTGTACTTCATATCTAGAGGTGGATTGGATGTCTGCCTTTGGAAATTACTGTATTTAAAAAATGTTTATGCACAAAGGCCTTGTGCCTTGGTCAGCTATGCACCCTCATGAAGTGTGCCTCTGAAATTTAGGAGCTGGAATAAAAATAAATAATAAAGTTTACTGTAAAGCTGTAATTGTATTTTTGTTTTGATTTTCATGTTCGCTGAGTTGGTGTCTGCCTGAATTACATGATAAGTAGAGTCACATTATACAGTCTACCAACAAGCGGTAGGATCAGTACCACACCCAGATACATCCTGGTTTAATAGATAATGCTATGGTAGGCCCTTATTACACATAATAAAAACATTTCTATCTCTAGTTACAGTTTTAGATGGTAATAGTCCCATGCTGTCATATCAACATTAATATAGAACTGAAATCAAGGTGTGAGATTGAATAATTACATTTCAAAAAATTGCATTAAATAGTATTTGCTCGATTTACAATTTAATGGCTAGATGTAATGTAATGTTGCTATAAGTTCTTTCTAGTTAAAAACATTTTTATGTCTCAAATGGAAATACTTATATTTTATATAACAGTTATATATAGTTATAACTAAAATACAGTTAACTATTAATAGGTAATTATGTTTTAATATCTGAAGTTCTTGATAGATATTCAAAATATTGTAAACATTAGTAAAGACAATGTTGCAACGACTAATTACTGCTATTTGATTCGGCTAGATTTTTGATACAAATAAAAATCTTATTTTGACAAGGAAGAACGGAATTGTAGATATTTTTATGAAGACACAGTCAATCCATTAAATGATAAATGAGCTTTCCATACCGTACCTCTCAGAAAAGAGATGAACGTTACCCACCCCTTGTGACAAAATGGCCTACAGGCCTCTTCTATGCTTACATAGTCTGAGCACACAGTGACCAATATGTACTTTTTTATTTTAAAACGTGTACATTATAATGTTTGTATTATGTATCCACATTTAAGCGTAAATAAATATCTGAAGTAAGCCAAAGACTTTTAATGTAGCTGCTCTCTTATGCATGACGCAAATAGTAAAGGATCAGCGGTAAACGAGGCCACGCATTGTCTGCCCCCCCTCCTCACCGCCACCGCCCTCCCTCTGCTTGTCAGGAAGCAAGCTGATTGGCCGAGGCCTAGCAAAGAGTGCCCGGGGATCCAAAACTGCAGGCCGCACTTAGCTTACCGTGAAAAATAAACCAAAATAATAACAGACAAACTCGAGGAGGGGGAAACACACCGTTAGAGTCAGAAGACGACGTTATCAGGTAAAAATATATCAAACGGTTCACAAAGGCACGCGTAATAAGATGCATGGGCCCAGTCGAACGTTACGGGCCCCTTTGGAAAACAACATGGAAGATAATGCGGCACAAGCTGCTCCCCTTAGCTTAGCAAGCTAACTAGCCGGAAAAAATGCAGTCGTCGCGCAGATTATAAAATATATTAATAAATAATACCACAGGGCGTAATGTTTTATTGTGTCTTATGCCGGTGATGTTTTGATTGTTTTTGTAAGTGTAATGATGTCAGAAATGTGTTTTTGTACAGGTTATCGAAGCGCTTAAATTAGCTTTTATGCTAAAACAAAATGGCGCCTGGGAAGTCGATCTTAGCTTGCCTGCTTGCTAATAGTTAGCTCCGGTGGGTGGAGGGCGGTTAGCCCCCTTATTATGCATTGCATAACTGCGGCGCTTTCATTGGTGGCCATAAATTCTGAGCATGTGTAAATTAAGTGTTGAGACGATACTCTAATATTTGTTGAAATGATTAGTTGTGCGGCAACGCCGTGTTCGTCTTTGTCCGTGCTGTTATATATGCATGACATAAACACATAACGTCACAATAGAAAGCTGTAAACATGTCCTGTTTTTATTGTTTTAAGTCGCCTGAGACGAAAGTATATTTCCACTATCAATACAAACAAGTCATATTATCCAGCACCAGCAACGTCTTCCAGCTCGTCTCTGTACGTGGGACAGTTCTTTGTTTCAGCGGGGCTCTAACCATCCATCAGGCTGATTCAGGTCCAGGTGTATAGCTGTAAGTCTATAGCTTCATGCAGGTCGATGCCGCATGTAGTACTTCTAAGAGGCATTGGATGGAGCCACTATTCAACATAGCTACTCTCCCTCTCATAAGATTAAGGAGGTTTTCTCCCTTTAAAACCTATTTTACTTAGTTTCTGTGATGAAACTTATTATGAACGCACATTTCATTTGTGATGGTTCTAGACATACACAGCATAACACATATATCCCTGCTATATTTCAGTTTTTCATCTTTAGTAAAACATGTTTATGTAATTTTTTCCATTTTTTTCTTTGTCAGAGTGATTAATTGTCTTGATGGAAGGAGGCACATCAGTTATCCTGTTGGTTTTATTTTAAGTGTTGTCACTAAATGTGAAGGTATGTATTTAATTCCAGTCTGCTGCTCAATGCGTTTTTTTGTTTGTTTTTTTCACTTTCATTTCAGTAATTCAAACAATGTGAGTAAGGCTATTCTGTAATTTTCAGTCTTTTACTGAAGATTAAAGAAATGGATCAAGGTGGCGGAGTGTTGGAGCTACACACTCAGGAGCTGAAGATGCCCCATGCTATGATAATGCAAGATTTTGGTAGGTGGTTTAATTAGGTCAAATTGACATAGAAAATTGTACTTCATTTTNCGGGACCATTTCCGGTTCCATTTGAAACGTGAAGATTTCCAGAGTTAGAGTGCATTTCCAGCTAAAGATATTGTTTATAATCAAAACGAGTAATAGTATAGTATAGTACAGAATGATATATATATTATAGCACTAAGAAATGAAGCCATCATATAAGTATCAGCGGACGGGAAGCCTCGACAGCTGAACACTGCTGTGCTCCGTTGTGTACCGCATCAGCTGAATAGAATTCATCAGTCCGTTTCCACACATTTCCACTGAATAAATAACTACAAAAAGGAAGGATTGTGAACTTAAGAAGAGAAAACGTGATCATTTCTAACCACACCGTGTCTGCAGTCCACACTTTGCAGCACAGTAGTCAAAGAGCCGAGTGGAGGAGGCTAATGGAGGAGGCGCGGCGCCGTTCGTGTGTTATTTCACTGGAACAACTATTCTTTTGGTGAATGAAGACTTGGTGTTTGATAACGTACAGCTAGACCAGAGAAAGTTGAAAGTTGGGAAGCAGTTGGAGCCCACGATCACGGCTATATAGATCTGTCTCACTGTTTTTTGATGATGAAAGCTACGAGCTAACGCTGTTAGCTTACCTTCAATTTCATGAATAAAGCTGGTTATATACAGCTTAAAGTCCTTCACCCGCTTGCTCGTAGACGTCTCTGTGTGTTTTTCAAAAATTCGGTGGACATCGTTTACCGTGATGCGCGGCAGGTCTTGAAGAAAACGGGTAAAAAAATCAATTTTGTCCAGTTTGTGTGGGAACAGCGTTGAACCGGAAGGGAGCGGCAGCCTCTATCGCAACCAGGAAGTGACCGTGCATAAACCCCATTGTGGTAGTTTAGTATAGATCAAAAGGGTAAACAGGGATTTTAGGATGAACTGTGATTAAAGTGACTGTTTGGGTCTGACTGAACCATTCAGTTAAATTAAAACCACCTGAACGTTTCTCTCCTCTTCTCAGGAAACCATTCAGTGGCTTGTTGTTCGTTTTGTGTTCAGTCATGCTTGATGTTATGTACATTGTGCCTTGCTAGCTTGATATTATTTAATGCATACCTTGCACACCAGCTGATGTTCTTTTAATTTAGTGCTTCCTAAAACGTCTAAGAATTAGAAGCAGATTAGGCTTACTTTTCCTCTGTCCCTTATTTTTGCTCTTTATTTTCCTCTAGTATTTACCATTTCCTCTGGTTTGATTATTTCTCCTCAGGCTCTACGTGTCTCCTAAGAAGCAAGTAGCAGACTCGGGTCCAGACTCTCCTTTGAAGTGGTGTCGGCAGGCTCTTGATCATCGCAGCCCGGAGACAGAAATGGCATGCCGGACACTGATCAACCGTTTGGACCAGTGTATGCA
>SSNR01000191.1:1096520-1117210 GCA_006937965.1 Callopanchax toddi
TTGTCATTTGGAAATGAGATTGCATACAAGTATGAATTGAGATCCTAATTTTTTTAACGATTAATTGTGCAGTCCTATAATGGATAGAACACCACTTTAACATTTTTATTGGTAAAAATAGATAGGTTATTTTGGCAAAGTCAGCATTTATCCCTGTAAAAATAATTTTGAGAACTTTATAGAATTGTCAGTATCCAAGTTATTTCTCAGTTTTTAAAGAATTTGATTATATAGTTTTTAAATGGATAAATTCTCAGTTCTTTAGTGAGATTAATTTATATCATATCATTTATATCACCATAACCTGTACATATGTTTTAGAGGGATAGATAATTTTTTCTTAATGTATGTTGCTACACATTGTGTCTTCCTTGAATCGGTCGTAACTCATTTCCACCTATTTATTTCTAAAACAACAATTGGAAGAGAGTAAAAAAGAGCAAAGCAACAATGACTTTCCTTTTTCTAGAAAGATAAGGGAATATCTATATGAGCCAGCTTATACAGAGAAATCATTATCTGTTAGAGAAACTCCTGGCAGACTCACTTGGTAGGATATGTTCAACAACAATCATTCACTTATTTTGTGTTCCAATATGAACATTATTTGGTTAAGAAAATGACTAACAAAAGCTTCTGCCATGCAAAAATGGCAAAGTTTAAATATACTTCATAGCATTTGCTCAAACTTCCAGGGAATTTAAAAAAAAATGTTTTAGCTCTTGAGTGGGCTCTGATCTGAGAAACAGATCACTGTTTACTGCAGATGATGCATCTTCAGTAACAATTATCAGGGGTAGTATTTCTCACCAATTTGATATGTTTTGTCTTTGTTTTATTTACAGTTGCTGGCATGGGAGGTCTGGCTCACATTGATGGAGAACACATTGTGGTCTCTGTACCTGAGGGTATGCTTCTGTCTGATGTGATGACGGATGATGGCATCCTCCTGGAGCATGAGCTTGAGGTGGAAGGTCTGGAGACTCAAGTAGTTGAAGGACTGGAGGCTGAGGTGGTGGGGGGTTTACATGCAAGTGTAGCGAGCTTGGAGGCAGAAGTGGTTGAAGAGCTACAGACACATGTGGTAGAATTGGAAGCTGAGGTTGTTGAAGATCTGGAGGGTGAGGTTGAAGTTGAGGGCCTGGAAACTGAGGTAGATGTGGAGTGTCTTGAAGATCATGTAGTTGAAGGCCTTGAAGAAGAAGTGGAGGATTTAGAAGCTGATGGCGTTGAAGGGCTGGAGGTAGATGTAGAAAGTCTGCCGTCTCAAGGGGCAGAGGTGCATGAAATGACCAGCGAAGACATGGTTCCTCCAGGACACAGCGTAATCATGCCTGACAATATCCTGGGGACAGAGGTTGCGATAGAGGGGACCTTAGACGCCCATCATCATCATCATGTCTTAACGTCAGACCTGATCCAGGACTCTAATCATGATGACATGCCAGACCAGGTGTTTGTGGCAGAGCTTCTGTCTGAGCACTCAGAGAACACGTTGGACCACCAGCTTGTATCAGAAGGTCTGATGGTGGCAGAGGGCAATTCAGAGACCATAATCCATCAACAGCTGACAGCTGAGGGCGTTCCCCTGCAGACAGATGAGGATGATGATGCAAGAAGCAGTTCTGAGGATTACCTCATGATCTCCCGTAAGACAGATTGTCTTGTAATGACACAATTGAAATGACCCCACAACTTTGTATTTGTTTTGACATAACCAGTTATATTTGTATTGTTGAAGTTGATGAGGTGGGTGAGAAGTTGGATATAGGAGATACTCCACTGGAGATCAGCACTGAAGTCATGGAGGACAAAGAAATCAAAGAGGAAGATGACTCTGAAGTCATAAAAGTTTACATCTTTAAGGCTGAAGCAGATGATGATTTAGGCAAGTGACGTTTAAATCTATCTGCAGCACATCACAAATTATAAACATAAACCAAGTCTCTAGGTTTATTCTTGTTATGCTGAATTTTGATTCTGACTGTAAAAAAATAACTTTCATTCATTTCCAGGTGGAACGGAGGTAATAACAGAGGATGATTACCAGAACTGCCATCCTGATCTGGAAGCAGCATCATCAGGTAGACTGGGAGTGGGCCGTGACAAGATGGTCTACATGGCAGTTAAGAATTCTCCAAAGGATGAGGATGAGGATGACAGTGATGATGATGACGACGACGATGATGACATCAGTACGTAATTTGTTTGAAAATGTTCATTTTTTCAAAGGTTTTATGGTTTGTAACTCTTGCCTGTGTCTGGAACATATTTGGGTATGCATGAGGGGTGGGTGATAAAACCTCTACATTGTATCATCATCTCAAGGAAATTTTGTATTGCAGCTTTCAGCATTTGTTAGTGTACATAAGGGAGTATTTTCAATCAGTTATTTTTATGACTGGGTATAAATTTTGATAGTATGAATTAGTTGCTAGAAAGGCTCTGCAACAGCAGCCTTATTGTATTAAATCCATCACAAGCATTGTATTTTTTGGGGGTGGTTTTATATTTACTGAAGAAATTTAAACTTGTAACTCTAGAATTTGCACAGAATGCTGGCAATTGCTAAAACTGACTTTAAATTTTAAGTGCAAATTCATAAAGTAGGGATGCAAATAAACCTGATATCAAAAATATAAACACTTTATAGGCATCAAAACTCAACCAAACTAATAATGGCTTCATTACATTTCTTAAACTGCTTGGTCTTAGACGGCAGAATGTTCTTAGTCTGCACCTACCAATATTTGCAGCAATTCTTTATTGAGTCACTTGTACCATAAGATTGCATGTACAATGAGGGGTGTGTGATATGATGTATAATACCAGATGGTGAAATTAACATGTCTGCCAAATAATATTATACTCAGTCATTTTTTAAATCGTTTCACAAAAATACTTTGACAGGAATCAGTCATCACCACGACTCAACATGGATGCAAGCACATAGTTGGCAGTATGTGGAACTCAGACCTAAAACATCTTTTTAACAGGAAAAAGAATCTCAGCACAAAACTGAGTCTCTCCTATCAGAATAACCAAAACAATCCATGGAGCTTGATCCAAACAAAAGGCACATCACAGAATTTGTTATTGTGTTAGAGTTTTTATTAACGATGTACTTGTTTTTCACACTACAATAACTTTTACAATCAAGGAGAGACTGAATTTTAGCTGCGACTGTTCCAGCAGTCTCCTGGTCATATATTTTTAGGCACAGGGTTGACTGGACTCGCAGGTTAAAAACTTGAAGACCCAAACACAGCGATGGAAGTAACCTATCATTAGCCTCTTTTTAGCTTAGTCTTTCACATGAAAACATCAGAATTTACAGTAAATCAGCTTTTTCTGTATTGTTATTGGGATAGGATTTTTTTTAATTTATCAGGATATGAGACATTTTTTGTCATATTGCACTTATTGTGTCTTATTGAGTCCCTTCATTGCTTGGTTGTACTTTGCTGTCCAGACACAGCAGAATCTGAGTGGTTTATATGTTGGCTGTAATAGTTTACAAACTCCAATTTTTATTCTTGTGCTGCTATGTGCATCAGAATGACATTTTCCCATTCTCAACTTTTTGTTGATGTGCTAAATGAATGTAACTGCATTGCATCATCATGTATATATAGTTATACGACGCGTCTTTAATCACACAAAACTTTCCCGTAATATAATGAAGGGTATCATGTTGCACAGTTCTAAGATGCATATTTTTAAATGGGGTCAGTCTTGTTAAGATTATCTTCCCAAATCATCACCCTGAGTGGGGCGTACGTACGAGTTGTTCATCTTGTGAATAATCTCATGTTAATTTGTCTGTGCAGGTAATACCATTGATGATGTCAAGAATGGAATTGCTACACCTTTCCTGCAGATCCGTGAGGGACTGGGCACAAACCGTACACTCAAACCAAAGGCTATGAAGAAGAAGAAAGGAGACACACGGCAGAGTCAGACTGGTATGTACAGAATAAATCTGTGACATTAGTAAGACCAATAGCCTTAATTTTTGGTTTTAACAGCACAAGACTTTGAAAGTCATGCTACAGATTTATTACTCTAATTGAGTCCTGTTTGTCCAAACTCTTTTTCCAGCTGTCATCATTGGACCAGATGGAATGCCTTTAACCGTCTACCCTTGCCACATATGTGGAAAGAAGTTTCGCTCGCGGGGTTTTCTCAAATGCCATATGAAAAACCACCCAGACCATCTGCTCAAGAAAAAGTACCAGTGTACAGACTGTGACTTTACCACCAACAAAAAGATCAGTTTCCACAATCACTTGGAGAGTCACAAGCTCCTGAGCCACAACAGTGAGCGATCTCCAGAATATACGGAATATGCACGACGTTACCACGAGTCCAGCCCCTTGGGCTCTGACAAGCTCATTGTTAAGGACCGGGAGCCCAAACTGCATCACTGCAAATACTGCGACTATGAGACAGCAGAACAGGGTCTGCTCAACCGCCACCTGTTAGCAGTGCACAGTAAGAACTTTGCACATGTGTGTGTCGAGTGTGCTAAAGGCTTCCGTCACCCATCAGAGCTGAAGAAACACATGCGGACCCACACAGGTGAGAAACCCTACCACTGTCCGCACTGCGAGTTTCGCTGTGCAGATCAGTCCAATCTAAAGACTCACATAAAGGGCAAGCATGGTGCCGATCTGCCTTTCAAGTGCATCCACTGTCCCCAAGCCTACGCTGATGCTCGTGAACTCCAGCGTCACATAGAGATGGTGCAAGGTCACAAGACCCACCAATGTCCACACTGTGAGCACAAGAGCACCAACTCCAGTGACCTTAAACGGCATATTATCTCAGTTCACACCAAGGACTTCCCCCATCAGTGCGATGTATGTGAGAAGGGCTTTCACAGGCCCTCAGAGTTGAAGAAACACGCAGAGACGCACAAAGGCAACAAGGTGCACCAGTGTCGACATTGTAACTTCAACGCTCCTGACACGTTTACCTTGAGTCGCCACATTCTGTCGCTGCACACAAAGGACCTTCCTTTTAAATGCAAACGCTGCCGGCGAAGTTTTCGACAGCCAGCTGAGCTGAAGAAGCACATGAAGACACACAGTGGTAGGAAGGTTTATCAGTGCCAGTATTGTGAGTATAACAGTACAGACGCTTCTGGCTTCAAACGCCATGTCATCTCAATTCATACCAAGGACTACCCCCATCGTTGTGACTACTGCACCAAGGGCTTTAGGAGGCCTTCAGAGAAGAGCCAGCACATAGCCAGGCACCACAAAGACATGTTGATGTAATGTCACCACACACACACACACTCCTTTCTACAGTAGATCTGTGTCTCACACCCAGAGGTAATTTTAATGTATAAACAAGAAACTGACTGATGCTGGCTGTTGATGAAGATAACATGATTCCGTTTCTGTGTTGTATTGGTTTAAACGTTCTCCCCCAGGGGTAACACAAGAAAACATTTTAAATTGAGTGAAATCTTAAAAAAAAACAAAAAAAGACTGTAAATTAAGTGCGATGGCTGTAAATTGTCTTTTGTTGCAGAAAATCACATATGAACATATATTCAGGGTTTCAAATGTCTATATTTTTATACCCACTCAGCTGAAATGCTGCAAGATGACTGTCAGTGCTTTGTGAACGTCACGCTACTTCTTCAGAGGAGACAGAAACAGTACAGGAACACTTTGCCTCTATAGTACTAACTAGTACCCTTGTTACCAGCTTTTAACCTGACACTTATGTTCAGTGCTGTCCGATCCAACATGAACAAAGTCATTCACGTGTTCAAACTGGGTTGTTAGTGATGGTGGCATGCATTATGCATCTTGGAAAAAAACGAATTTAACAATTTAACTTCCCTCATTTTAAAATTGTGTCTCAAGCCTGAACAACTAAAGTTTCATTAAATTAATCATGTACCAATAGTACCAACTATGTTCAGTTTATTATTTCTTAAAATTTGAATCATAAAAGTTATGGTCCAGTTTGATTCTAGCAAGAAAAAACGCAGGACGCTGAAGTTTTTTAAATTATTGCTTTAGTGTACACATTTCTGACAGAAATTGGCTGTTCTGTCTGCTATAACGATGCCGGTAAGTCACTATTGTATTATTATTATTACCATTAATATTATTCTGATCATTTTTATACAAACATGACATTTACCAACACCTGAAGTGGTTGTACTGTATCTGACTGCCACTTTACGTCACAGATGTGTGACGCTACCTATGACGTAGATGTGCTTTGTTACCTGTTTGATTGCAATCACTCCTCACATTCGATCTTTGTCCTTTAAGCACTGATGAACACAGTTAATCAGAAAATAACCGATTCTTAACTCTCAGACATGCCTTATCAATGCCATTCTCTCAGAGATTATGTGTTTGAGTCAGTAAAAAGCACTTTATTTTAATTTTTTGTATTTTATTGACATGTATGGGAGTTAATTATCTTGAGGATGTATCGACAAAGATATATCTGTAGAAAATACAAACACAGAACTTTAGGGGTTAAGGTAAGGACTGTTTTAAGGGTTAACCATAACAAAGGAACACAGTCTATTACTGCATTAAATGGAGTTGAAAGATGTTGGTGGAACCATTTATTGTTTTGTTTCATGAGTAAGTGATTTGGGTTTTGTGTTTTTGTTTGTGCTCACTAACAAATTTCCCAAACACTAGTCCTAAATAACTTAATCCGGTCCCAAGCATAGGATTATTTCCTCAAAGTCAGTGGTCATTATTTTGGCATTAGTCTTTAAAATATGCACATATGCTGTTTTCATGAAATTAATTGTGGTATATATTAAAAATCCCTGCATTTCGTGTACCTTAGTCTATATTTTTCTTTGAGTCTGATTGTGGATAAAGTAGTGGTGGGGAACAACCAAAATAAACAATTATCTTTTTAACATGTTTGTCCTTTCTCTTCAAAATATAAAGTTTAAGTACCACAAGCATACACAGCTTCATAGATCACATTAAACCGACGTGATGGAGAGAGTACACAGGTTTATTAAGGGACGACGCATATCTCCGATAAAACTGAAGCAACAATCTGCTTTTGTCATTTTCATTTTAAAAATATTTAATAATTGCCTGTAACTCATTTGCTGTTACGTCTGTTTTATAATCAGCCATTGTGACAGTCTGTGCATTTAATTGGATTTCATAATAACTGTCTGCCAGACCCCAGCTGATTGTTCAAGCCAATTTTTTCCTCGAGATAATAAATAATTGACTATTTCAGAAGGATGGTAAACAGTCTCATAGAAACATCTGTGCAAGCAGCCTTTTTAGTCCGTTAATAGTATTTTTTAGACATGTATTTTAGGTAATAGATGCAAGATCCCCTAAAGCAGGGCTACTCGAATATAAATCATGAAAGGGCAACAAGGTCAGCTGTCTGGGTGTGTGTGCATACACGCTGTTCTTTTCTAAAATTTTATAGTCAAACAAGCAAACCTTCAGAACCCCCGGTTGCTGTCCACCTGAGTACCCCTGCCCTTAAGCAACCCAACAGTGCAGAATGTTCTTAAGCTGTTTTTAAATGTTCGTAATAGAGTAGGACAAAAACAAAACATCAGAATTAGTGTTCATCCTGCTTGATGATGTTTTAACTTTTATTACTGAACACTGAATTGTTACAAGTTTTTCCTAAATCTTTCTAGCGCTTCTAGACGTATTTTGCTTACAGACGCTAACAAAAAAAAAAAATCCAACTTTTGCTTTCCATAGCAGGCGATGATTCATTCTTCATCTGTCCAGGTCTGCACTTCACCTTCTGCAATGTCCTGCATTATTGAGGGCATCCTTGACTCAGCTGCTGAATTTGATTCTTTATGCTGAGGTGTTGTGAGAGTGTTAGAGAGCGAGGCCACGCCGATTTTACTAGCAGGGAGGGGGGTGTTATGTCCCGGTCATAACTGCAGGTGTCTGTCCTCTGAGTAATGAGCTGACAGGGGGTTCATTATGTCACCACCAAACTTCTTTTGTTTGAGCGTTTAGCACACACGGTAACATGACCCATAAACCATAACAGCTGATTAAAGGTGATGGATAATAACCTAAAACTGAAAGTGGACAGACATATATCCACAGATCTAGCAGTCTCGTATAAAGGCTATGTCACAGTTGCGTTAAAGATGACGAACCTTTCTACCTAAATGTAATCTCAAAATGTTAATTCAAAATACGTATCTGTAAAATTTGCTGACATGTTTTAGTCTTTACTTCAACTTCTGACTGGACTCCTTGAAACTGAGAATGAGGGAAGGAAATGATTGGATGCTGAAACAACATGGAGCAGGTTATATTTGTGTGGTAGAAACATCAACGAAGAAAAGATAAGAGAAGGAGGGAAACCTAATGACTAGAGGCAATGAGGGGAACTGGCTCTATTAAGTAGTTTAACAGTAATAACTATGCTGTTTTACTATCACTTGTGTTTTTATAGTAAAATAACTCATGAACCACTGGATGGATTTTAATCAAACATTTTTTGGATATACATCTATAACTGGTTATCATTTGGAGTTCAGTCAGTTTGACAGATATTGGGCTAAAATCTGCCACGATAGTAGCTGAGAGTTCCCCCAACACATATTCTGAGTCCTGATTGCACAACAATCCTGCAGCATTGCACGAGATTGCACAATGTTATTTTCAAACTTTGACCAAAACAACTAAGTTCATCGTTTTTTAAAATAAGATGCTCTTAGTTTAAAATTCTGGCATGAAAGATGATTCAACAACTGTTTTTTTTCTTCCTTTATTTTCTGAGATCCACTCAGTTAAACAACCAATAGAAAAATACATGTTTAATATCCGAGTTGTGTTGCAGGTGTGTGTTGTTACACTTCCGTGTCTCTTGTCTGGGAAGATAAATGACTTCTCCTACTGGGGGCAATGAGGCAGTGCAGACTGGTTCACACGGGCACCGCCAACACTGTCGAATTTGGATTCAACAGCCTCTTCATTTTTGTTGATCCCACAAAAATATCTCATAAATCACCCACTGGTGCCGCTGTCAGCAGAACCCACCAAGGATATGCAAATCAATATCCAGACGTATCCTTGAAATCCTCCCTAAGTAACTCTTTTTCTTCTGTCACTGCATCATCAAACAATTTCATATTAGTTGCACTTCTGAATTTTGTGTTGTTTTTGCAATAAGTTCTACCAGCTGTAAGTCTGCCCTCTACACACACACGCACACTGTACCTGACAGCCTCTAAAGGCCATCACTCTGATGAAAATTGACAGACATAAGATAATCCAGATGCTGCAGAAGGTCAAACCAATTCATTTGATGTAGTCATTTTGCCCACATTTCTGAGCGGGCTGTGGATGTGATTAGAATTATGAAACCACCAGTAAGTCATATGCTGTGGTGCAGTAAGTGGAGAACATAATATACAGCTAGGCTGATGTTAGTGACTTTATTAGTTTAAGTTCCTGCCACAAGTACTGATAAGTGCAATACGTTGTAAAGGACTGTATTTATTTCTGTAAAGACAAACAGCAAATGGAGCTGGGACTCCTGCGGCGGCCCACATATCCACAGCCGTTCGGTGCAGATTGTTCATGACGAGGCTGCGGCGGTGCAGGCCAGCTGGAGGCTGCTGGGTCTTCTGGGAAATCAGTGCCAGATTGCCTGGAGATGGGCAAAACATGACTGTAGGAAAAATAGAAGGAGGAACTGCTTCAAGAATGATCAGCCTGTTGACTAGGCACGTCTCTGACTCAGGGTGCAAACTGGTGGGTTAAACATGGATCCGTTAGTCTGAAATATGAAAATATTAAAGGTCTTTAAAAGGTTCCTACAAGAAACACGACAGTTCAAGATTGTGCATAGACTAAAAAAACAAATTCTTAATTAAAAACTTAATCTCTTGCATGTTTTCAGACTATTAATAGTTTGGATCTGTTCAGATTTCTATATCTTTTTTCAAAACTTCTCATATCAGTCTATATCTGCTTTTTAGTCACTATAATTTATTGAAGCATGCACTGAAATTAACTGGAATAAACTATAAACATTTTATAAAATATGTGGATGTTGAAGTAAAAAATCCATACTTTATTACCGTAATATTATTTTTACATTAATATTACCTTATTATGTCATAAACGTGTCCATAAAATTAAAATCCCCTCAAATTAAGTTTCCATTGATTTTTCCCTTTGATGTGGAATTTAAAGAGTTAATGATCTTGCAAAGAATGAAACTAGAAAATAGATCTAAAGCCACATTGATAATTATTCTAAAGTTTTACAGACGTGTCCACTAGATGTCGCTGTTTTCCATCTTTTTCATTCTGACTTGAAGCTTTTCCATAAAATCAGATCATTTAAAATCAAATAACGCTTCTAAATCCGTGGATTAGTTTGAATCTTAGAGCTCGTTTTATTTGTGTCATATTGTTTTGTTTTGTTTTTATCGGTAAAATAAGTGTTTGTTTTACTAGAATCTGTCAAAGATGATCAGTCAAACTCCTCAGGAGGGACCTTGATGCTGTTCTTGGAGGACCGGGGTTCTTGTGGATCTGAATCACGGCCGAGGCGCGTCACCGCGGGTGGGCGGGGCTAAGCGGGATGATACCGCCCGCGCCCTCCGTTCCTCTGCAGTTAGAGGTTCAGTCCGACAGCAGACGGGAGCAGAGGGGCCGAGCTCCGGTGGATCCACCGTGGGATGGAAAGCGTGGAGACCTTGATCGTGTCTCAGCTGATCTCCGTGTCGCGGCGGGACGAGCACGGCTCGCTCCCTCTACCATGGATTGCCTGATTGAAGTTGGACCACCTGGTCCAGTTTGCGCCGAAGGAGGGAAAGAATGAGCAGTAAGTGGGACTGTTTCTGCTCAGAGAACTGCTGTGAGACGGAACATTTCACCCTCTGGGTCCGAGCTGTCTGCGCGTAACGGAGCCGCCGCTGACTGAACCCCACAGGGATATGCTTTAGTCTTTAATGAGAACACTTTAGTTAGAGTAGAGTAGAGTGCTTACCACGCGTTTTATGTGAGCATTTCTTAATTCTAAGATTTTTTTTGTTTGTTTTTGTTTTTTGTATTTTTGCGCATGCCAATTGCGCACCGCGATTTTTAGCAGCTCTGCTGCCACAGACGACCTGCTGCAGGACCTGAAAGTGTGATATAAACTTTTCCCTGAACAGAGCCATGGCTTTACCAGATGGTGGCATATCCGGGGAGGAGGTTCCATTCCCAGAGATCATAGAGCTTAATGTTGGGGGTCAGGTCTACATAACCCGCTACTCGACCCTCACAAGTGTGCCAGACTCTCTGCTGTGGGAGATGTTCAGTCAAAGGTCAACCAAAGGCCTGGCCAGGGACACCAAGGGCCGGTTCTTTGTGGACCGTGACGGGTTTCTGTTCCGCTACATCCTGGACTACATGCGGGACCAGCAGCTGGTCCTCCCAGACCACTTCCCAGAACGTGGACGTCTGCAGAGGGAGGCCGAGTTCTTCAACCTGCCGGAGCTCGTCAAGCTTCTGGCGCCCAAAATCAGCAAGCAGAACTCTCTGGGTGACGAGGGTTGTCAGAGCGACCCGGAGGACTCCTCTCCTGGGATCGACACGGCGCGTAACCTGGGCACCCTTGGTGCCGCTGCAGCCGCCTGCGCCAGCCTGGTGCCCGGGGCCATGGACGGCAAACGCTCCGGGTTCATCACCATTGGCTACCGGGGCTCGTACACCCTGGGCCGCGACAGCCACACTGACGCCAAATTCCGCCGGGTGGCACGGATCATGGTGTGTGGGAAAACCTCCCTGGCCAAGGAGGTGTTCGGGGAGACTCTGAACGAGAGCCGTGACCCTGACCGACCCCCTGAACGCTACACGTCCCGCTACTACCTGAAGTTCACCTTCCTGGAGCAGGCCTTCGACAAGCTAGCAGACGCTGGGTTTCACATGGTGGCCTGTAACTCAACAGGAACCTGCGCCTTTGCCCATGAGCAGACGGACGACAAGATCTGGACCAGCTACACTGAATATGTGTTCTACCGTGAGTGAGACTAAATCGGCTTTATTCCACCCAGTCCCCCTTCACCCTGTCTCCAAGAGACCCCTCCCCCATCCTCCTCCTCCAGCCTCCAGCCATCCTGTCTTTCTCTCTCTGATGGCTTTGGTCCAGTAGATGTACCGTAGATGTTGTGCCCTTCCATCTTTCTTTGCAGCCTCCAGCTTTTATCAGCTGCTCTGACTCCTCTCTGCAAGTCCAACCTGCAGCTCTCCCCTCCTCAACCCTACACCCCCGCCGCCGTCAAGTCCAGCTTCTCTAGAGTCGCCGGTCCATCTAGTTGTAGTCCCCCTCATCCAACCACAGCAATCCATCACCCTCACCCACAGAGACTGACACCTTCTATGTAATGTCCCCCCCCCCCCCCCCCCCTTTTTTTTGGGGGGTATCCCATACTGCATTTGCCTTGGTGAAGCACAATACTGAACCCAAGAGCCAATTTTATTAAACACATGCCCTGGTGTGTCCAGAAAACTCTTAAATCAGACGTAAGGGCATGACGGAAAAGGGCTGAAAGAGTTTTGCCTGCTTACTCAAACAGATCGGACTCTCTCTTTGTCTCTCTCTCTTTCTCCAGTTCCTCTGAACTAAATTACCAAATAATTGGACATCTTATCAGCCTTGAGGGACGCGAGCAGCCCCGGCACAAGATAGAAGTGTAATCTAATTTCCTTCCGTTTTTATTAAACGTATCGTGTGGTTTGGGAACGTGCCATATTTAATCTGTTCAGTTGTTTTAAAGGCTCAATGTAACGTGTGGAAAAAGAGTGAAACCAACTTATTTTGTTTTGAAAGGTGCAAAAGGAGAGTAGTATATGTGTGGAGTTCCTTCTCAGTATTTGTCACTCACATCAGGAGGCCGGAGGAGATGAAATGTTTTCATTTTGTTCTCATTGTGAACTTTCTTCATAGAGCTTTTATTTTTTAGAGCTTAATCTAAGACTTCCTGTTTGCAAAAGGAAAAAAAAAAAAGTTGTGGTTGCCATAGTTTGACCCTGTTTTTGAGTTTTAAAAAAGTATATTCAGTATTAGTTGAAGCTGCTGCATATTTGATGATAGTCCTCGCTTACTGTAAGTGAACGCTCACGAGAGAGGATAGGATTACCGTGCAGTCAGACAAAGCCAACTGTTCCCCCACCGCTGTGAGGGGCAGGCTTTTAGAAAGTTGGAACAGAAGCACCTCGAATCAAATCCAGAGGATGTGCTAAAAAATGCAGACAAATTTAGACAAATATCAAACGCGAGGGATAGGAGTTGCAGTAAAAAGGAGAAAACGTGCAGGACTTTATTAGAATTTAAGGTGCAGGTTGTAGTTTAATGTCTTACAGCCGCAGTAAATGTTTAAAAGTCATCAAATAGTGTTTCGGTGTGATGAAGTGCTTCTGGTGTCTGGATCAGTATTCAGCAAGACGCGAATAAAGGCTTCAGCAGAACGTAGAGTGATTTGTTGAATAAAATGTTTTTATTCAGCTTGTCCTTTCCATCCATAACAGAATCATATATATATATATATATATATATACATATAAATATATCTCCTTATTTTGAATGACAGTGTGCAGCCTCAGAAGAAAATGTCACCTTTCACATCTGCGGATACATTTTTTAGTTCTTATCAGTGACGCAGCAGCTCAGCCATCAGTAAACCACATTGCCGTTTCCCATTAAAGAGAATGTCCTTGGAAATCAACTCTACTTCTTATTAAATGTTCAGCTCCGCCGCCTCAGGCCTTCCATCTGGTTTTTTTTTTTAAACATTTTTCGCGGCTTGGTCTTTTATCGAGCAGTTGACCAGAAAACAGAGCCAAAGCAGAAACGAGGACACGCGTAGATAACGAGCTCTGTTGAAGCAGATTGCGGAACTCTTATTATTTTGTTGCCAATAATCGACCCGATTACAGTGTAAATTGTGGGGATGATTGGATCCTAAATCACAGCCTGGTGAAGCTCTGTTTAGTTTAACGCCTCCTGCAGAGACACTTTGTAGAGCATTAGAAGCGGACTTTGAACCCCAGTCATCACCTGGATAAATGTGTCAGCTGATCCACAAACACCCCCCTTCCAGGACTCTAATATAAAACCTCTGAACCTGGTCTCAGTGTGGCCCAGATCTAAAGCATCATGAGACCCACAAAAAGTTGTTTGGTTTCCTGCATAATGGACGATTTCTGTTGGACTTGTCCTCAGAGAACGGGACAGCACGGCGCCCCGCGGCGTCTCCGCGGCCCAAACTAACACAGCCTCAGGCGGCATTCCTCTGGCACCGTCCTCCAGCGTGCTACGGCAACACCAGAGTGCCAAAGTCGCTCATTAGCACACGCGTGGAAAGACATCCTCATGCGTAACATTCCAGGCGTCTGTGTTTTTGGGGTCCGTTTTCTCAGCCCTCAGAACCGCCTGGAGGCTCAACATTCAACAGTCGATGTGTGAGAAATGTGAGCAGGCCACACTGTGATGAAATACCGCTCTGTTTTTATCTCTGTTGTGAAACCTGTAGCTGAAACGTGTAGCGCGCCTGATGAGAAGCAGGTCCTGGTGTTGGTTCACCTGTTCTGTCCATAATAAAGTTATTTTAACATGATATTAATGCTTTTCTCTCTTTTGGGGAAAAATAATGATATTGGTGGTGACATACTTCCCTTTCTTAGAGGGGTTCTTGTCTCACAGCCAGATAGGTCACTTCTCCTGGTTTTTGGAAAAAGAAATGAAGAGAGAGGAGGAGAAAAGGAAGGCACACATCCATCTGGCTCAAAGAAAGAGGGGGTGTGGAAAGTGGGCCAAGTGGAGACAGAGTGCTTCAGATGGAGACGGGAAGGTAACTGACAGAAATAATCATCACTGCTCCAACGGGAGTTCTCTTCTGTAACGACTTGTTGTTGTAGAGCTTCCTGAACAGCCTGTGTTTGGAGAAATATAGTTTACTTTCTTCAGGACATGATGAGCACTCATCTTAAAACGGCTCCAACCTCCACAACGTCACAGGTTTATGTGTCTATTTTATAAACCTTTACACGGCTGTCAGTTTTACATTATGTAATTAGAATTCTGTTATTTAGTAACCAAAATGACCAGTAATGTGGAATTAGTAGGAGTGGGAGATAAACTCACTTTTTAGATGCATCGAGATGCAGACATGAACGATTATTAACTCATTCACTGCTTTTGCGTCTTGACGAGGCGGGCTAAATGTTGTCAGTAAATATCACGCCTCTAAAGTTAATTTTCACCTGTGTGTGTCACCTGATCATGAATAAGCCGACCCATGACGACAGTAACCGCCAGCTGCTAATGCATTACTAGTCTCAATCGCTGGTAAAAAGTCTCAATCAGCTCCTGGCAGCCTGATCAACACACACACGGGTAGATCAGAACATTTCGTACAATTTACCGACTGCTCTGGCTCCAAAACACGGCATTAGAAAAATACTTTGTTTTTGTCGCTAAACAAGAAGTTAAACAGGAGGAAGCGAAGTCGCTACTTCCTGTAGGACTTTAAAAATAAAACAGGAAGTATAAAAAATCCCCAAAAACAAACAATGGATGGATAAACTCCATTTAACACCAAGAAAGACCCGGGAGCCAGAACATGTATACACATATATACATCTAAATACAAGTATATATATAAAAACATAGGCCTATATATGATGAGTGTGTGTGATGACGATTATTTACATCACATTTCATATTTACATTTTCTGCCTGACACAAAAAGCCTGTTTTCTCCTTTATTTGGTCAGAAACAGGTGTTTTTGGTGAAACCCACCGATGTTCTACAGCAGATTGTGAAAGAACGGAAACAGCTAGAAACAAGCCGTCTTTTTCTGATGAAAGAAGAGAGTCTGCTCTTTCTTTTACTGGTTTCGGTGTTTACATAGTCATAGAGCGCAATATTCTATGACTCTTCAAAAAACAGTAAAAATGCTCTAAAACGCTGGCAGCGAGGTGCTTTATTTTCAGACAACGACTGGCAGCCAATGAGTTAATCGATTTAAAAATGATAAAATTAGATTTTATTAATGTTAGTTGAGGGTCGTAAGAAGCGGAGCTCAAAGGACTGGATGTTTATAGTGTCCACATAACAACAACACAAGACGGCTGAGCAAGTTTTGCAACCGGCGCTATAAATATTAAAAGTAAATGTTCGGAAGTACTTTGACTTCTATGAAGCTGAGGTGGAAAGGGGCCTGGACAAGAGCAGCACGATATGTACGTTGTGTAAAACAAACCTGAATAATTCTGGAAACACGACTAACAGAAACCACATTGAACGTTTCACCCGGAGAAGGAGAAAAAACAGCTAGCAGTAGCTGCTACCGCTAAGCAGAGGACGGTTGAGAAAATATTGTCTAAGTTTCCACCTCACTCCAAAACGGCAAAACAGATTATAAAGTCCATTACAACTTTTATTACGAAGGATTTGCATCAGTGCTCCAGTGTTGAGAACCAGGGTTTCACTCTTGTTTTGGAGCCACGACGCAGCAAACATCTCTAAGATGTTTTAGTGACTCAGCCAATCCCAGACTGAACAACGAGACCAAAAATAATGTCACTGAATCACTGTCTTGCAATTTTCCTTATTTATTTTTGAAGGAGAGCAATTGTTTATGTTCAATTTCATCACAGTGTTTTTCTTATTTAAATGATTGCACTGCTATGTTTTAATAATTAAAGATAATGGAGGTAAATTCATGTTGGGTTATTGCAACTGCTTTGCTTTAATAGTACCACACAGTCACATGGCAGCGTGTCTAGATGCATCGCAGCTCACACACTGTGGTGTTTAGGAGCCTGAACGTGTTTTAACATGACAGCTACACATGTTGGTCCTAGCTGAGCTCAAACATCCGTCCTGTTGGACATCAACCCTCAGAGTTCAGGAAGCCATCGATACAAAGGCTAAAATAAAAACGGCGTTCAGAATAAGTTTAACATCAAGTTATTTTGAAAAAGCAAGAACAAATGTTTGAAATTTAAATGAATGACTAAAGGTTTAGTTTGTTAACAACTCAGAACCCGTAGCAAGAACTTCATTCAGAACAAAGTCAGAACACCCTCTATAACAGAGGTTTAATTACTTCATCAGCTATAATAGTGTGGCACAAAAGCAGACATTTTTAGCTTCTTTTTGAGTTGTTTCAACTGTTTTCTCTAAAAAAAAAAAAAAACCTTATTACTTCATTTGGACTTCAGTAAGTCAGCTGAGCCTCTTCATTGGTCTGTTTTTATTTGGAAGTCATTTCATTTTGGGTCACTGTCAGGGCTGATTATTCACCTTCTGAAGAACAATCATCATCCATATTTTACATCTATCTAAATATAAATAACACCTTCATACACTCACATGTGATCACATTTCTCTGTGGTTTATATTTATTTGGGTCTTTTGTGCAAAATAGAACAAACCCCATCTGAGCCAAATAAATACCTGTAGTCTCATCTGGTGTATTAAATAACTGTTTCAGTATGTTCATCAGCACAGTGTTGAGGAAATCCGACCTTTCTCTTCATCAGTAGTCAGACTCACACAAAAAACTCTGATTTTCATTACAAAATCCTGGTGAGTCTGTAGCTCTGATTAGAGAAATTCACTCCCTGTAACTCTTGATTAATCCTTTAAAAATCCTTCCACCAAATTTCACTCTTCGCTGACATTTCTCTCATTTTGTTCTTTCACCATCTGGGTTTTTGGACTTCATTTTGAACCTATCTGTTTGTTTTTGATCATTAGAAAGTACAAGTAACTGTTCACAGATCAATAATTTTACTCATCATGATTTTGTCTTATCTGTGTGTGAATGACGAGCCTTGCCTCCTTTCATGAACACACACACACACCACATGTGTTCCAGTGTCAAAACCGAGTGAATCATCTCCTCCACATCTTGTGTAGCTACTCTCACATTTTGCTGCACGCTGCTGTTTTTATTCAGTCAGAGCATTCAGCTGCAACCATCTGTGACTCTTTGCTTACCAGTGTTGTATTTCTGTCAGTGCCAACATCTTGTCTGCGTTCAGATCTGTGCACCAGCGTGCTCTGGATCCGTCTTGTCTTGTTGTGCTCGTATTTGTGCTTACGTAGAGTGTGGAGGACAGGTTGGACGGGTCAGCGCTGAATCGGTACGAGGGCCAGGCAGGGGCAGTGAACTGGGCTGGCTCACAAACATGCTGAACAGGCAGTTGGCGTCTCTGAATCTGAACCGACACAAACAAACGAGTGCGCAAAGGGAGGGACGTTGCTAGGAGAAGGTGTGTGACACATCCCCCCGGAGCAAGGCCTAATGACCTGGAGCTGGAGCTGTAGGGTTTAATCATCTGCCTTCTTTTCTTTTTTTAAACATTTAAACACGTTTCAGAAAACAAACTCACTAATTTACCTTCATTTTTCTCTTACAGAGCGTGAAATGTGATGCTGGTTGAAAAGTGATGCATTCAAAATTAAAAAGCTGTAATTTATCACACTATGCATCTAATTTTAAAGGTTACTGTTATAAAAGCATAAATCCAAATAACAATGTTAAATAAATATTTAGCTAATGTACAAATTCAAACAGCCGTAAAATGGACTTAACCCATCACCCTGCTTTTATTTTGGTAGGTAACTTTCATTATTTAGTTTTAAACCAGCAGTTATGTTTCAATAATTAGATGTATCCTTATATATTTAGATTTAATATTAAACATTTACATGTATGATTATTTATGCCTAACTTTATATATTGGAGAAAGAATCCCTGGAAGTAGCATTTAGCTAACGGCAGCACATGGGGGAGAAGTGGATGAAACATGCAGCCTGCTTCTATTTTCTCCACGAATATGTGACAAATGTGTGTTTGCTCATTTGCACATACATATGAGCTCTGTGCAACAACCATACAGCAGCAACACGGCTCGGTTCACAGAGCAGCACCGTCCTGAGGCGTCCTGTCTCATTGTGTGTTGAGTTATTAGTGAGTCGGGCCAGATGTGTATCTTGTTTACAGGTCTGTCCTATAGCAACGGCACACACACACACACACACACACACACACACACACACACACACACACTCTACCGCCTCTGCACCTCAACTTCTCTGCATTGTCCTGCAGAACGCATCCATCATAAAATGTACAACCCAAATACTCTGGAGTCAACCTGGAACATCAGCTAAACCTCTGAGGGGACGACATCAGCACGAGACAAAGACTAGTAACAAAGGAAGCGCTGAGTTATGTTTTCTGACTGCGTGAGCAAAGAAGAGCTGAGCTGTGTTAATAACTGACAGGAAAAATGGTCCTCAAACTAACTTTTCACTTAATAAAACAAAAAGTCTCACGACTCTGTGGATCAACTTCAAGGAAACTTTCAGGAAAACCTCGATTAACGCCTGTAGTCAACCCCATTCAAGATGGCCGTCACAGCTAGTCAGTGTTAGCAAACAGGAAAATGGCTTCAGTTTGATAGAATTTTTGCAGATATTGAGATACATTTTGGTATAGATGTTCATTCACAACGCTAACTCTAAATGCTAACAGGTTTCACAACATCATGTGAGACTGACTGTGACGTTTTCAAGATTTGATTAAAACATGTTATTTCATAAAGCTCTGGCATGAAAGGCGGCAGGTGATATGCATGTCTTTAAGAAATGCTAGGCCTTTAATTTCATATAAAACACTGTTTTATGCACTGATCTTGATCAATTTAAGTAAAATTAAAATACAATGTTTAAAAAAAAACACCACCTTAACAAGACAACAAACCAAAGCACTTGTAGTAATNGCTCCAAAAAGGTTCTGGCAAGCCATTAAGCGCCTCAGGGGAGGAAAGCAGCAACTTGCTCACACTGTTTACAGTGGGGACCAGGAGCTGTTGACATCAACTGGGGCTATAGTCATGCAGTGGAAGAAATACTTTGAGGAGCTCCTCAATCCCACTGACACACATTCTTATGAGGAACCAGAATTGGGAGACCTGGGGACGGACTGTCCAATTTCTGGGGCAGAAGTCGCTGAGGTAGTCAAACAACTACTAAGCGATGGAGCCCCGGGGGTGGATGAGATCCGACCTGGGTATCTCAAGGCTGTGGATGTTGTAGGTCTGTCGTGGTTGACACGTCTCTGTAACATTGCGTGGTCATCAGGGGCAGTTCCTGTGATGTGGCAGACCAAGGTGGTGGTCCCCATTTTAGAGAAAGGGGACCAGAGGGTGTGTTCCAACTAGGGGTGCAACAGATCATCATCGATCCGTGGTTCGTACGGATCACCCTCTACTGTTCGGAACGCACGTGGTTCGCGGTTCATGTAGAGCGCGTGCGTTGCTAAATAATTCTCGACGTTCTGTTCTCACGCGCTCTGAATCTGCAGATTATTCCCTCTTAGAAAGGCTTTCATTTTGCATCACGTATAGAGGTTAACTCTGTTGGCTTCAGCCGTTTTAGTACACCAGAACGAAGGATCGCTGATCAATATCTGATCCAGTCTCTGCTGCGCGCGCTGCCTCTGATTCCTCCGTCTCTCTCTCCGTCAGCTGGAATCTTTCTGATAGACAAACTAGATTCACCTATTTCTGTCTAAGATAACGTTATGTTGGGCTTTTATACGAGCTAATAAACGTTAATATAACCAGAGTTCAGTCAGGAGCCACAAAGCAGCGCCTCGTTCTTCACGCCCC
>SSNR01000191.1:1117217-1136189 GCA_006937965.1 Callopanchax toddi
ACTTGTAGTAATAGCAGAAAATAAATAAAAGTAAAATTTTTACAGAAACTCAAAAATCAATTCTAACTCAAAACATTTCAGTGAGCAGAAAGAACTTTTATTTTGAAGGTTTCAGATGTTTTTAGATTCTGCACATTTTAGTTTGAAGGCTGACAGGTTAAGGTTGATAGAAACCAAATATAAACATCTGTTCTTTATTGTGTGTTTCTATTTTTTATAATTTGATACGATTTTCTTCTGTTTGCACATTCATTTAATCCTGAGGATAGAAGTGAACTTTTTCTCACACATTGTCAAAAACCTGAACCTAAATGAGAATTTTAAGGTTTCTTCACATCAAAGCTCCCAGATAGAGTATTAGACCGACTTATGACTGCATGTCACACAGAGGCTGGGTGAACTTTGTTATACTCTGTTGAACTTTTGCATCTCTGTAAGCAAAGAATCGGATGTCTGTTGGAGGTGTAATTAGGATGGGATTCACCTGGACCATCTGGAGACTTGGACTCTAATCTGCCCCTCTAATTATCAGTAATCTGTACGGTCTGGAGCGTCCTTCGTGCTGCAGCCCTGGTTGTGGTTGGACTATAAGCTGTGTGGACCAATGCAGCAGGAAAACATAAGAGTTGTGCTTCAGATGAATGACAAGAAGTCAAGCCTGCAAAAATAAAAATCATGCAAACTGGAGTTACTCGTGACTTCCTCTCAAGTTTATTTCAACCTCTTCTCATTCTTTACTCAAAGCTTCACTCCCAGGTTTGATTTTCAGACTTGGCAGCAGCTCTCGGCCTCCAGATGTTTTCGTCAGACGTTTCTTCTACATTATGTAAAAATGACAGATTTGTAATTGCTCCGAGACTTGTGAGTGCACTCCGGAGATTTTGATACGAGCGACTGTGCTAATACACCGGCACGTCAAGTCGGTTTGAGGAATAGATTATTACAAGGTCTTATTACGCCCCCATATGTATTTGCTTGACAGAAATTAGTGTGAAAAGACAATGAATGAGAAAACCGTAGGAGGTGGGACTCACACTGTCATTAGGCACCACGCAGATCATTCCTCTGAACGGAGATATGGAATTTGAGCTGAATGTGTTGTAATAAGACGTGAAACATGCTGCGACTGGCAAAACCGAGCAGTGTGAGCTCCCTCTGGAGCAGCAGGAAACAGCCCTACGTATAATTTCACACGAAAACGCCGCTTTCACTCGGAGACACATCACTATGCATTTGTGGAGCTCTGGCTCCTGCACTTCATTGTGGCGTTACCATGGAGATGACGATGTCCTCTTGTTTGCCTGTCGCCTCATCCTATATAGAGCCACAACACCTGTCAGTGGCCACAGTGAATGTTAAAAAGTACCCACAGGCTGATGGACTGGGACAGATTCAAGGTCATCCAGTGGCTAATCAGCTAAATATTAACCACTTCACATCAAACAGAAGGAGGCAGTGTTAGTTTACAGTCAAGTTCATGCTCTCTTTAAATTAAAGGCTCTACCAATAAACAGAAAATGTATTTAGACCAAATTCAAAGATTTCAATGAATAGTGACAAACATTGTTAAATAAAAATGAAAACAAATGCCCAGAATTCCTTGCAGGAATGCATATCAGTGGGTATTTTACTAACAAATGACAAACGTTTAATGAAATATTTACATCAATGTTTATCATTCAGAGTATATGCTGTGAATTACTGCCAGCTAACTGTAGCTCAGTATTGGTGAAACTAAAGGAGTTATGGCTGTTTTGTGTTTGCTAACGTTGATTAGCTGTGGCGGCCATATTGAATCAGGTTGACTCCAAAAGTGAATCAGTTTAGCGTGAGCTTCTAATGATTACGTTTATTTGTTTTTCACCTTTTTGCAGTGGGCAACAAAAAAAACCCAACAGAAGACAGTGAGCTTTGACTTTGAGACATTTTTCTTCCTCTGGATAATCAGCGTTAGCTGTAGAGATCTACTTCCTGTTTTACCAGATCCCAATTGAGCTCACTGGTTTCAGAAAGAGCTTCCTCTCATGTCTGTGCAACCAGAGCTTGTTCTGCAGGTCACCTGCTAACGGGCTTTGTGTTCTCAGTAACCTGCCAAGCTGTGCTCTCTGCACTCTAACAGCAGATCAATAGAGAGAACATCGTCCACCGGAGATGTATCTGATCACCCAAGACGCACACATGGTGGTTTAACACAGAGATGATCCTAAAGCTGGTATTTTAAGATAAACTAGTTATATATTGTACTAAATATGTTTATTTTTCTCTGCATATAAAGCATCAGAAATGGGAAATACTTCCTATAATATAAAGCATTTTTAGATTTGCTTGGCTTTGTTATGTAAAAACTAGTTTTATAACTGCTGTGCTATGATTATCAATCACCAAATCATAATTCACAGTGCACACAATTCAAAAGCAAGGTCTAATTTTAACTACATTTAAATGTATTATTACTTTTGTCAGTTTTAAGTTATTATGAGATTTTTATTACAGAAGGTTTCCAGCAATTTTAACTCCTCGAGTCAAAGGAAGACCCACAGATTTATCATCAATTGTAGAAAATGAACAGCAGTAGCCATAATAATTTACATTTTGCACCCTAAATTGGTCCTTTAGGGCATAAATAAATTCTTCTTTAATAACCATGTTATCTGAAAAATGTTATTTACATATACGTTACATTTTAACAACCTTTACCTTAAACTCATCCTGACTTATTGTCTATTTTAGTTTTAATTTATAACAAAACCTGGGCACCATGTAAATCATAAAACAGCAGCTGTGCCAGCACACAAATTACCCCCTGCTGGTCACTGGAGGAACTACAGGTTTCAGCAACGTTCAAGTTAGCCTCATTTTTCATCTGTGGTTTCCTTTACCTGGAAATATTTTTAAAGATCAAATTAAAATGGTTGAAAATTGTGAATGCAGTAGTTTGTATACTCAAAAAGTAACACATATCTTTGCCATTATTATAGCATCATGCCATTATTTGGAATTGAGCGAGAGCACGTGTGGAAATGTCAGCTAAGAGCCTTACAAACCACAGAGGGCACATTCTGAAACAAAGAAGTGCTAAACCTCAACAACAGGGACACATTACAGTTACTATTAGCAGTAATGATAGCAATGAAGAAATCTGTCACACTAAACAGATGGGAGAGGGTGAAAAAACGCAGAGAGAGAGAGAGGGAGATGAAAAGGAAGAGAGGAGCGGCTGTGTGTGAAAATGCTTTAGATTTTGCATATATCCCTGGAGAAGTGGCCCGGGGAAAACAGTTGAGTGCACTCTTTTTTCCTCTCTTCTCCTCCATGAGGCTTAACAGTAGAGAAAAGCACCACCCCCCCAACCCCCCACCACACAGTGGATTACTCCTCCGACACTGCTAAGCCCCCCCATATACTCCCACGTTCCTGAAACACATGTATTCATTATGAGAGACACTTAATGCACCCGACACACGGGCACGCATCTTCCCTCCCTCCACTCTCTCTCTCTCTATTTATTTGTCCCTCTTTCAAACACCGTCATAAGCTCAAAACTGCAACACATAACTACCCACTCACCGCTAAACATACAGTAGACACTATATGCATGAATGTGTTTGAGTACTCCGTCATTTTAGGTGTTCAAAAGAATCAAAGTGGGACTATAATCTGTGCAACCTCTGCTGGACTCGAGTGGCTTTTCCAGTTATATAAGACAGGTTGATGTGCATGATGAGTCCTATTGAAGGAGAGGGGGCCTTTGAATGTGTTTGTGCTGTGTGTCCTCAGCTGCTTCTGTGGCATATTGTCTCTCTGCATGAGCGTGCATGGAAAGCACGTGACACAGATTAGCTGCTCGTATTCATTTTCACCATGCCGCCTGCACATTTACTGTATGTGACTGCTGCTACTGATTTAATATGTTGTGCCTGTGACTCTATGGTTGACGGAGTGCATAAAGAATGTCGTTATTCATGTGAATAACTGGAGAAATTGCTTATGAATAAAATGTAAGCCTCTATAGGCTGGAAGAGCACGCAGGATTGTTGGACATTTCTCCTATTTCGATCATGTAACAGGCATAAGAGAGCCTCAGACATGATGAGGAAGAAGCCTGTTTATGTTTCTGCTAAGAAGTTTGGTTCTGTTGCTGAGACTGAGAGCAGCTGTGAAGAAAAAGTCCACCTTTATTTGTGTTTTCAAACACAAAAGTCACACAATAAAACTTCCTGTTTCCACGTCGGGGTGACGTGACGAGAAATCAACGCACCGTGAAAAACATTTTGTCAAGCGTCAGTTAGGACTGCTGTCCCTGCAGCTTCAGAACTCCTTCAGAACTCCACATGCACGGAAACACAACAGGGGGACTGGAAAATGTAATGAACTTGTCTTTCAGTCATCTCACATGACTTCTTCTCATGCTGAACTGCTGTCTTTGTTAATTTGTGCTTCTGAAGTGCTCCTACACGCTTTAGTCCCAGCATGTGTTTACTTCTGTTCTCTCGGAGACAAAAGACCGTCAGGCTGAAGGCTGAGGCGCTTGTTTTTGTGCTGGCTGCTCTTTACGGACTCGCTCTGATAAGGCAAACTAAAACGTGATCACATTTCTGTGTAAACCTCCCACAATGTGTTCAATCAGACAAGACAAGATGCCTAGAATTATGTTCTTCCATTTAGTTCTCCACCTTATGGGATTATTTGGAAGTCATGTGACTATTAGAAATCCTAATTTAGTAGGTTAAAGGAGGTCATTTAGAGCAGATGTTCTCAACTAGTCTGGCTTTGAGACCCACCATACCCCCTTAATACAAAACAGTTTTAAAAGTTTGATCTTTCCAATCCAATTTTTAAAAAAAGCTGAATTTCCCAAAGGATTCAATGAATCAATAAAGTAAATCCAATCCAACTTAAAATAAAATTTAAAATCTTAAATTTGTTTAAAGAAATGATGGTGTGGTTTGTAGAGTATCACACAAAACACCCTAAATTAATGATCAGCTATAACAAATGGTGGCGCTAGAGAGGGAAATGATCCTCACTACCTTCAATCAGCTGCATTTGAATTTAAACCAGAACTCTTCACTTCATTAAATTCAGTCTTTTTAACAGAATCAACAGTCTGGAGGCACAAACAGGAAATAAAAACCAAACTACTGAGAAGTAGATTCAAAAAGACTCTAAATATGTAGCGTCAGGCGAGGACCCACTCACTGAATATAACTTTAAAATGTTTATTCATGCATTAATCATGAGGCGGACAGAACAATCAGAGCATTTCAGTAACAGACATTTTGAACAGAAAGTTTCATGTGAAATTTAAACAATTAAAAACTGCTGAGGAATATTAAAAATATGCAGCTTTAACTTTAACCAAATCTCCAAATATCAACATTCCACTTTAGAAAATGTTTACTTTCCTCAGCCACAGTTTTAACCCAAAATCAATTAAATAATACAATCAAAATGTACTTTTAGCATACTTCATGCTGTCAGACTGGTATTACTGAAGTGATTTCTGTGTCAGACTCACATTTCCAAATAATGTTATTAATCACAGTTAATTCATGCTTTAATTCCATGTCTCACACATTCCATTGTCTGTTTAAATGCAGCTAAATGTGCCAGTTCTTCGCTGAAACTTAAGAGGGAAGGGGAAGTGATTTGTGGACACATACGTTCAGTACAACGTAGAATATGTTGTCTGCATCCCCGAGGAGCAGAGCAGCCCGTTTCACAGCGCCCAGGAGGGAGCTGGGATTCACAATCCTGCCCAGGGTTTAGGTCAACACATGGCTTCGGTCTGGGATTGAACCTGATCTCCTGATTGGGACAGCCTCTCTTCCCCTGAGCCATGGCTGCCTGTAATATTTTAACATTTGAGCAAACTGGTTTAAGGAGTGAACTTGATCTGCTGTCTACTATAAACTGCATCCACTACAGAGCTCTGGGCACCTGATCAGGCTTTCGTTTAGAGTTTCTGTTTAGAGGAAAGCCAGACTTGCAGTTTCCCCTTTGCTGCTGATTTTATGCTAAGCTAGCCAGTCAGCTGCATGCTTAGTCTATATTTACTGTGCAGACACGATTAGCACATCACACCATCAGAGAGAAAGTTAGCAAATTTACTCCAAAAAGTACTCATGCACATCTTTTTGTTGTTGTTGTCCTGCAGGGAGTTCATCAGCGATACCTGAGTCAGTGACCCCAGCCAGCCCCGTCTCCAGTGAAGTGCTACCATCTGAACTAGCTGCTCCTCACACTGAATCAGCCGTGTTGGACCTCGGCTGCACTGGTCGAACACAGAGCCTTCCAGAGACCGGCTGCAGCACCTCATTGGACCTCGAGAAACCCCTCCCACCTCCTCTGACTCCTCCCCCTCCTCCTCTAGCTGCAGACATCCCTGATCTCCCTCTCCCACCCCCTCCAATCCTCCCTCCACCTCCGCTGTCAACCAAATCCGCTTCTACCTCCAGTCCCCCTCCTCCTCCTCTGCCATCGCCGCCCCCTGCTGAGAGCCCACAGCGTCCCACCACCCTCAACCTCAAGACGCTTCCGCGGCCCTCAGTCAGGGAGAACGGCGGACCCCCGCGTCCAGTGGACGAGGAAGAGGAGGAAAAAAAAATCCTGGAGGAAGATCTGAAGAAATGCATCGATGACTTCAGAAAGATCCAGTTGCCCAAAGTTTTCCCAGATCGCAAGAGGCACTGGCAAAGTGACTTACTCAAGAAGTACAACGCGTAGAAAACTTCTGTCTGGGAACAAACAAATCAACAACATCAGCGGATTTCAAAAAGCTCCAGAACCAAAGGCTGGGCTCGTTAGATTGAATCAAATAAAGAAAAAAAAAAGATTTCTGTTACTGTTCTAGACACCTGTAGAGACTGATAGTTACCGCTATTTTTATTCACTGAATATTCATACATAGTTTGAATTTAATTTATGCTAAATCAAAGGAAAATATGTGCATTGTCATTCATTGGAGATTCCCGCTCCTCTCTCTGTACCAAGTCGCTGATCAAACAACTGGAAAATGTCAGCAAATTGTGAAGCTTAAAGCGTTTGACCACGATGATGCAAAATAAAAGAAAGGAGTGAAATTTCTGCCGCTAATCTCAACTCACCTCATCAATATTACATGCATGACTTCAAAGCCTTTTTACTCGTCCAACACAAGCTCCATTTTGTGTTTATCTCCCAGCTAGAAATGGAAAGAATTCAGAGACAGACTCAGGGAGCAGAGTGGGTAATTACTGTGGAATAAGAATGGCAGTAATGGCTACATGAACCAGTGCACACAGCACCGTTTGTTCTTCTATCGGCTCGGAGTAAAAAAGCTCATCCAGCTTCACTAATGAATCACCAGGTGTCTTTGTGTTGCTGCTCCTCGCCTTCATTGTGGGAAAAATGTGATAAGCAAGTCAGTTTAGAATGAAAATACTGGCTGTATCTCCATAAACCCTGAAATACCGCTCAGCATCACCGAGAAATAATCATATGCATTTTAAAAAACTCATAACTTAAAGGGAAAAAAGACCGGACTGTCCCTATATGAAAAATATTATTTGCAGATTTGTTTTAATTCAGCCACATTGGAGGGTTTTCCAACATGAACGGCCTTTTAAAGGTCAAAGGTCAGATCAGGATTCTCTGGTAGAGAACAGAATTCATGGTTCCATCGTTTACGACAAGTCGTCCAGGTCCACGGTCTTCTGAAGACTAAAGAAACCCTATAATTTACATTAAAACTGCATGCATTCCCTAAAGGAGAATCTACTGCCTGGGAGGCACAGGACGGGTTACCTGCCATCTATCATTAGATGGTTTAAAGTTACCACGCGCGCACACGCACTAAAACTCATCAATAAAAACTAAGGATGCACTGAAATGAAAATTCTTGGCCGAAATTGAAAATGAGGAAACCCAGGCCGAAAACCGAAACACCAAATGTAAATTATTAGAATCATAGCATTTATGACTATGATGCGTTAACCTCACTCAAATCAAGGCATTGCAATAAATCAATTACAAAACTATGATGAGAGGAGGGAAAACTACTGGCTGTAACTTGGAGAAGCCCCTGTCTGACAATGTGACAGCAGCAGCAGCAGGGAGAAAAAACAAAAACCACTCTGGTTCTGGTCTGACTCAGGTCCACTAGGGGCTGGACCGGGACAGAGAAACGCTGTGACAGCCCAGCATGGTCTTACAGGTGATGTTTGGTTTCTGTCCGGGGGGGCTTGAGGGCTGTAAGTCGTGTCACGCACCGCTCCAGCGCTCTGCAGTGGGAGGAGAAACGAGCCGCTGCGAGGACGGCTCGTTGCGGTCCGGTCCAGCTCAAAATCATGAGCATAAATAAAAGAAATAAGTCCACACCGCAGACGTGCTGGCTCCTAAAGCCTGAAACACACCGAAGACGTCAGCGCTGCACGGTGGATGCGCCGCGGTTTTGATCCGTGACGTGGTGCAGAACTGATGTCTCCGGTGTGTTTCAGCCTCAAACACTCCAGAGAAGTCAGTGCTGTGCCATGGATGCGCCATGGTTTCGGCGAGGTGTGCCATACAACGCTGCCTGCAAAATCACCTTTATCCTTTTACCACGTGCTGGCTGCGCTGTTTGCTCGTGACATCACACGTTCTGGCCGTGTTGTTTCGGTGATTTGGACATTTCGGCCGAAAAACGAAAGTGCACTTTTGGGTCACTTTTGGCCAAAAATTTTCAGTGGCCGAAATTTCAGTGCATCCCTAATAAAAAACAAAGTCCATATTAGACTGGACGGCCAGAAACATACAGGTCACTGGCTACAAATGGCCCGCAGTCCGCCTGTTGAATAGCCCGGCTCCAGACTATCACACCACCACCACCACCGTGTCTGACTGTTTACAGTGTTAGTTATATGCTTGTTTTATTTTTATTGTCCGTAAGTAAAAAAGTTTCTGCCTAAGACTTATATAACATCTGTGTTATGTTAAGAACCACAGTAGCTCCAAGGTTAGACCACTGCAGCTAATAACTTCTCTCTGATTTCACGTCGGTGTCTTGAATCATATGAACCCCTTTTGATGTCTCCACTAGTCTTTTCTCTCCAGGAAAAAGGACCATTAAGGTATGAGACCTTCAAATAGCTGCTTTGTTGAGATTAATAAAAACATCCATGCATAATTTTGGCCTCATATAGCCACAAATGTTATATAAAAGCACTGCATTTACTCTAGAGCCCTGCCTGATTGAGTGCAGCTTTGAAGATGTTTTTATTTGGTTTGTGTTTTGATCTTTTTATTTCCTGCATCTGACTCATTTGACCCGAACAGAGTCGACCTGTAGCTCCACCCTTTAGCCATAATGAGCCCAGTGACTCTGTATTGAGTCCTAATGATGCTGTCTCCTTACTTTACCTCCAGACTCATACATTCAGGTTTCTCAAAGCTTTTGGTTTGCATTGGGAATAAGGTTGTAATCCTCATGTTGGTGGCTGAGAAGAAATTTAAACACTGCTAACCATCAGACAAACAGAGCGGTTTTATCGCCGCTATCTTCCGAGAGGCAGTAGATTTATCCTCTCGCTCTGAGTAGCAGAGGATTAGCAACAGATTAGGGTTAGTCACGGTCCTAAAGTGTCTTAGCAGCAGGCTTCTCCTCTTCCCAGATAAACAATTACGACAATTTATGCCATCCTGTCAGTCTTAACTAAAACGTTTCACAGCACCGTAAACACTCGGGCCTTTTCTAATCGGCTGCAGATTGCTGAAAAATCTATATAAAAAGATTGCTCTTTGGAACTTATTAGAGGATATTGCCCCCATCAGCATCTTTTCTGGGATTTTTCATCAGCTTGTACAGTGACAGCATGCTGGCCAGGTTCCCGAGCTCCGAGGAGTGTCGTCATAGCGACGCCCGGTCAGGACAGAGCAGCGTTTGGGTTCTGTTAGACAAAATGTGCATCCCAAAACAGAAGTTTGCTACTTTGTACAAACTGCTCACTTCTCAATTTGTTTCATCTTTTGTCCTTTTTCTTTGGGTACGATTTTCTGATGCTGGCCCTTTGACTTATCACAGATGCTGTGTGAGAATTTAAATCTCTGGAGTTGATAGGCTCAGCCCTTCAACAAAGGGAATACTTATCCTTTGAAATGAAGAGGGAAAGCAGTCTGGTGGGGCCTGGACAGACAGAAAAACACTCTTAGACAGAATATTCTAGCACGTGAGATCAAACCAGGAATTGTAGCAGCAGTGATCATCATTAGGCGGCGATACCGTGCGCCAGGAGGGCTCCTTTAAAGTAACTTCCTCAAGTTTTTCCTTGATTGAAACCTACTGCTCATTTCAGGTGGAGGTTCAGAGGAATCACTGCTTCTGTTGAAGCTTTCTCGCATTACCATTTACTTTTAACTGAGATGATTAGCCACAATAGTAGGACATGTCACATCTCAGTGTTTCTGAATGAAATCTCTTCTTTAATTTACAAGGTTTTAGGCCTTAAGCAAGAACACGAGACCTGCCGGAAAGATTCTCATCGTCCCGTAGCCTCTACATCCCTCAAATCTACCTTTTAAAAGCGTGCTTCCTGCCTTTGTGCCTGCACGCGGGGCGCCGTGCATTTGCATGAAGGAGCACCTTGCAGATTTCTTTCAAATGGACAGTAATACATTAGCATCTCATTTCTTCAGGGCAGGAGTTATCTTCAGTGCAGTCAGCTCTCCTGACAGTTAAAGCAGAGCTGAGAGTGATCCTTGTAAAATGCAGAGCTACACTGAGGAGAGAGATATTTTAGTATTCCAGCTGTCAGGAAGAGTTTCACACTTAAAGATATGTATTTTTTTACAAGCAGTTCTGTGTGTGTTAATGAAATGTGGCTGCAGGGAGATAAGAGAAACCAAGCCTAATTATCACACTTGAAACGGTTTTGCAGAGCTGGCAGTCAAACTCTTACACACTTTAGGGTTTTTAATTTTTTTAATCCGGCTGTATTATATTCATTAATGAGTTACCTCAAACTGCTTTATCACATCGTAAAGGAGCCACTACTTTTTTCTTAGGGGGGGTAGATCTATTTTTGGATGTAACGATTTCAAGTTTTAAAAGCCTTATCGTTACTATCGTGTTTTTTGCTGCTTTCTAACTTATTGTGCATATCTGCAAAGTTAGAAAGCCCAAAGTCAAACTCAAAGAGATTTCTCCTCCCTCTCAGAGAGGACAGTGTTCCTGGGTTGTCTGAAAATACCTCATTGGTAGTCCAGACTTTTCTTCTTTTTTTTGCCGAGAGGGATAGTTCAGGGGTTTTTTTCAAGGGAGAACTTTTGAGTAGTCACTTTTTTACCTACTTTGACACTCAACTTTTGGAAGATGTTTTTCAAGCGATCAGAGCAGGCTGGACGCTTTAGAGGAGCTAGACTAGAGCCTTTCAGGGTGAATTAAGTAAGAGGTGGTTCAGCCGTGCACAGCATTGTTTGCTAAACAAGAGGAAGAGCTAATTATACAAGGCTGAATGCAAGCAGGAGTGTCAAAATCATAATTAATGTTAGTAGCTAGTAAAACAGTACTGAAATACTGCTTTTTCCTCTAAAGCAAGCATGTCCAAAGAGCGGCTCGGGGGCCACTTGTGGCTCTCTGAGTGATCCTCTGAGGCCCTCAACGGCATTTACAAAATGGTAGAATGTGTCCTTTCAAAGAATTTAGACTTTTTAAAAGGCAAAAATTTCAGTTCAATTCAAAATCTTTTATTAACTAGGTTAATTCTTTTAAAGTGCCCATGTCATGGTTTTCCGTGTTTTCTGACTTATCTATCATGTTGCAACGTTGAGTTCTCACCTTAAACCTGCCAGAAAGAGCAAAAAATACAGTTAGTACAGCCAGTGAGAAGCTCTTCAAGATTTCAGACCCAGGTTTCAAACCGTTTTTTTCACTCCAGTTCGCTATGAGGTCATAGTGATCCGGACTTGCTTATATGGTACATTTTTCGCCCACATGCACGTTCACGACAACTGGAGCGAGGAGAACGCCAGTGCTGCCGCCACTGACCATAGACCGTGTTGCACAGACACAGAGTTATCCTCTCGTGTTTCTCTTTTCTTTTAGCGAGTGTTTTGTTTCTCTTTCACGCGACGGCACTGCCCCCTGCTGCAGCAGAAGTGTCAGGCTGCCAAATAAGGAGAAACCCAGCAGAACCGGAAGGCGGCGCTTTCTTCTGATCTCTGAGTTGCTCGTTAGGAAATGATTACAGCGTATTTTGAGTTATAATGGTGCAACGCTGATCTAGAGGCATCAAAGATTACACCTGTTTAATATAAAGTGATTTAAATATCGTGCTAGGGGAACTTTAATACAATTTTCTGGTAAACAGAAACACTGAAGAAAGACCGACCCAGATCCTGTTCGTGTTACTAAAGACAGACTAGAATTTATTTTCAAGAAACTAGAAAACGATCGACCAATCAAATCCAGGGAATCTGATGCTTTCCTTTTACTGAGGCAAACACACAAGACCCTTTTATGTCAATTTTCTTTTGAGCAGTACAAGTTTTTGCATTTTTAAAAAGACATTCTATGTAACTTTTTCATCTATTTAAATATTTTCCTTGAGCCAGTCTGTACTAATATGACTCTTTACAGGGTTAATAAAAAGTCACTCAGCCCCATCTGCTGCTTGTGTCCAGAATACCACGTTTGCAACTTCTGAGTCTCTGGTCCGGTGCCCTGAAGTCTCACAAAATTATCTCGCAAGGGTTAGGCTAACCCAATGTGGCTAGCTGTTATGCTAGCACCAGAGTGTTTTTAGCTCATGATTCCTGATTTTTTTAGATCTCTCCCTGCTTGAACACAGCTGATTTCTTTGACTGAGTGACGAACCGCTCCAGTAGAAAGCAGTGAAGGCTGAGGAGACATTTCAACAGTTAGATTTAGGAGTTTCTGAGCAGAGACAATTGTGCTAACATTTTTACGACAGTGATTTAAAACAGACACTAGGGGGTGCCAAAACAAGCAAACCTGCATAGTGTGCCTTTAAAATAAAAAGGACACTTTTGTGGCCCTCAAAGAGTTTCAACTTGGAGGTTTTGGCCACGATCTTGAAAAGTTTGGACACTCCTGCTCTGTAGCATTGTATCCATCAGATATGTTAGTAATCAGGCACTCTGTTGAATAATCCATTCATAATAACACCTGTATAAAAGCTGCACCCTCCTCTTTCCATTGAGGATCACTAAGAATCAGTTTATTTTATTTGTAGGAAACATTTCTCAGAACATTCACATAAAAAACGGTCAGCCACCTGGATCTGGAGCTCTTTCCATGAACGAGAGGACGTTTGTGCCGGACTAACTTTCTTTTAATCACATTTTAATGATAAAGTCTGTGACATGTAGAGCTGAGGGAGAGAATTACCTGAAACTCTGTGTACTCTACCAGCTGTGTACAACAGTTGTGTCATTTTGTGGAAACACTTCTTTGACACTAAATCTGTTTAAAGGCAGGTGAGTTTCTCATCACAGCTGAGATGTTCTACAGTCTTCATGGTGGAAACACAGAAATCCAACAATTTTATCAAAGAAAGGAGGCATTAACATCATTTTATAGCTGAGCGCCAACGCTGACACGACTCTGGGTTTGGCACGTTTCTTCTCTCTACTCTGCTTTATGCAGGATGATTCAGGACTCTGGTGGTCAACATAAAGTCTGATTGTGTCAACAGTTTTAACCAGAAATGCATTGTCGTTTGCTCACATTTTTTGAACAATCTGCTGAATTCCAGTGAAACATGTGGTCACGTGGTTTAAATGAAGCATTTATTTAGCAATTGAATGATTTTAGTGACTCAATAAATCTTTTCAGCACTACTCTAATTAAACTGTAAATAAGATGCTCTTTCAAGAAGACCAAAGGCTGTTGATTGTCTGATTCTTTTTCAGTAGGCAGAAACAAAGTCGATGTAACCACACGTGTTGTGTAACTTAGTGCAATGCTCATCAGCATACCACTGGTTTTGTATGCTTGTAATGGAAGATCAGCAATAATACCAAACTTAATACATCAATGAACTTGTCCCATGACTGCTGGAGATAGCTGTCCATGACTCTCACTGGATGAAGCAGTTCAGAAAATAAATGGATGGACAATGATCTGAATTATATGACTTTGGTTATTGTCATGTGAAAATCTCACATTTATGACATTTATTTGTTCATCTACAATACATTCCTGAAAAATATCTTCACCCTCCCACTACATGACAAAAATACACCTTTAATATGAATACACAAAGATTAAACTCTTGGTGACAAACTGGAAACAACATTTTCTAGGAGCTTTACAAAATGTTTCTAAACATTCCAGAGGGTTCCCTTTTTCCTATGAGTCACAGGGCCTTGCTCTCATATTGCTGGATGTCTGAACCTGTTCTAAACACTTCTGAGAGAAAATTTATCTCAAAACAGTCACAGAGTCTTTGCTGGTGGTGAGTAACTCATCTTGTATTTTTCTCAGTTTAGTTTTAATGAGTCACAAGGTGCCAGAAGATTTAGATAACTCTTAGGAGGGGTTGGTCACCATGTTGCCAACAAATAGGAAGTACCGTAACTGAGACACTTTGTGACTAAACTAAATACATTTGCCTGATGAAGTTTGTTTCCAAGTAAGAATGTTTAATGTTCTCACAGTTGTGTGTCTCCAGTCCCAGCCCAGTGTGGCTTTAGGGGTCAGAGAGGGAGCACAGTGTCAGGAACCCAGCTTCATTCACAGAATCTCACAGGACAGCAGGTTGTTGTGGCGCTGCTGTACGACGTTTGACCAACAGTGTTTGCATGTAGACCGTAAAAAATAAACTTGATGCAGAAAGTTAACGGAGCTCCGCATCCGTACCACTCGGAGCCGGTGTGATGCTCTGATTGGACTGAATGTTTTTTGTCCTTTTGGAAGCCGTACAGGAACCGGACCTCATTAGTTCCAGAGGTGGTGTGAATTAGCCTTTAGATTCTCATTCATCTACAACAGTGTTTCTCAACGGGGGCTGTAGCGCCCCCCAGGGGGCGTTGAGACCACATAGGGGGGCGGTGGAAGTCTTTGGGCCCTGAATAATAATAATAATATAATAATGCATCAGTTTTATATAGCACTTTTTAGGTCACTCAAAGACGCTTTACAGAGTTGCATTATTCATTCACACAGTCATTGTCACCGGTGGTGGTAAACTACGACAGACGTCTGTAGCCACAGCTGCCCTGGGGCAGACTGACAGAAGCGAGGCTGCCATTCTGCGCCATCGGCCCTTCTGACCACCACCAACATTCACACACAGTCACACTCACATTCACACAGGCAAGGTGGGTGAAGTGTCTTGCCCAAGGACACAACGACAATCTAACCCAGCCAGAGCTGGGGATCGAACCGGTGACCCTTCAGTTACCAGACCGGCCACTCTCCCAACTGAGCTTCGGGGCGGCAAACGCAAACGCCCTGAAGGGGGCGTTTGCAGGCTAAAAGGGGGGCGGTGCGTTTGCAGGCTAAAAGGGGGGCGCTGATGAAAGAGGATTTCAACCACACTCCAGATCGTTAGTATAGGTGGGAGATAAACTAGTTTTTCTGATGCATCAAGATGCAGACATGAACAATTATTAATCGATTGAAAAATATTAAAATTCAATTCTATTATTTTTTGCGGCCTTGCAGTTTTCACCAATCACCGCAACTTTTCCGCAAATTTGACCAATCATCTTAGCGTTTCATCTCCTCCTTTGACCAATCACTGCCACTCTGATAAGTTTTGACCAATCCCGTTGCCTTGAGTTGTGTTTACTTCCGGTTTTTGAGCTGAGCCGCTAAACACGCCGGTCAGTTTCTATCACATATTACAGATAAAACACGAGCAAGTCAGTTTCCCAAAGTATTACACGAGAGTGGCGGAAAGCTGTTCTGAACCAAACACAACGCCGTGGTGGATTATACATGAACATCGTCGCTTGAAAAGAACTTTTTGACAGCAAAACATGGAGGAGATTAGCTGAAAAGAGGAGCAGAGACGGGCTGGGGTCTGATAGGAGTGCTGAAATAGACGAGGTGAGTCCTATTTAATGTCCGTATTTGGACAATGTGAGAAACTAGATTTAAAAAGAACTGATCTGTGTCCTAAACTGTGCTGTGTCAGCGGTTTTGCTATTATTTATTTATTTATTATTCGTCGTTAATTAACGTGAATTCCTTTGAACGTTGTTAAAAAATTTTTAACACGCGATTAACCAGGTGATGTTTGTGTCCAGTGAACACGAGGAACCTCTTCCCTTTTCCAAACTCGTTCTGCTGAACCTGTGAGTCTGAGTGACGCTGAGACAGGCCGTCAGCGTTGTTGTCATGGAGATTACGGCATCTTGTCTTCATGTTCTGGTGAAACAGCGCATACAGTGTGTGTGTGTGTGTGTGTGTGTGTGTGTTTGTGTGTGTGTGTGTGTGTGTGTGTGTGTGTGTGTAAGGAGGTTGACTGTTTGTGAATAAAACTAAAAAAACCTTAATACAAAAAAATGCTTGAAAAAATTGCAACTTTGACTGCAGCTTTTTGAAAAATGTGCTGCGAAATCAGTCATTTTAGGATGAAACCATCACAAAAAACTGGGGGGGGGGGGCAGTAAGGGATTTCAATATACCTTTGGGGGGCGTTTGGCTGAAAAAGGTTGAGAAACACTGATCTAGAACATGGTGATTAGGATGTGGTTTTTATTATTTTTTTACAGGAAACTGGGCTACATTATAATAATAAAAAAAAAAATCTTTCATTTAAGAAGTCCAGCCTTCTTTTCAAAAACCCATTAAGATGAACTTTCAACCCCCTTGGGCTAAAAAGCCTATTTTTTTTTTTTAGAATCTTCTAATTTCAGCGTTTTCTTTGGAGTAAGATATTTGAGCAACTTTCTGAATCCTGAAGACCAGAGAGATGTGTCAGAACACTGATGTGTGTTCAAGTAAACTGTAAGTAAATTCAAATAAGGAAAATACTTTTAATCCTAACTAAAACCTTTTTTCCAATTTGACAAATAAATGTTTATATTTGTGATCTAATTTTTTTTTACATGATCTAAAACCAACCAGGAGAGTTTGTGGCTTGTTGAAGGAAAGTTGGTCAAATGTTTTATTCAACGTAGAAACACCGATAGGAGTAAGAATACGAGGAATGAAACAAACATGCTGCTTGGTGGTTTAGTATGTGAGTGTGAGCGTATAGTATGTGTGTGTGTGTGTGTGTGTGTGTGTGTGTGTGTGTGTGTGTGTGTGTGTGTGTGTGTGAATCTCCAGATCTGTGTTTGTGACGTAAACATTGAAAACCCGGTCCGTATTCCTTACCCGGTGTTGCTTCAGGAAGCGTGTTTCTGCACATGAATGTTATTTAAACAACCATATGTAATGTAATGGAGAGCAGAGCCATCTCTTTTTGGAGGTCGGACATGCAAGAAGCAACACACACACACACACACACACACACACACCCACACACACACACACACACACACACACACACACACACACACACACACACACACAACGGTGCCTTTATTTTGTCCTGTTATGAACACACAGCGTCGGGACCTGCTGGTTTCTGGCTGTTGCACACCTTCATGTCCAAGTGTTTTTCTTGCTTTACAACATGGATTTCTCACCTCTTGAGTAAGAAAACCTTTGAGGTTTCATTTGTTGGACATGCAGTTGAAAGCATGTAAGTTTAATGACAGGCTGTTATTTCCTCATGTTTTATGCACCTGTTAATCTGGTTACATAGAATTTTAAAGCATTTTTTCCCATTTTTCTGTCCTAAATGTTTCTCCATTGCTTCACTTTGATTATTTTCTTAAACTATACAATTCAAACTGTTTCTTAAGCTTTTCTAAAACTTTAAACTCTAGGTTTTATCAGCTACACTGTTTATTTATTTGAACAGAAAACAGGATCAGTGCATTGGATATGATGCAGCTCAGTTCTTGTGCAGAATGCATTTGCTGATCACATCTTTCCTAAATGGAGGTTCTTTACTGATCCCTAACAGATGTAAAGTGTGGGCCGGAGTGTGTAAAAGGTTGGTGTGTTAAATGGGTTGTGAAAAAGGTGGTGGGTGGTGGTGGTGGTGGTGGTGGGGGGGGGGGCAGCACCATTACTGAACCAGCCTTTCATCAAATCAGCTAAACTATTCCAGGAAAGTTCAGTCAGCAGCGTGTGGAGGAACAAGCAGCTTACTGGGATGACAACGTCTCAAACTGGTGTTTTCTTTTACTACAAGAACTGAACGTACTTTTAAAGTACCACAGTTCTCATCAAAAACGTCTCATTTTTGGAGAAAATTGAGTATTTGCTTCCTGCAGGGAAAACGTGTGTCATTTTGCTAAAGCAGGGGTCTGAAACCTTTGTGACTGAAGGAGCCGTTTTATCATCTGTCCTATTAAATATTATTTCTACAGAACCACAGACTGGATTTGGGCTTTAAAATTGAGAGTTTATGGTCCAATATAACTTGTTTTCTTCTTAATTTTTTATGAAAATAAATAAATAAGCCTTGTTTTTTTTTCTTCTCAGAACTGAGCAGGACTTCATCAGTTCATCCTGTATTTATAGACAAGCCTTTATTTTTGCATCACATGGCAGAAGTATTAAAGAATCCATCCATCCATCCATCCATTTTCCGTAGCCGCTTATTCCTCCACAGAGGGTCGCGGGGCAGCTGGTGCCTATCTCCAGCGGTCAAGGGGCGAGAGGCGGGGGACACCCTGGACAGGTCGCCAGTCCATCGCAGGGCCACACAGAGACGAACGAGACAAACAACCACACACCCACTCACACCTAAGGACAATTTACCAGCCCAATTAGCCTGACAGTCATGTCTTTGGACTGTGGGAGGAAACCGGAGCACCCGGAGGAAACCCACGCACGCATGGGGAGAACATGCAAACTCCACGCAGAGAGGCCGCAGAGCCGGGACGCGAACCCACGACCTCCTTGCTGCGAGGCAACAGTGCTAACCA
>SSNR01000191.1:1153391-1187796 GCA_006937965.1 Callopanchax toddi
GTGTATATAGGTATATTTATGTAATATGTGTATATAGGTGTATTTATGTAATATGTGTATATAGGTGTATTTATGTAATATGTGTATATAGGTGTATTTATGTAATATGTGTATATAGGTGTATTTATGTAATATGTGTATATAGGTGTATTTATGTAATATGTGTGTATAGGTGTATTTATGTAATATGTGTATATAGGTGTATTTATGTAATATGTGTATATAGGTGTATTTATGTAATATGTGTATATAGGTGTATTTATGTAATATGTGTATATAGGTGTATTTATGTAATATGTGTATATAGGTGTATTTATGTAATATGTGTATATAGGTGTATTTATGTAATATGTGTATAGGTGTATTTATGTAATATGTGTGTATAGGTGTATTTATGTAATATATGTATATAGGTGTATTTATGTAATATGTGTGTATAGGTGTATTTATGTAATATGTGTATATAGGTGTATTTATGTAATATGTGTATATAGGTGTATTTATGTAATTTCTGTGTATATAGGTGTATTTATGTAATTTCTGTGTATATAGGTGAAGTTATGGGTTTTAAATACTTGAGGTGAATCTATGTTGGTGTTTATAGGTGTGTTTATGGATGGATGGATGTGAATTGTTTAGGAATGAATGTGTGTTAGAGTTGTTTTTTGGTTCTTGTACATATCAGTGTATATAAGAGTCTACATGTATTCAGGTGTAAATACTTGTTCCTATAGTGCTAAATGAGTCTGTGCTAGTGTAACTGCACAGGAGGACTCAGGTTATGTGGACTTGTTGAACTGTGCTAAAAGGAGTAGGACCAGATAAGCTTTTGCTTCAACGTACTTCCTTTTCAAACACTTTCACTTTTCATTATTCTTGCACCCTATTATTTTTATTATTACTATTTATTTATGTTTTCTTTTCTTTGCATGACATACATGTTCGAAATAAATCTTGAAATCTTGAAAAAAATCTTGAATTCATCAGCTGCAAATCAGAACTTGCTTTATGATTTGTTTTGATGGTGCAGTTTCCTTTGAGCTGGTAAAATGCTTTGTAAAGCAAAAAGTGAGCATCCTCTTCAGTCCCTCTCTGTTTACAACATGGTTCATTCACAAATTATGTCCCATTCCAGCTTTTAGACGTGACAACAAACTCACTCGTTGCAGTCTCACAAAACGACACCTCGCTCAGCTTTCCACCACATTTTGATCAAACCTCAGACACCAGTGGCTCCAACAGATTCCTGGTGGGTTTTTTGTGGGAGAAGAATATCAGTTTCTGTCTTCGTCTGCACAAATGAACCGAGCATCCCCCTCTGAGCTCGCTACACAACGAGAAACAATATCCTCCCTGTGATTTGGTAATCTGAACAGATTGGTGGATAAACTCTTCATCTAAATCCACCGCTTGCTACTTAGTGTTTATCCAACATTTTCTTTGTTTTGATCTCCGGGGGTGGAGGATCAGCTGGTTCTGCATGTTCAGTCCAATTTGATTCCTTTTATGAGACAGATGTTTCTGTTTATACTGTAATGCACACAGGATGTAATTTCTCATACATTTCAGTCCAAGACACAGAAACCAAGTTGGTTTATAATTATAAAGAGACAACACAGGTTTTAAGTCTCTCAGCTGCTGGTAATGATGATGATGAGCAGAATGTACCCTCAGTTCCTGGAAGCAACAATTCAAGATTAAAATAATCAGATTGGTGACACCACCACAGCAGTCCACAGTGGGGTGTAATGACATTTTATATGACTGGAGGAAGAAGGTCTCACATAATTTATTCAGCTAAACGATGGAGATTTGCAAGGAAACGTTTACTGCCAGGAATAAAACGCGGATGCAAACAACAGCGCCACAATATGCTAAGATTTAACTGTTACCAAGACTTTTGCAAGCATTTTACTTTAAAACTAATGGAAGCTAAAACTGAAGTTGAAAATAAAATAAAACCTAAGGTTTCATTCAACTTGTCTGGTCACTTTAAATCTGTAAAATATAAACAAAAAAATCCAAACGTCCAAAATCTCTTTGTCTTTTGGTTTAAAAACATGTTTTGATGAAATTTGAATTTCTTTTTGAAGTGTTTCTACAAAATACACATAAAACTACTTTAGATTGCACTGATGAATTATTTTAATGGACGGACATTTTCAAATCAAGAACTTTACATTATTTATATTAAAGCAACAATATCAACAGACTATTATGATCATTGTTCAAAAAGACAGTTTAACATGTTGAAATTACAGGATCTAAAGAGGGAATTAACTGATTTTACTTTCATATAAATCTTTAATGCTGTCTGTTTAATGTGTCTACTGGACCAGTCGTATAATGAGCTTCATTTAGAGGAGAACAGAAGTCTTATTTGTATTTGTAACTTAAATTTATCTGACACTAAAACCAAAGAAAGTCCCAAGTCTTCAACCTTTAAGACCGACTGAATCGTTTTTTGCACATCTTCTTGTTAAAGTGTGATGATCGGTTCCCCTTTGTGTTAGTTTAGGTTTTTGTCTGTACAGTTCTACTCACTCAGCTGCTCCTCATCCCTCTGAGTACCCTCTCCCAGCCAGTTCATTCACTTCCTTCTTTTAGCTCCTCTTCCTGTCCCATAACGAAGGCTTTTGTTTACTCTTCAAGGGCTCCCCTTCGTTTTAGTTTTTGTATTTTTGCTGCTACGTCAGCTTTTTGTTGTGATAAAGCTTCCATCCTCCTCTTGATTTTAAATTCTCACCACCACCAAACATGACAGAAAATCATTTGTATGGAACAACAAAACTGGCTTAACCCTTAGAAATAAGAGTTTATGAGCTATTACAATTCTCCCTATTTGCAGATAATGAGGACAATAACAGATAGAGATGAATAAACTTAATGTTTTAAAAATGCATTGGGTTGTTGGTTATTCATGTCTGAAATAAGAAGTAATAAAGCGATCCAGCTTTTGTAGCAATTTGTTTCAAATATGTACAATTATCACTCAGAAAGTTGCATAAAAAGTAGGGAGCTAGCTAACAAACTTTTAGCTTAAAGTAAAACTTACCACTGCATTTTAATCAGACTTTTTGTGTTGTTGCTCATTCTGAAACAACCTGCTCATTAGTGTCATTCTGTGGAAAATCCATGCAGTTCTTGCAAAAAGCTGGATGAGAAAAGTATAAATATTACTCCGGTTCATTAATCCAAGTCCCATAGAGTCCCTTCAGAGGGGCTGAAAGGCCTCATGTGGCTCCAGACCCACAGATTAAAGACCCCTGGTCTGAACCTAAACCTAGCTAAACCTAACTTTAACCTAATCTTAACATAAACCTGAACAAAACAAAACTTGTCTTAATAAACCTAATCATGAACCTAACCTAAATCTAACAAATATTAAAATAATTATTATCCCAACTATTACTGAAAATGAAAATAAAACCTATAAATATGAATATGGCAATTGAGTGATTCCAATTTTAAATAAAAACAGGTTGTTTTGTAGCCACAAAGTCAAATTCATGCTAATTAGCCACACAGGCTTCCACCCCACAATTAGATCTGAGTTGCTTTTAAAACATTGTGACCTTTAATTTTTCAGAAGATTAGCAAGGAGAAGGTCGACATTAAAAAACAAAACAATTTGCTAATTTTCCAAATGACCTCACAGTTTTTCCTAAAATGCACACTGGTGAAGAGGTTTAAAGCATCATTGTGTGAAAGTAAAGAGGTTTAAAGCTCTTAATCAGCTGTAAATCACCCTGACCCTGGTACAGAGAGGCAACGGGTTTGTTTTAACTGGAGAGAAACACAGAAATGAGACGCTAACACACTGAAAGCTGCTGTATGGACACTCAGCTGTTAGACTGAATTTGGTTGCAGTTTGTTGCATGCAGAAGTTTGGATTTTGAAATTCTGCAAAAGATCAGTTTGCAGAATTTTAAAACTAGTTAAATAAAAGGACATATTTTCCTTTTGAATCAAAACCATTGAATACTTTGTACAATATACTTTATAGAGTAAAGTGTGTCCATTCACAGGCAGGTCTGAGAGTAACCTCCTCACATCCGTGTCCTTAGCTCCATATCACTGACTGAAGCTGCTGAGAGGAGAGTCAGCCAGACATTTCAGTCCAAGAAAGGCCAAAACCTTGTTTTAGTTCCAGACTAGAGGAGTTTACAGCGCCTGTCAGCCAGGACACAAACAAGAAGTGAAAGCAGATGTAGCTGGAGAGGGCCTCTCTGGTGTTTACCTCTAGATTTCTGCTTCCAAACCTTTTTCTGTCTATATTATACGATTATATCTACCCCGCTCAGGTGGGGCGTTGGTAAAACACGGCGTGGTGTGAAATACATTTCCTCACAGATGGACAGAACGTATTTTCCCCCACGTAGCTTCGCCTTGAGCGGTGAAACCTTGTCTCTTCTGCCCTGGAGAAAAATGAAAGTTAATGGGACGATTTGTAATCGCGTCACATTCCGCTGATAGCAGGTGGCTTTTTAGGAGGGTTTTTTGGAGGCTCGGTTGTGTCATTGTTTACGCTCTCCAGAATATTCTAGGAACTTTTGTGTGTGTGTGTGTGTGTGTGTGTGTGTGTGTGTGTGTGTGTGTGTGTGTGTGTGTGTGTGTGTGTGTGTGTGTGTGTGTGTGTGTGTGTGTGTGTGTGTCACTGGGGATGTGTTGAGAGCTCAGTCAGGTCCTGTGTTGGATCAAAGCAGCCTTCACTTTCACTAAGTGAGGGAAGACAAAACACAGTCTGTCACATCTGGCTCGCTGGCTGACTCTGCTTCCTGCACAAACGCTCAAAATCACTCTGACATCTTTGTTATCTCTGTCATCACATTATTTCTTTTATCTGCTCTCTGTCTCCTTGTCCTTTTTTTTTTCTTCACAATGAGCCGAAGCTTCAACCTTGAGCTGGAGATCAGAGAAGACTCGCTCTGGTGAATTCCACCGGGAGACAGAGGGTGAGTGGTCGTGAGTGTTTACATACCGAAGAGTGTCAATTTATACTGAAATTGCCTTTGTCTCATCAAACAAGAAGAGGCCAGAGGTTGCCAGAGATTGAAAGGAATTCTTTAGGACAGAGTTAGCTTCCAAACAAGAGCTCTGTTTATTGAGTTAAAAGAAAGACGGCACCTTGGAAACACTGAGTTGCTTGTGAGCGCAGGGAGTTTGTGACATGAAATCCTAAAAGGATCTGATCGCTCTGTGATCTCACTGGGGTAGCAGGGGTTTATTTACCTCCACGTCAAGTGAATGTTTCTTTATTCCATACAGGAACATCTGACGGCTCTCCTTCCCTTTGTGTATCCTCTGACCTGACACTGCTTTCCAGGATTAGTCAAACACAGAACAGAGATCCTGCTACATCTCGTCTCTGCTTCCACTGACAGCGCTGTGTAAAAGTATTTACAGCCTCACAGATTTATTCTTTCGTCACATTTAAATGTTTCAGATCAGCAAACACATTTCAATATCAAACACAAGTAACTGGTTGTATGTCCAATTTTTTCCCACTTTTCTTTAGAAAAATGTTGTCAATCAGCCATGTTGGAGCGTTTTCCAGTATAAATAGTCTGCTTAGACATTTCCCTTCAGGATTTTCTGGTAGACATCAGAATTCATGTCCATCATTTACAGCAAGTGATCCAGGTCCTGAAGCAGCAAAGCAGGCCCAGACCATCACACTACCACGGACTGACTGCTGGGATGAGGGTGTTTTTTTCTGAGGTACAGAGTTAGTTTTACTCCAGATGGGATGGGAACTACGTCCCAGAAAGTTCAGTTTTTGTCTCATCAGTTAACATTTTTTCCCAAAAGTCTTAGGGACAATCAAGACGTTTTGTTGATAAATATGAATTAGTGTTGTTTACAGTAAGTATCTCAGGGTCTTCTTCACGAAGGCAGTAGTGGGAGTTCAACGGGGGATTGAGACAGCTTCTGCAGTGATGTGGACACTGAACCAGTCTGTAGTGGTGCAGAGGGAGTTGAGCCAGAAAGCAAGGCTATCAATTTACTGGTCCATCTATGTTCCTCACCCATAGAGCTTAATGACCAAAAGGATATGATCATGAATAAAGAAAATGATTTTTTTTCTGCAGACTTGGCCCAGCCTTAGAGATCAGGGAGGGACTGAACTGCTGCTTATGTGGTTCAGGCATCTGGTCAGGATGTCTACTGGACTCCCTGGAGAGGTGTTTCAGGCATGTGCTGCTCGCAAGAAGCCCCGAGGCTAACCCAGGACACGCTGGAGGGATTATATCTCTAGGCTGGCCTGGGAACTACTTGAGGTCCCACTGGTTGAGCTAGCGGAGGTGGCTGGGGAGAGGACAGTCTGGACTTCCTGCTGGAGATGCTGCGACCTGGATCTAGACAAGCAAAAGACGACAAGATGGGGAAATTCCATTTTGCCTCTTTTTGATGAATCGTGACCTCTGACCTAAACTTTAATCAAACAAGCCTTACAATGCTTCGAATAATGTTCTTGGTTGTTCCTGACTTTCTTTAGAACATGACATGATGTGATGCTTATTGAGATCTTCTGGCATACTTCATGATCTCAGACAGGTTCTATTGAAGTGATCTATTAATTCTAGGTCTGGCAGTAATCAGACCTGAGTGTGATTGGTGGAACTGACCTCAGCTTTACAAATGTTGTGGTTAAACAGTTATTTCATCATTTAACAAAAAGGGGAACATGATGAATACTTGCATTGTAGAAAACATAGATAAGCATAGCTTGTTGACCCACCAAAGCCAAAAAATATATCATTTTTAACATTATAGACAATATAAAGGTCAAACAGAGATGGGATGGATCTGTGTCTGGGTTGCAGAGAATAAAAAGTGTACACAAGTGATTAAAAATACATTATTGATAGCAGAGCATCTCTTCAGCCTGTCCCTGGAGTTTCAGCAGCAGATGCAGGAAACAAAACAAGCAGATATTTGCTTTGTTTTGACGCAGGTAGCTTCAATTCCCCCTGGGAGAATCGTCGTTAATGACTTAGCAAAGATGGAGCGTAGGTGTGAAGGAGGGCTGGGCTAGGGGATTTAAAGAGAGGGGAAGAAAAAAGCTAGAGTGGGAGCTAATCACCAAAGGCTAATTAGCCTTTCAAATTTATGCCGAAGCGTTCAGGTTTCGAGTCTGAAGAGATTGCATTCAATAAGTGCGATTTGAAGGTAAGTCAGGCAATAACGCTGTGATTCATTACTGTCAAATTACTGCCGCATCTGAGTTCTCAAGAGCAGGTGATGATTTTCGTGTGCGAAATGGAGCGTGAGGCTTTGGATTAATTAATAAAGCAAATTTGGGACAATTTGTTCATCTGCTTCTTTTCCGATAAAAGAGCTGTACCACTCCGCAATAACATAAAAAAAGATAATTTGTCATTTTACAGAACATGTGTCCTATTTCTTGACTGGAACCAGAAATCTTTGTCTATAATTGCTTTAATACTCAAGGCCTTTGCACACCAGTGGCCTGATTCACTAAATGACTGTGTGGCTTTTGTGCTAAAAGGAGCAGACTAGAGATTGAGCATCTGTCTAAAAGACTCAATCCCATTTAACTCTTTATTGTTATTTCTACAACTTGTGCATTTAGACAAGGAGTAGGGGTGTTCCAGTTCTTGTTCAGTAAATGAGGAGGGGGAAGGAGCGATCTGCTTCTTCAAATTGAGTGTTTTCAGGGGGATCACTTTAAATTAAGGGTTTTTTGCTGTGCTAGCAACAATCAGAACAAACAAAAATGTGACTATTTTCATTAATTAAGTATTTTATTTCCTTGCACTTCAGGTGCAGGGGGAGGGGCTTATAATAGGATTATTGTGTCAGTATAACAGTGTAAATTGAAATTGATGGCGAACTAAAAGTTTGGCATTTACACAAACACTATGAGACTTAAGGTTTTTTTTTTACCACATCAAGATTTTGTTTTTCTGTTGATGAAAATATCTTCATTCACATTATTCTGACAAAAACCTGAAGCCACCACACCACTAGATGGAGAGATGAGCCACAATTACAGCATATCAACATACAGAGGAAGAACATTCTTAGCTCGACTAAAGTTTCTCCCACGATTTACATTATTCTATGAAGTTGTTTACAGTTTATTCTCAGATATTATCCATTTAAAGGTACACTAAGTAATTTTTCATATTTTGAAATCTTTTTCTTAAAGTGATAATATGCAGTTTTGCTTGTTTTGGGCGCCCTCTGGTGTCCGTTTTAAATCACTGCATTAAACAGTTACCAGATCGTTTCAGCTTCTAAACGCCAATATCTACCTGTTGAAATGTCTCCTCAGCCTTCATAGCTTTCTACAGGAGCGGTTATTCACTCTTTCAAAGAAATCAGCTGTGTTCAAGCAGGGAGAGATTGAAAAAAATCAGGAATCATGAGATAAAAACACTCCAGTGCTAGCATAACAGCTAGCCACATTGGGTTAGCCTAACCCTCGTGAGACATGTGACTTCCTGGGTACCGTGACGGCGACGGAGATCTTGCAATCATGGTATTCTGGATCTAATCACCAGGTGGGGCTAGTGACTTTTCATTAACTCTGTAAAGGGTCATATTAGCACATACTGGCTCAAGGAAAAGATTTAAAAATATGAAAAAGTTGCATATTATCACTTTAAGCCAGTATGTGCTACTATGTCCCTTTATAAAAATTCTCTCAGAGCCATCTGCTGCTTGTGTCCAGGATACCACGTTTGCAACTTCAGAGTCTCTGGTCTGGTTCCCTGAAGTCATCAAAGTCGGTGGCTGGTCCTAAGCTTTGGAACAGCCTTCCCACACATCTAAGGACCTCACAGAGCCTGGAGCATTTTAAGTCATCTCTTAAAACTTATTTCTTTGATTTGGATGTTGATTTGTCCAGTTTTTTTATCTAGTTTTTACCATGGTCTGCTACTGACTCATGGACATTTAATTGTTTTTGCTCATGGTTTTATGACTTTTATTCATCTTTTATCTTTTACTACGTTTGTTTTTAGGTGTGTTTTTATGTAGCCATTTTGATCATGTACAGCACTTTGGGTTGTGTGAGCAACAGTAAATGTGTTTTATAAAGTTGACCTTGACCTTGAACTTACACCTCAGAACCTGCTCAGGACAGACGAGCTGGAGACACAAAAATAATATAAATTGTGAGCTAAGGGATCTACTGTATAATGATCCTCATAGCGGAGCCTCCAAAGAAACAAAGAAAATCCTTATGTGATGATTGAAAACACGGGCACACATGAGGGAGTGGGGCCAGTTTGTTTTTATGACAGTTATTTAAAACAGACACTAGGGGGAGCTTAAAATAAGCCAAAACTGCCTAGTGTGCCTTTAACACACAATCAAAGCTTAATGACCACATGATCAAAATATTGAGAGATGGGCATAAAAAAAGATGTGAAAACAGCTTTAGTGGGTTTTTTTCCTTTTTGTTTTTGTTGCAAAGCTGCTATTGTTTCTGTAAAGCTTCATATCAATACGGAGTCCAAAAACAGTTTTAAAAAAATCTCCACCTTGAAAAGCATTTTTAAATAGGGATGCTCGGTATTGGCTTTTTTACCAATATCCGATATCCGATATTGTCTAACTCTTAATTTCCGATACTGATATAAACCGATACCGATTGGTACCGCTGATTTTTAAAAAAGACAAACAAAATCATTTTAGGTAACCAACATCCCATACCTCCTATCATGCATACTTAAACTTTAAATTTTGTCAGTGCAAAATAGAATAACTGCTTCAATTCCACTTTAAAAAAGGAGACATCTTGATTTCTCCTCCCATAACCTCAGCTTTACAGTCATTACAAATGGCAATTTGAGATAATTCCAAACCAAAGACAGGTTGCAGAGTCCTCTTACATGTTACTTGTTACCCTGCAAGTAATGACGTGGTTTGATGATGTCATCAAGTGTACGCCAATAGATGTTGCATTCAAAGTTGGCTGGGAAATGCTGAAGCCACAACATTTAATGCAAGGTGTGCCAAATAAATAGAAATATCTCAAAAACTATATATCAGATTTGTTATATTTTGGGAGAGAGGAGAAGTAGCCGAACAGTTTGATGTATATGTGCATGGTTTGTAAAGTTTATGTGTGTCATTACAAAAGCCGATACCGATATTTTCCGATATTACATTTGAATGCCGATATTGGCCGATATTTTTCGAACATCCCTATTTTTAAACATCTCCCTCTTTCACCTTAAATTTCATCTGTGTCTAGATAAAATGCAAACACATACAAATGTCAAGTCATGGGGGCGGGGCCTTAGATTTGAGTTTAAACCAGTATGTCAGTTTATCTGGGCTAGCTGTTAGCTCATCAATCCAGTCAATTAATATCAGTTTTTCCAAACTGAGGTTGTTCAAAAACTTATAGCAATTTATCTCCATTTTTTGATAGTGTTGTAGGGAAATAATGTTATACTAAATTGATGTTTAAGACTTGAAAAAACACCATAACAAAAGATAAGTCAAATACAGTTTTAGCACCACAAATCAACACAATAAGTGTCCAACTTTCTTCACGAGCGTGTTTCATTTTTTGAAATGTTTTTATCTATTAGCTGCTTGATGAAAAATACCTCAGTAAAAACAATCGGTGATGTCTGTTGTTCATGTGCTCAAACAGTTTCATGTCTGAAAACATTTCTGGCCTCTTCCTTTAATAATTCTCCCAACCTGAAGCGTTGCCTGTTCACCCTGCCCTCCTGGTCGCTGCGCCCACCAGCCTTTTATATCCTATTGAATCCTTGGTGAGTTTTATGTGTGTCAGGGCTGGAATAAAGTCTAAAGCCTTGTTACGGATCGCCTGGTGGGATTGTAACGTCCACCCTGCTCCTGGCTGCTTTACCTCCATCTGTTTCCTGTGAACCAGCCCCAGCTGTGACAAAATAACAGCAGAAAGCCTGATTTAGACGCCACAGCACATCTTTTCCTGCCCTATTTTCCACTCCCTCTTGCGTCTAGGCTGCATCTCTTAACGCTAAGGAAAGCCGCTCACATTTCACTTCCTGTCTGTTGATTGTTGTAATTTTCTGATTTCTTTTCTGATGCTTCTTTCATTATCATAACTCTTGTTTCCCTCCGCTTTCCACCTGCCCTCCCATCACCTTTGACCCCACTCTCTCAGGAATGCATGTCATTCAGAACACACCTCTCTCCCCGCTGACCTGACAGACCTGCTGCCTCCTCGGCTTGTCTTATCTAACCTTTCCCTTTTTAGATCATTGAGCTTCCACTGAGCTGCAGAAACATAAACCGCAAAACACACAGACACATGCAAAGGAGAAATCCAAAATCAATCCCTCGTTTTCTCTTGCTTACCTAGTTATCAATAATTCAGGCCTCGCTGATGGGAGCCGAGGCAGGGTGAGGTGGTGGAGGCTTTGAGCAAAAGGTCAGACCTCAACGGGGCCTCTTAGGTGGCATTAATTAGACACTTCCTGGAGCTCCCTAAACAAACACCTCCACACCATTTACTGCTCTCATTACCTCACAGCAGGTCATGAAAAGCCTGACATATCCACACAATAACACCAGCGGCTTTAACTGCCTGCCTGGTGGGTGTCTCCCCCCCCCCCCTCTACGACTCGCCCCCTACCTTCATTTAGTTAAACAGAAACACCTAACCTGACCTCGGTCCTTTTCCAGCTATTTTTGTTTCCCTCTAACATTTTAATGCTGTTCCTCGTCCAGCCTCACCTCTCAGGCCGTGCCCTCCCTGGTTGACCTCTGATGGGTCGACCCAGACTTATAACTCATCCCACCCACCACATCACCCTGGTTTCTGTTCCAACACCTTATTACAAGAGTGATGGCTCACTCACGCTCCCTATCAAGCCATCCTAGGCAGCCTCCTCCATCTTTATCTGTGGCCATCCATCTCTCCGGCAAAGCGTGGAGGGATAGAAGAGGACAGTAAAAAAAAGCGGTCGTTAAAAGCAGACAGATATATTGTAATAGAGCTGCGCTGCTGGCTTTAAAACAAGACGTTAGTCCTTATTAAGTTAATTTTGTTGAATGGATGGTGGAATAGACCGGATCTGTGCTTTTAAATCGGCTGGCTGTTATATTTCTTCCTATTATCTCAACACACTAAAAATGCCAGTCAAGAGTTGATGCCTGAAGGCTGCAGAAAATGAGAGCCTTGGTTGCAAAAGTTCTGGTGCAATATAATGCTACGTTAGGTTTTATTCCACAGAGTACACACCACTAAAACGTCTGCAAACAAGATGGGTGAAAGGTGTCTAAAGTCAGGTGAACAGCTCTGTGTTCTAACACCGTGAACCTATAGAGCTAAATGTTAATGTGGCAGCATCATTACTTTCTCAGATAGGTTTATGTTACATAGACTGTATAATTAGAAACTCCAAGTTATGGCTGATAGGAATGCAATTTGTAGACACTGAGTTTGACCTCCTTCCCACTGGATAAAAACCTCACTATGGCATAAAATATGAGCCAGAACATAGATGGTCTTTCCAGGAGCTTGGTGAGGTCTTCATATGTATTTTAAACTCCTCATTACAGGTGATGGGTAATAGAAAGTTTTGAGCATAAACAGAAATTCTGTAGAAAAGTTGTGGAGGTTTATTATCATGCTAATGGGTGGAGTGTGAGGATCATGTCCTAGCATGGTTTTATCGGCTAGCTTGTAGCTGCTTCCTGATGCAGGTAAGTCATGCCAAGATGGGGAATTGTAGGCAGTCATAGCAAAATTCAGATTCAGATTGATTTGTCATTCGAGGCGCGTTAGAGAGATGAGGAAATGAAATGTGTCACTCAGGCTAGTAAATAATGGAATAAGATAAATCTGTAATGATAAGATCATGAGCCTTGCAACCTCAGACCTTCTGCCTGAGGGAAAGAGGGTGAATAGGTCTGGGTTTGTCATTATTCTTTTTGCTCTAGTTCTGCATCTGCTGATGTACATCTCCTCTAGAAAAGGGAGGCTGCTGTTGGTCACATGTTGCAGCATATTCCAATCTGCCTCAGAGCAGTTCTCATGACGGACTGCTATGGACGAAGTCAGGACACTGTCCACCACGCACCAGTAAAGTCATGTTTCCATGACAGGGGTTGGTACGATTTGATTCGGGTCGAATCGCTATTTTGTCTGTTTCCTTTGTAAAACCGGTCCATACAACCGATCCGTACCAGACCATGAATGGTCCTCTTGAGCCGGGGGTCCATAAAGCGGGTACGGTTAGGGCGGAGCTGTGGCGTTAAAACACAGACCACTGATCACTGCTTGTGACAAGCAAAACAAACCCTGGAGTGCATTTTTTATTATTACTAAAGTGAGAAGTAAAAACAATCCGCCCTGTAACGCTGGACCCGGCTCCTAAGGGCTGGATCAGTGAGTGATCCCTCGCGGTCAGCGGCTGGACCCTGCCCGGTCTAGCCGCTGACCGCAAGGGATTCATTCATCGCCGCGGATCGCGGGTCTCCGCCTCCTCAGGTCTGGGTCTGTGAATCCCTAGCGGTCTGACCCAGCAGGTCGAGCCGCGGACCGCGAGTGAATCACCGCGGCTGAACGCGGTGCCGCAGCTCGACCGGCGGCCGGGTCGGACCGCGAGTAAATCCAACTGCGGATTCACCGCGGCTGAACCCGGTTTTGCGCCTCGGGTCTGTTGGCAGAGATCCGACCACGGAAATGATAAAATGCCAGCAAGTTACACCAGGTTTGATCACTTTCAGAGCTCCAAACATTCAGCGATCAGCTGTGATCAGGACGGTAAAAAAATGAAAGAGTTTATAAAGAAGTTTCACAAAATGCAGCTGAAGGATTTGAGCAGACAGCAGAACAATGTCGGGCCAAGCTGGAGAAATTAAAATCCCCATATAAGGACAGCGTTATGACGTGATGATACGCATTTATGTTTAACCCCGCCTGCTGAGTGAGGGTCCGACAGCTGATGGAAATGCTCAACCGAAATAGCGGACCCGTACCGGACTACGAGGACCCTCCACCGTACCGTACCGTACCTCCCATGGAAACATGGCTTAACACAGCAGCACTAAGACCAGCATTTTTCAGCCTGTTCATGCTGGTGCTGCAAAGACATGAAAGTTCTCAACCCTTCTAAGTTAGAGCGGCCAATGAGGTATGAAGGTTTTGTTTTATGCTATTTTACATGCTAATAATAAGGTGCTAATGGCTATTATATTGACAAGTTTAAGAGATTAATTTGAATGTTATTTTAAGTAGGCCTAATTATAAATGTCAAAATATCCTGTGAACGACAAATTAAGTATTTAAGATCCTTTATGTGTCTGAATATTTTGTTATTATTATTCTCTATGAGAATTAATTTATGCTATGAAACTGATTATTTTTATGTTAATTTGTACAGTTCTCATGGTTGATGCACGAATGTGTAAATAAATGCCAGTAAAACGAAGAACGCCTTGTGTCCGTGATTCTACTTGGAAGGAGTTACATTGGGAAAGTGTTGCTGATATGTATAGCATAGAGAGAGTTTCTCAGAGACAAACAGTGTTTCAGAGACATAGAAAATATTCCAAATTTGTTGTGATCCAGCTATCCAGTAGCTCTTTAGGAGCATATCCTGTGAAGGAAGCGTACACACTAAAAGTCGTAGACAAATTTGTTGACATTATTGCAGTCAGTGGAGGACCAACGTTTTGTTTTTTCTCTGCAGTTGCGCACCACGTGCTATATGATCAATAAGTAACATTTAACACCTTTAATTCTTATTTTCAACTTGCAATGCGTCAGATAATACAAAGAAGGTCTAAAACAGGTATCTGGGGCAACTGGTGCTGCAGGGGAAGAGATGTTTACCACTGATTGGGAGGTCAGGGTTCAATCCCAGGCCCAGGTCATGTGTCGAAGTATCCTTGGGCAAGATACTGAACCCCCAACTGCCTCCTGGGCATCATTAAACTCTGCTCTTCAGGGATGGGTCAAATGCAAAGAACAAATTCCTCTAAATCTGATGTAAAAAACCACTAAACCTACAAGTGGTGATAGCTGAAAATCAGTAAAGATCAGAGTAACAGAACAAGAGCTTCCATTAGCGCTGTGGTGCAACAACTATCCTGCATGTTTTAGATGTTTCCCTGTTCCACCACATCTGATTTCCACGGTTGAATAATCTCTTCCAGCATGTTCAGCACTGCAGAAGTCTGTTAATTACCCATTTGAATCAAGTATTTTAAAACTGGGAAACATCTAAAGCAAACAGGATAGTGGTCCCTGGAGGCAAAATAATCGGGAAACACCCACATGGTTTATATGGACTCAGGCAGGTTCAGGAAACTAACACACACCATAACTGAATGTCTAAAATATTGTCATGAAGGACCATCACTACAAGAAGTGTTGCAAAAATCTAGTATTCAGGAGTTTACTATCAACTATCCTCTGAACTTTAGGTGCAGCATTTGGAAAAACCAGTGATTTGAAGATTCTGGCCTAATATGAATTAGGACTCTTGGTAGTGCACCTTTTATGCTGAAATGGTCCTTGAGTTCTGGATTTGGTGTTCACTGTTTTAGATGTTTCTCAGTTCCAACCTGATTTCAGGCTCCTGCAGAACTTAGACATGCTGGAGAGGTAACTCAACCATTGAATCAGGTGTGTAAACAACTAAAACATGCTAGGTTTGGCCCTCGGCCCATGATTGGACATGATCGTTATGAAAACCCAGTGCCCTCAAAGTCTGTGTGTGTGTGGGAGTGAGTGCCAGCCAGCAGTGTGAGGAGGTATCACAGGCAAAGACAGCACATCAAAGAACAGCAGTAACCAGAAAACAACCATGAAGACCTTCTCTACTGCATCATAAAGTGTCAGCAAAGCAAAGTGCACTGTGTTCTGAGTGGATTTAACTCTGTAACAGACTCAGAGAAGACAGAGGGCCCGGAAAACCATATGAGGGTTTTCTATAAATATATGTCATACAGCCAACAGAGCTTTTAACAAATGTATTCAACTTCCACCCTGCACAAGCCAAAATTCCCACTTGCTGCAAAATAACAAGTGATCATGTCAAAGCAGTTAGCTGCAAGGACTTCAGACCAGCAACACTGCAGCTATGATGTGCAGTAATGTAAAATTTATTAAAGAACTAGAGCAAATTCAGTCTAAACGACACCATGTCATGAATTAATCATCCCATCTCAGAGTGCAGCAAAGCTCCAATTCTGATATTTTGTTAACATGTCTCCTCATCTGACAGAGGCTTTGCACTGCTCAGCATTTGTCACCAGAATGACTGAGGTCCCATCTTGTTATCTGCTCCCCAACAAATCTACAACCAGCATGGCTGTAAAGCTGCAGATTAAAGATTTTAACTCCAATTCAAATTTATGGTTAATTTCTTCAGTGATCATTAGTTAAAAATTAAAAACACACCTCAGAAGCTGTCTAAATGTCAGATGACCTCCAGAGTGTGACAGCTTTCTCAGGCTGTTGTCCTTCAACCTCATAAAGTGTATCTTGACATCTAACCACAGTGGCCACAAAACTGGCATGCACATAACTCAATTGCATGCTGCAAACACACAGTTTATCTCTGAGGCAGCCGGACCGGAAAGAGCAGAGCACACAGTTTGCCTTCAGGCTTTCCTTGAGCTTGTCTTTGCGCAAGATAAAGGATGAAGGGGTTGTCTTCCTCCCCTGCATGGTAAGTCTGATTTAAAGGGGAAACGGAGAGGAGCCAAGATACCCGTCCCTGTTATTGATTGAAGACTAGCAGGAGGAATGAATCAGATAGTTTTCCACTGGTATGTCCCCAAGGACCAGAGGCAAAGCTTCACGTTGGAACCATCCTTTCCCCTCACACTGGAGGCCTCGTGCATGCTAAAGACTGGCAAAAGCACTGAGGGTAATTTTTTAGCTTTTGTACACTTTTTATTTCACCCTGCAGCCAAAATGGGCTGTTCCTTTATAGACAACCTGAGCCTTTTAGTTTTTTTATTATCTAAGCTCAAGCACACTCCCTAAATATCAGTTTGCATGAATCAGTTGCCTCCAGAGCTCCTCATTTTTTTTTAAAACCCACTGCTGAAAATAAAGGCTGTTAGAATTGGATATTAATTGTGCTCCATCAGAGTTGATTACTAGAGAGGTGTGCATGTTGCTGTGCATGCACAACGACTTTGTTGGGGGAGTGCGTGTGTTTGTGCGGACACCGCGTGGGCTGGTGAATCACAAAGCTATTTTGGTATTGGAGAGAATCAGCGCTGAGCGTATAATTACAGACATCTCCGTCGGTGACGGGAAGTCGTATGGAGACCAGTACATGATAGGCGCCGCAGGTTGATTGAAACGCACTAATGGAAAAAAAATTACAATAACAGGGAGTGCAAGCTAGCATTTATGTTGTATTAAAATGCATTAAGCTCTTTTGTAAGAAGCTGGAACAATTTTCTGAGGTTCAAATGAAATGTCTGTGACATGTTTTAGTCAAAATATAACAACATCTCCCATATTTATACATTAGCATCGTCTATTGTGCCAGTTTGACTTTATTTAATTAGAGCATATTTCCAAAATGCAGCATTTTCAAAGGATTTATTTTTCTTCTTCTGTTTTCAATTAGAAGATTAAATAAAATTTTGAGACTCTATGAATTGTAAAGATTTGGTAAAATATAAAAAAGCTAATTGTTAAACTGAGTAATGCATTAAGATAGGAATATATAACTTCTACTCTTTGTATTATATCAACCTACAGGATTTTGAACAAGTTATAAATAAATAGAACATAAAATCTTCATTTGTTGTTAAATTTGATGTTTTTTACTGTTATTTTTAACATGCTTGGAATTAAGTGCATAAATAATTAATCTAAAATGCACATTTTTATTAAAAAAAATAATTGTGATCAGGATACAGGAAGGTCATATTTGTTAAGTCAATCACTAATTCACCACCTAACAAGCTAAAAGCTAATCTGAGCAAAACCAAGACCAACATTTTTAAATGTTCTTAAAAATTTCACAGCTGCTCGTGTGAATAGTACTTTATAAACATTTACACCTTTATAAAGTGAACACACAACACCGTTATTTTAGTAGATAAATTGTAAATGCTGCTGGAAGCACTAGGCTAAGTGCTACAGCTAGCTGCTGCTATTAGCGCTCACAAATAACCTGAAAATTCCATAAATAGCCATGTAATGCAGAAGTAACTGGTATGTTCAGGTTAATAAATAATATTTTCAAATACTACTATAGAACATTTGTGACCGGAACTTTTAAAAGTGGCAGAAATCCACTTTGATTTTGGCTCTGCTGTGATTAGCTGTTAGCTTGTGATTCCAATCTGAACTGTTCTGTTTTAACAGCTCATTCAAAACTATCCACAATATAAGTAAGATATTAATTGCTTCTAATCTTTTCACAGAAACCCTCTTCATAAGATTTGAACTACCACTTTCAGGACTGAGTCTTGTTAACATGTAGTTGTGAGCCTGAATTTCTTGACTCAAACATTTTTTATTGCACTGCTTTCTGTTTCCCCCCCCCCCCCAAAAAAATACACCAGAACCCCCCACCACCACCACAAAGATTTACCTTGAAATGTCTTAAGAAATAATTTTCTTTAACCTCATGAAAAATGTTAACCTGTTTTACAATAACATTAAATTCTGGTCTCATTCTTCCTTTTGCCTTTAATTCTCTGTTAAATCACTACTATCCAGAAATAGACAAAAATACAACAGAAAATAGGGTTACTGAAAGTTTAAAGAAAAGTCTGTATTTAGGAAGACAGTGCATTCAGAAGTCATAACGCCAGACTCTCAGAGTTAAAATTGACTTTAACAGTCTTAATAGATTCCCCTCTCGATCCTCTCTTTTCTTCTGAGGCTTACGTGCAGCTCAGCACTGTAGGCATCAGGGACTCATGCTCGATGTTTTATTCAGCACAAATCTTGTTCATTTACCAAAGTGTTCAGTGCCAAGTACATAGAGTTGCTAGCTGTCTTCATTTGTGAAATTAAAACTACAGCAGGAGGGGGAAAATAAAGCCCCAGGAAGGGGAGGGGAGTGTCACATGAATGCTGTGAGGGTAAAAATGCAGCTGACCTTATGACAGCATGAACATCTGTGTGTGGTGATGCATGCACAAAGCTTTACTGTCTCATGCACTCTTATGCAGTAATTACAGTGCACATTGACCGGCGTGCCACTGTTCATTTGCATGTGTTTTTAAAGAAGGCCTTAGTTGCTTATACTGCATTATTGTGCATCTGTGTGTCATAAAAGCTGCACATTTGACTCGGTGCATATCGGCATATTGACCTTCATTATGGGACCACGGAGGATGCAGGCAGGGGTCAAATACACTCCAGGGGAGGAGGTATACTTTATTACAGATTAATGCAGGAGTCCTGGGGAGGGGGTTAGTTTAAATCACTGCACACAGCTTGCTTCCCCAGCCATTAAGGGAGAGCTAAGCTAACAAAAGCACATCTGGAGGAGACCTCTTCCTCTCGCTGAGCCAACCAGAGATCATAAAAAACAGTCAAGTGGTTGAAGAGCACAGCCAAGTGTGAGTTTTACAAGGGGTTACATCAAAGATACTAATACATTATGTACTTCTACACAACCAAACTTCAGCCTGTGAAGTGTTCTTCCCTCCTCTGTTCTTTTGCTCCTCTTGTCAGCTATGCTCTTCAGGATGCTGGTGTCTACGTGTCAGCCTGCAAGCGGGCTAATTTCCTGTTACCATGGTCACAGAAAAGCCGTCCATCTCAGTGCATCAAGCACTATACCAAAACCATCGATTTGAGCTCTTAAACATGCGCTGTGTACACACTCTGCTTCATGTGCAAACAGATGCACGACAAAAACAAATGCACGCAATTTCCCCCCTTCTCCTCCGGCTTTGTTCAAAGGAAGCAACGCTGCAAGATATGAGTACTGGGATGATTCTATGTTGGGTTTTAAGTCCATCCATCCATCCATCCATTTTCTGTAGCCGCTTATCCCTCCACAGAGGGTCGCGGGGCAGCTGGTGCCTATCTCCAGCGGTCAAGGGGCGAGAGGCGGGGGACACCCTGGACGGGTCGCCAGTCCATCGCAGGGCCACACAGAGACAAACGAGACAAACAACCACACACCCACTCACACCTAAGGACAATTTACCAGCCCAATTAGCCTGACAGTCATGTCTTTGGACTGTGGGAGGAAACCGGAGCACCCGGAGAAAACCCACGCATGCACGGGGAGAACATGCAAACTCCACGCAGAGAGGCCGCAGAGCCGGGACGCGAACCCACGACCTCCTTGCTGCGAGGCAACAGTGCTAAGCAGCTGCGCCACCATGCAGCCCTGGGTTTTAAGTCTGTATTTAAAAAATATATATATCAGTTTTACATGTCAACACATTATTTTTTTGTTTGCTTGAATTTTTGAAGTGTGGCAATTTTTAATTTGTGTGGTTTTTAAAATATAAGGCCTGATGAGTGTATTTGGCATCCATTATGATAAAAACACAGCACTGAGCTACATTAAACCAAAAAAGAATACAAATATCCATCATGGTCAGTGTTTGGTGGGACCAAAGTGACTGACTATAAAACAAAAATGTAGAAATAAAAAAGAAACAATAAGCTGTCCATCAAAAGAAGAATGACAAGAGGCAACACTAAACAAGCACATCAGAAAACAGGGACAGCAAAGAAAGAATACAGCAATGAGTATGAGAGACTGAGGAATATAAATACAGGGTGTGCGAGATGCTGAACCTCAAAAATAAAGTGAACTAAAAAATGATTAATGCTTAACAAAGACATTGATTGTGTGAGGTGGTAGGTAATACTTTCAGGTACACATCAGCATTCACATTCTAGTTCTAAAAACACACCATGGATTCACTTTTAAACGTCACCATGAGGCGGACATGGTTCAGATATATTTCTATTTAAATGGTGACTGTGCACAATATACTATAGGATGTACATCTTCAGCTCACAAATCGCAGAAACCAGAAGATCAAAATAAATAAATACAAAATGCAAAAACACACAAAAAATAACTTGTTCTCTTTTCAGATTCTATATCATCATATTAGTTTTAGTAACTTGAGAGAATAACAGTTCCTCAGTTGGTTTGATCACTATTTGACTTGACTTTGGCGTTGAAACAATATTTTCCCAAAACGTTTAAATGAACTCAGCCCAGCTGTGAGATATTTTACCAAGCTGATTGTGTCTTTAACGTTATACAATATTCTCAGGCTCTCTGTGTTGCCAAAGTCACATTTTCTTTGAGAATTATGCTAAAAAAAAAAAAACAACCACCTTTCTTGTTTTTACCAGTCTTTTTCCATCAACACGTCTGAGTCAAACCATGAAGCTATCTGATATTTCTCAGGTGTTTTTAATTGCACTGGATGCTTCTAACCAGCAGACGCTTTTCCCAGTAGTTGCAGAACCAAAGATGTCCATTTCTATTTCTGTCGTTGCACTTTAGGGACTTCTTGTCTGTTCGTGTTCTGATCATGGAAACAGCAGTAGTGGGGGAAAGACTTGCCAAAAACTGCTCAGGATCTCTCTGTCACATCACATGATGTTGATCAGCAGACACTTAGCCAGCGGCACAAACTCCATGTGTGTGCTGATACTCTAAAAGCTGAACTCTGTTTTAGTTTGGGGTGTCAAATGTGTACATAACCCCAAAAAACTACATCTAATTCTACTAAGGATTGTGATATATCCATCCTACCATGTATGGGTGTTTTTGGAGGTTCTAAATAAATAAATAAAAACAAGAGCATGTGCATGAAAAATAGAGTGAAGGAGTAAATGTCATTTCTCTGAGGCTCTATTAAAGATAGAAACAAAGAAATAATGATAATAATAATAATAATAATAACTTTATTTATATAGCACCTTTCTCAGGCCAATGGCCACAAAGTGCTTTACAATAAAACAATTATAAAAACACAAAGGATAAAACTTGAAAAGAATATAATAAAACACAAAATAAAAACTTGAAAAAAAACATGATAAAATGCAAAATAAGAACATGATAAAACACAAAATAAAAACATGATAAAACACAAAATAAAAACATGATAAAACAAAAACATCATGCAACCTAAAATCAGTAAAAAGCGAGCCTGAATAAATGAGTTTTCAACTGTTTCCTAAAAGAGTCAACAGAATCCAGGCTACACAGAGGAGGAGGTAAAGCGTTCCATAATTTTGGAGCCACTACTTTAAAAGATTTATCTCCCCTGGACTTAAAATGTGATCTAGGAACCTCCAACAGCCTCTGACTAGCAGACCTCAGACTACGAGGAGGACTGTAGGGATTTAAAAGGTCTGAAATATAAACAGGGACCTGACCACGCATGGCTTTAAAAGTAAAAACTAAAAGTTTAAAATGAATTCTAAAATGCACTGGTAACCAGTGCAGGGATCTTAAAACTGGAGATGATGCAGAGAGGGAGATCAAAACAAGGAAAACCTGCATCTTCTGGGAGGGTTCTTGTTTTATTTGGATGAAGTCTCACAGGCTACCTAACGAGCACTAAGACAAACACTAACCACTGTCAGAGGTGAAGCTGTTTCCACTGTTTCTACACTGTCAGATTTGGGCTTCTTGAGGGTTAACAGTTTTCTAAAAATAATTTATTTTGCCTTCTTGTTGAAATTCCTCTTCCATCCTGAGTAAAGGTCAGAGTGAGGTTTACGCATCGGGAGCCAAGTGCAACAGTCTCTTTGACGTCTTCGGTGTCCAGAGCAGGCTCAATGATCTCGCAGTAATCTGAGAAAAACTCGAGTGCAAATAAAACACATGCACTCATTTTACCCAACATTTGTTTTCCTCTAAATGAAAAGCAATGTGAGTCAGTCTTAGAATTCATTAGTACTTCACTAGAGAAAGCAAAATTGTGACAATTCAAGCTAAATAAGAGACAGAAATGTGCCTCCTAAAACATGTGAATTGGTAGTCAAAGGAACAGAAAGAAAAACAGTCCAGAAATGTGGTTAAAAAAGAAGTCTCATCTATAGAACATTTTCCACCTGGTTAAGCTGCACAATCTACTCCAAAATGAGCAGAAAGGTAAAATCTGCTTCTCAAAGATGAGGCTGCTGAGATCAAAGCAGGCGCAGTGCTGCAGGAGAGCAGTAACCAAGGAAGCACGGGTTGTTCTGTCTCAAAAACACACAAAAGACACTGCCAGCTGCGGTGCACGTTGTCAAAATGAAGGACTCCAGCAGATACAGAGTCTCATTGATGTTTTCCTCCTCTGGCTGTAGATTCATGCAGCCTGAGGTTTGCAGCAGTTTGAGGCAGCTCCAGGTGGCCTCTTTTACCTTTTTACACTCTGACATCATTGACAAGCTTTGAAAAAGGTTCCACTTTCTTGCAAACAGGTTCTCACGCTAGCTGACATCAATGCACACTGGAAAACATAACAAAAATGGGCATATGTGGGGAAATAAAAAGGAGACAAATGTGTTAGCGTGCTTTGTTTAACCTTACCACTGTCTGGTTTCACGCCGTGTTGTCGTTTCAGTGTTATGACAGCTCTAACAGGGCGTAAAAAATAAAAGCTTGCTTGTTTTCGAGAAGGCCAAAAGTTTCTCTGTGTGTGGTCTGTCGTGTCCAAATTAAAACCAAAATCTCAGATCGTCAGCCGGACCTATCATCTAACCACAACAATTTGTCTGCTCTTTCTCCATTTTCTCACGTTGTGACTCCGTCCCTGCAGTGGTGTGAGCGATGCCTCTGAACAAAGTGTCAGAGTTGACTTGAGCCATCTGGCCTCTCCCCGGTGTGGCGATACAGACATTAGTAAATGACAGCGTGTGAACAGCCTCTTGTGGATTTAGAGGGATTGTGCACTGACAACGGACAGCCGCGTAACACGGACAATCCAATTAGCCTGGTTTCGTTCTTCAGTTTGTTTTCTCAGAAGCACTCAAGCTGTTAGTTTTGTGATTCACAGGCACCAGCTTCCAACCTCGAAGCTGCAAACCAACATAATTAATACTTCAGCAGACCTTTGTGTCTGTTCTTTTCTTCTCTCTGTTCTGCTGGTCTCTCTTTATGCTAACAGGCTTTCATTTAGGGGTACTTATCTTCAGAGATGTGAGGAACATTGGTGAGAAAGAGCTGCAAATTCAAAGAAAATGTTCAAGGTAATTGCAAACATGTTTGCTTGCTTACTAGCTGATTAGCCAGCCTGACTACATCCACAAATCTTTGAAAAAGGCATTAATCAGTTTAGCTTGTTTGGTTCAATCTTATTAGAACAGAAGTGTTTATATTGAAGGTTTTGTCTTTATTTAGGTTTATTTGTTGGACTCGTCCCTGACTGGACACAAAAGTTCTGTTCATGTCTTTTATTCTCATAGAGCTCAGCCCACTAGATCTTCATATGAGAAAAAAACTTTGTTTGACCAACAATTCTTGTCATCAGCCTTTGTCAAGATCAACAAATAACTGGACATCTTATAAAGGAACAAACCCTATGTACACACGGTGGTGATCCAGCCAATCGTCCACCTGTAAGGTGGAAAAACAATCCAAAAAAAGGTCTAACGCTCACACCTCATCATTTCAATAGTATGATACAACATGGGGCTGTTCCTTTATAATAGGAGTGGAGGACCTCCATATATATATGGAAGAAAATCTGTCTCACCAGATTTTTAATTTTTAGAAGACATTGAATTTCAAACACTGACATTTTATGCAGTGAATTTAAAATACCAATTTTTTTTTTTTTTTTTTTTTTTTGCTGCTAAGTGATTCTTATATCTGAGCGAGGATCAGAGTCAGTAAACTCAACATGAGAAGTGTCAGAACAGAGATACAGGTGTCATCGGCAAGTGTGAGAGAAAAAACTGAATGCTGACTTGCACATCTTCAGGAGAAATGGACAAATGAGTATTTTTTGTCAAAGTGAAAAGCAAACCTTTGTTCAGCTTGTGGTGAGCTGCTGATCGTTTATAAGATGTCCAATGTGCCTGTTATGCTGTCGGCCTTCTTTCTGTAGCTTAATGCTAACTCGGTCACCTCAGAACGTGGATCTTGGAATGACATCCCATCCAGCTTAACAGTGTGCCTCTTAAAGATGAAATTTCAGAATTCAGAATCAAAATCTTAAAATTTAACACGGCTCATTTTTTCATTCCTGTTAGTTTGCCTCAGTAATTCAGTCTCTCACACACAGTACTGTCCAACCACTTGTACTCTGGACTGGCTTACCCGGCATACTGGGGAAGGTTTTTCTTCACATTTCATGCATTAAAATACTAATGTGTGTAGTCACGTACTTCCTAATAGAGGTTGTATGAGGCACATCTGATTTACAAGACAAACTTGATTTTTCTTGCATGATGCAGCCATGTTGGTCAGGATGTCCGACCTTAACGTTACAGTTAATTTACTTGTAACTCAGAAAGTTTGACTTATAATTCAAAACATACCATTACAATGCCAGACAGATTGAAACTAGTGTCGATCTTCTCTCTGCAGGAGTGTTATTTTCCAAATGTCAAATGTAATGTGACATTCACGTCACCTCAGGAGGTAGAGAAAGTTCAGACTGCCTTGCTGCTTTCTTTAGTGTGTTTTTTTCTTCAGTTTTCTGATTTCTTTTGCTTTAATTTACATTTTTAGGAGTTCTCCTAAATCCCCCCCTTTCTCAGTCTTTTTATACCACTTAATTCACTCTTTCCATCACTCCCAGCACCACGCTCTCTGCTTCGCTCCAAGTCCTGTTTTGTTGTGAACACAGCCATCAGTCCTTTTCTCTCCTCAGTGCTCCTTTGCAATCTCATTTTCACTCTCTCTCAGCTGGAACAATTTGACTGGAATGCTGAACTTCAGCTTTCTCTGTCTCACTCTAGCTGCAGGCTTTTTTTCCCTTCTTCTTTTTAGAGTGGAGCTTTTTTATCTTTAGTCAAGGAGAAGAAGGAGAATATTCCTAGTAGCTTGACTGAACAAGTGTTGCCTGGCCTCGCTGACTTTTATCCAGAGCATCATCAAACCATCAGTGAGGGGGAGGAGAGAAAAAGGGGGAGAAAATGCAGAGATGAGATCAAGGTCCTAACGGAGCTCATCCCTCCTACACGCCCCACGCAGATGATTCACAGAAAGAAAGGATGTGTGTTTGCTTACCCTGAAGTGCACGTTTATGTGAAACAGGCAGAGAGAGAATCTCACCTCCTGCTCCTACAATCAAAGACAACATCTACGCTCAGATGAACACTCATTCAGCCTAAAAGATTGTAAAGGTTTTAGGTTCTTTGGTGCAGCATGAGCAGAAGGTTTACATCCTGATCAGTGCTTTTGTGAAGCTGGAGGTGAGGTGGATGCAGATCGAGCGTGAGAACGTTCAAGATTTGACCAAAATGACTATAGCTCCAGCATTTTTCAACATGAGATGATCTTAATTAAAAACCGATGAAAGGCAGGGCATTCCTTCAAGGAGGCCTTTTATTTGATTCTGAGATCAGGTCCCACAGATTCACCCGTGTGAACTGGATAATGTGGAGGCCAAGTCAAAACCTTTAACCTGTTGAGTTCCTCAACCCATTTGCTGGAAAAGGGAATGTTACCTCCATCACAGTGTTCTCAACAGTTCTCAGGTAAAGTCATGTGTAGGTAAATAAGAACCCAAGGCTCTACTTTCCTCAATGACTTGCTTTCCCCCCGTCTTCACTGTGATTCGTCTACTTCTCTAAATGACGCATCCATTAAATATAGATGAAGACATGATTTATCAGACCAGGAAACCATTGCTCCTTACTGTTCTCCATCAAATGATGCAATAACTCCTGGCATCGTTCTATGAAGTAATCTTTTTCATCAATCGGTGAATCTTTATTAGGTCACTTAACATCTACAAGCCACATTTAATTGGTCCTTTTAATGGATACCAGAAACATTCCTCAAGCTGTACAGTTAGAAGTTGCATGCCTCCAAATAAGTTATTTTAAAATAAAAAGGGAAGAAATAAGTTCTTAATATGATTTATTTCCAGCAATGATCTGCAGTGAATGTGTGTACCATTAAAGTCTCTGATAACCGAGGTGTTACCTTTTGGTCTCATTGGCCTTGTGACTTGTACTGCTAACATGAGAGAGCAAAAAGTGCTGTTATACAAAAGTCCTTACATCAGTAAATCAAAGCCTGTCTGGGTTATTTTTTTATATCTAAACAAGGATGAATGTGGAGGCTGCAGCTCAATAAAAAGGGCTCACTTTGAAAAAGTACATCTTGCTACAGACTGAAATAAAAAGCTTTTTGTAAAATGAAAAATTAAATGAAAAATGACATCAACAGCTTGTTTTGAGTTCTTTCAGTTATGATAGTTAAAGGTCAGGATTTGCACTAATAAGAACTCACCAGTGAGAGTTGGACTCCACCACCAGATAGGGTGAGGAGATTGGACCTCCGTGCTGCTGCTCCTCCATGTGAGGTAGTACGAGACTGTGAGTAGGCCGGGTACGCCCAGGGCCCACCCAGGACATGCTGGTGGGATTATATCTCTATGGCCTGGGAACAAGCTGGTGGAAGTGGCTGTGGAGAGGATTCTGGGTTTCTGTGTGTTGACGCACCCAGCTAAGCAAAATACAGCAAGATGAAAACTCTTCATGAACCTTTAGAGCAGGCATGTCCAAAGTGCGGCCCGGATTTCAAGAATGGTAGAATTTAGTCCTCCATCAGGTTGTCGATGTACTTTTAACATTTTTTATTTTTTTTAAATGTGAGGCAGACAAACTAAAACTACAGTTGAACTAAAAATCCTTTTTAGATGTTAAAGGTTAAACCATCTTTTATTATTCAAGTTTTTTTTTTTTTCATTTAATTTAATTTTCTGATTTTAAAAAATCCCAACCTGTCATTGACTTTTACTACATAGCACACAAAACTTGACTAAATATGGATTCAAATTTATTCTCAATACAAAGAAACTAGAAAACCAATCAAATCAAAGAAATGTGATGCTTTTTTTTTTTTTTAGGGAAACCTACATCACCCATGTTTTAGAAAGATTTAAGGGTCATTAAAATGTTGCATTCAGTACAAATAAACAAAATTCACAATTAAAACATTTTTTTTTATCAAATCAATATTTTGTGGCCCCTATAAGGACTTTTAACTTGGAGATGTTTGTCTTGAAAAGCTTGGACAGCCCTGCTTTAGAAGTTTGGCTCTAAATCTTGTTTCTTTGACTGAACCAGGAACAGGAACCATGTCCTGTTTAGCCATTTTACCCCAAAAAGGAAGGAGAGCAGAGAAGGTTTTTGCAATAATAAAAAGGCATATCCACCCACTAACCTCTTTAGCCCACTCACCTAAAAATGAACACCTTAACCAACCAAAGTGTCAGTAATCTGCTTGCTTTGGTTAAGCACATTGCATAAATTCAGCTCAGCCTCTCTCATCTCATTTAGCTATGACTGCTTAGTCAAACCACAGCAGAGGTTTTTACAAGTCATACTTGGCAGAGCTGACATAAACAGTTCATCCTCCACAAGCGCAGGCAATGACACAACTTCTACAAGCTGTAAACATTCAGCCGTTCCTCGTTTACAGCATTTAGAGGCGGACCACAGAGGAAATAGGCTCTGAAAGCTGCTACAGGGCTGCTGTAATGAGCCCTTGGTAGAGTTCACCACATCTGTCATCTGTCAGAGCCAACACCCATAAAGGTCAAAGAAATTTCTCAGAGTAAGCAGCGGCGTGATGCATTTTTAAGGCCCTAAATCAGATTTAAGTTGTTGGCGTCTGCTATTGTTGAGTGATGGCTCTTGAATGACTTATGGACCATTAACTCTAAATGTACAGAAGAGGAAAAAATAAAAAGCTTTTTGAAGAATGAGACTCATTCAGGATGATGAAATGCTGAGCTTAGAGGGCTGTGTCCATCTAGTGTTCAGATGCGGTACTGACGTCACATTAAGGGAACACAATGTGGGTTCCTGAGCCAAAACTTTACGAGCGGTGTTACGTAAATGTGTGACTCACTTCACCTCAACATGACTTTATTCTCCCATTAGTTCCTCATTGCTGTGCAGCAATGAGTCAGACAGGTGCAGCTTAAAAAGTCACCATAAAACCTGCTTGACTTTGAATGCAATTTAATTTGAATGTAAATTCGTGTCTCTCTTAGGACTTTTGCATTTTTTGAAACAATTCTAATTAGATTCATTTGTCTTTTTGTGACCTTATTAAATATTTTATAAGAAGAAATATTGACACTAAATTTCACACACTGATGTATGGTTTTATGTTTAAAAATGAACAGATTTAAATTTAAAAAAACAGTCCCTTGGTGTTGTTTGTACACAGTGAGGTTCTGGCTATTAAAGGAGCAGGAGGCAGACTGGAAGCAGCTTTCCTGACATCCGTAGATCTCCATTGTTCCCTTTCGTAGTCCAAACCTGGGAGCCATTACATCAGGATGCACTTCCTGTGCTTCTAACACTGCCCTCACCGCTTTGTCAAACACCGCTCTGACACCAACCTGCTGCAGCGCAGAACACTACACGTATTTTACAGCCCCAGTCTGTGTGACCTGCAGCATCTCTCAGGTCCCTCTTGGTGCCCACCAGCAGAATGGGGGCTTCCAGGGAGACACCTCTGGGAGCCGTTTGTCTCTGACACTGGTGTGAGAGGAAGGACAGCCAATGGAGAAGCAGATCATGACCGTGGTTTTAGGATAGGCGTGAACTCACAGACGTTCATACCCTTCACTTTATTGATGCAACAGTGAGGAAATTCTCTTTTTATGGCAGCATAAGTGCAAATAAATGGTACATGGACAAAACAAACAAAATACCAATCTGAATTTACAAAGCTGCACAGAAATGTACCTGACCACTGACCTCCTTACAGGTTAATGTAATGAAAGAAGAACTAAACAGAGGAGTTGTTCAGCCTTACAGCCGAGGGAATAAATGATCTGTGGTATTGCTCTGTTTTGCATTGTGGATGTTTTAATCTGCCACTGACAGAGCTGCTTAGAGCCTCTACAGACAGGCGCAGCAGGTGAGAGGAGGTGTCTGGAATGGAGGTCACTCACTCACCTCCCCCAGAGTCCAGCGGGCAGCCATGAACCGAGCAGCTCTCCTAACCAGCTGTTCAGTTTATTCCAGCGGTCTCAGACCACAGGGTAGTGGATATAGTTCTCAGCAGATGAGTGTTTACTCTGAAGGACCTCCTCAGGAGGTGGAGGCGGCTTTGGCCCTTACTGTGGTACCTGTCCAGCTTATTGTTGAAGTGGACACCCAGGTGCTTAAAGGTATCCACAACTTCTGAGCCCTGAATGTTCACCGGTGTGTGAGGTGATGTGTTTCTCTGACAGTCAGTCACCATCTCTTTACTGGTGTTTCAGCACTGGTTGCTCACACCAGCCCACAAAGTCCCTGATGACTGATTTATTTTCCAGATCATCCCTCTCTGACACACAGCCAACGATGGCTAAAAACTACATGTTGGTCTATTAAAATTCAAACCTGTAATCATTTTCTGTATCAGACAAATCAGAAGGATTCCTGTGACTTTAGTTTAATGTCTCGTTATAACAGACGCATCTGGGAACTGAAACATTGTGTGAAAGTGATGCATGATGGGACTTATAAACTGTGTCCTAATCCAAGGGTTGCATCCACTGATGGACGTCATAGAATAGTTTAAATGTGAAGGAGTGTCTTTAAAAACCCCAAGGCCTGAGCAGAGCCTGAACTTCCTTCACTTTCCTCATGGAAGCTGGATCTCAGGCATCAGATTAAAAAAAAACATCTGAGTTTTACACCAACAACAATGTAATCAATACTGATGAAAACAATCATCTGACTCTTATAATTAAAAAATAATAATTTTACAGGTGCAGTGTAGCAAACTTACAATGCTCAGTACTGTGTCTTAAGGTCGTGTTCTTGAAGTTAAATGAGCTCAATGTGAATCAAATACAACACCTTAATACAAAAATACCTCTACAAACACCTGTTTTTATTTTTCTCATTTTCAGTTGCATTAATTTCCCTAAAAATACATTTTATTCTTCAATATTTCAATGTTAACAGTACAGCTGAATATGAATGTGATAATAGCTTTTATATGTCAGACTAATGTCAGCACAAACACCATCCTACTGGAACCATGGAGTTAAAGCCATTAGGAATCAAGCGCCTCCTAGTGGCTGCTTTCTGAACACATTTTAAGTTTTCTTGATGAAAAATATTAAAAATGCATCTTAGATTGTTTGACAACAAAGACAATATTTAGTTTAATCAGCTAATATAAATTGACTGCAGATCAATTCCTCACCATCCAACATTTATTTATTCCTTATCTTTCCCTGAACCAGGTCACAACATGAGGAGGCCCTGGAAGATCTACTGGACCTCTTACAAAAACACAGACAAGGCCCAAGGTTATGAGACCTTGGTGTTTTTGTGCTCCGGTTGACATAATTTCTGCTGCCTGCAGAAGAACATTTACAGACGTACAGCATGCCAGTCTTCAACTGTTTTTATTTGAAATTATTTGCACTTGATTAAGAAGCTGCTTAGGCTAGTGTGAGGAACTGTTGCCTCGATGGGCTAATTTACACTGAATATTTATTTGTAATATTTGATTTGATTGTTCGTAATTTCAATCGTTTTCAGGCTAATTCAATAACCCCAATTAAAAGTCATGTTTAATAGGCTTTATGCACAGAGTACTTAGTAGAACTTCCGGTTTAAAATTAACTCGCGGGACCATTTCCGGTTCCATTTGAAACGTGAAGATTTCCAGAGTTAGAGTGCATTTCCAGCTAAAGATATTGTTTATAATCAAAACGAGTAATAGTATAGTATAGTACAGTATGATATATATATTATAGCACTAAGAAATGAAGCCATCATATAAGTATCAGCGGACGGGAAGCCTCGACAGCTGAACACTGCTGTGCTCCGTTGTGTACCGCATCAGCTGAATATAATTCATCAGTCCGTTTCCACACATTTCCACTGAATAAATAACTACAAAAAGGAAGGATTGTGAACTTAAGAAGAGAAAACGTGATCATTTCTAACCACACCGTGTCTGCAGTCCACACTTTGCAGCACAGTAGTCAAAGAGCCAAGTGGACGAGGCTAAAGGAGGAGGCGCGGCGCCGTTCGTGTGTAATTTCACTGGAACAACTATTCTTTTGGTGAATGAAGACTTGGTGTTTGATAACGTACAGCTAGACCAGAGAAAGTTGAAAGTTGGGAAGCAGTTGGAGCCCACGATCACGGCTATATAGATCTGTCTCACTGTTTTTTGATGATGGAAGCTACGAGCTAACGCTGTTAGCTTACCTTCAATTTCATGAATAAAGCTGGTTATATACAGCTTAAAGTCCTTCACCCGCTTGCTCGCAGACGTCTCTGTGTGTTTTTCAAAAATCCAGTGGACATCGTTTACCGTGATGCGCGGCAGGTCTTGAAGAAAACGGGTAAAAATATCCATTTTGTCCAGTTTGTGTGGGAACAGCGTTGAACCGGAAGGGAGGGGCTGAGTCTATCGCAACCAGGAAGTGACCGTGCATAAACCCCATTGTCTGAACATCACAAATTAGTGTAACAGTTTATATTCTCACTGTGTTCCAGAAGAAATAGCTTTATATTGTTTTTCCTATTTTACAATTATTAAAATTGTACTCAAGACTTATCCCCATTTAATTTTTTTATCTTCATTTGATTTTTATTGTTATATCTCCCTGAAGTGATGTAAGCAACCAGTTTCCCCTTAAGAACTGATCAAATATATCTGAATAAAATATTAAATGAATATAACACACACCACTGTTTTGTTTGGTTGTTGTTCTGGGTTTTAATCCTCAGGGTTACTGATTATGATCTCTTTATCATCACAGGGTCAACACACATCTGGAGTCGATCTAAAAATCTCTACATTCCATCAAACATGCATGTTTTAGTTTGTGGGAGAAAACCAGAGAACCCAGAGAAAGCACACAAGAGCAAAAGCTTTTTAATAGTTCACTACTGAAAACGATAGGATGCAAACTGATTTTAAACTGATGGGATGGGATAGCGGCTGCATGGTGGCGCAGCTGGTTAGCACTGTTGCCTCGCAGCAAGGAGGTCGTGGGTTCGCGTCCCGGCTCTGCGGCCTCTCTGCGTGGAGTTTGCATGTTCTCCCCGTGCGTGCGTGGGTTTCCTCCGGGTACTCCGGTTTCCTCCCACAGTCCAAAGACATGACTGTCAGGCTAATTGGGCTGGTAAATTGTCCTTAGGTGTGAGTGGGTGTGTGGTTGTTTGTCTCGTTCGTCTCTGTGTGGCCCTGCGATGGACTGGCGACCTGTCCAGGGTGTCCCCCGCCTCTCGCCCCTTGACCGCTGGAGATAGGCACCAGCTGCCCCGCGACCCTCTGTGGAGGAATAAGCGGCTACAGAAAATGGATGGATGGATGGATGGGATGGGATAGCTCCTCCATTCATGTAATATCTTATTTAAGGTTACAGGTTACTGGAGCCTGCCTCAGATGTCAGTGGGTCAGAGGAAGGGCTGGACCGGCCTCCAGTCCTGTCATGTTAGTGGATTTACCTCTGCCCTTGAAGGTGTTGGAAACAGAAAGCAAACAGATCCTGGTCTGCAGGGGTCAGGACTTACAAAGAAAACCAGTGAACCATATGGGCAGCCAAGTCTCACTGAAGCACATGGAGACAGGTTTGTGGTTCGGTCCAGTTTAGGACTGCGTCTGTGATGAACTGGACTAAGAAAAACTTGACACATTCCAAAAAATGTCATATCAAAGTTTGACTTTTGGTATTTTAGGAATTGGATTTGTGTTGTTTTGGTGTTTCTTGTCCTTTTGTTGGGCAACAGCGAGAGAAGTCTGCCATTTTTTCTGGCCTTGAACCAGTGGCGTAGCCAGAAATAGATTTTTGGCCGGGCCTAATAAAAAATGGGTGGGCCCAAAAATGTAATTGAAAATAAGTGTATTTGTAAATGTCACTTTTGTTTAAGCAGATCTGTGCCTATAGTGATTCCTCATTTATTCTGGGAGTTACGTTCTAAAAATAACCCGCAATTGCGGTGAAATCCGCCAAGTATCAGTTTTATATTTTTACAATTATTCCATAAGTTTTAAGCCTGTAAAACCCCTCACTACACACTTTATACACTTCTCTCAGACAGGCATTAACATTTTAACACTGATCTCGTTTAAACACAACCTGACCATCAGAACGGCTGAATAAATCACTTCATTGATGTTTCTGATCGCGTCTGACGGACACCTGCTCCTTGCGGTATTAAAAAACATTAACACACAGCAGATACTGAGAGAAATGATCTGAGAGCTGCTCTGTGTTTATCACTAGAGGTCTCAATTTCAGTCGGAGCCGTCGGGTCAAACACTTTAATTATTTCAGGTCGGACACAGAGAGAGAGAGG
>SSNR01000191.1:1191584-1216340 GCA_006937965.1 Callopanchax toddi
GGCAGTGTATGCTACTGAGTTAGCTTTTATTAACGACAGAACTAACAAGGTAACAACTACATGACACTATGACTGATGTCCTGAAATACTTACATTCAGTGTTGTTTATATTCTAGACACCAAAGAGGCCATTGAAGAGACCCGTCCAGGGTGTCCCCGCCTCTCGCCCCTTGACCGCTGGAGATAGGCACCAGCTCCCCCCGCGACCCTCTGTGGAGGACTAAGCGGCTACAGAAAATGGATGGATGGATGGATGGATGCCTTCCTCTGGGAAATTCAGTTTCCAGCAGCAGTAGCACATCGACAGAAGGCAGTTTCAACAGAAATATTAGCATAAAAACTATAGTAGAACAGAAGTAGAGACAATATAAACAATAATCAAATGGATTAAAAATAAAATGTAGATCATGAAATATAGCAGCAATTTTAACAACGTTAATGGTGATATATGGGAACCTTATTATGTAGTATGTATACAGATACAGTACACAGTGTTGAGTCAATGGCACATATATATGCATACAAGTTGCATACACATATACATAAATCAGTAGTGATCAATGGCTATCTGAGAAATTCTGCATAGGTTATTGCACGTCATGAAGTCTACTGCACAGTACACATTGCACAGTAATGTTGATTCAGGTCATGTTTTATCATTATCCCTGTACCTCTCTGTCCCCCTCCATCCTCCTGTAACCCCCCCCCCCCCCCCCCCCCCCCCCCCCCCCCCCCCCCCCCCCAGTGGGGAGTTATAAAGTCTGATGGACAAAGGAGTTCCTGAGTCTGTTGGTTCTGTACTTGGGGAGGAGCAACCTGACACTGAACAGGCTCCTGTGGTTGTTGATGACAGTGTGCAGAGGGTGCTTGGCGTTCTCCATGGTGGCCGTCAGTTTACTCAGTGTCCTCTTCTCTGCCACTAATTACTACCTAATTTCTCATTAGTGATGGGATCTATGGGTCTTTGAAGGGAGCCATTCTTTAGGGAGCTGTTCACCTCAAAGAGACGTTCAAAAAAACGAGCTCTTTAATTTTTTTATTTTTTTTTTTTGTTTTTTGCAATACTTTGAAAGAGAAATGTCACATGGAACTATGGTTGGGGACACTCTTTGTTGCTACACCTACGTGTGCGTTGCTAATTAGCTTCCCTGATAGAACTGATGGGTTCATGTTGCTATTCTCATTGACGTTATTTTAAATGAAGAGCCATTGTTGTTGAATATCGCCTCCCAGCCTCAAATATCACAGTTAATACAAAAAAATTAATGGTTCTTTACAAGGTTCTCCTCGTTCAAAGTGAAGAGCCGTTCAAATTATTCGACTCGTTCATGAACGTCACATCACTATTACTCATTTATCAGGTATTTTGAGAACTGAGCCAGTTCAAAGGCACAAAAATCTGCCACAAATCAAGAATCCTCTGAAGAAAAGTTCATAAACTACAAGTGTTCATTACAGGAACATGCAAACTAAGCCCTTTTTGAACAGATCTAAGTCCAAAATTCTAATGTTCTACTGTATATTACAGGACACTTTTAGGCTGAACTCTTTCCTGTAAAGTGAATCTATTGTATTCACTTTACTTGATGTAATTTAGTTTGAGTTTGAATATTCAATGTAATTTTTGTAATTCCAAATTATGTTTTCAGACAACTCAGAGAAAAGCTGCAGAGGAAGCCAAAAAAAACAACTTCTTGGCCATTCTGCAGGAGAGGAAAATGAGAAAAAGAACCTCTCCACTCTGCCCAACTCCAAACAAAAAGTTCAGAGAACACACCCTCAGAGATTCCTTCTCTGAAGAGGAAGATGATGGAATTGTACCACAAAAACTTTATAAAGAGGCAAAAGAAAAACAGCGCCTGTACCATAAGAAAGTTAATGACGTGTCAGCAGCAGCTGGAAATGGAACAAAAGTAAGTTTGAATGGCCTTGTGCATTTATGTCTAGGTGTCCTGACAGTATACATGGATCTTAGATTTATTCTGGTTATTGTACATTACCAAAATTAGATGGATGTGTAAGATATCTTTAATGACAGCTGAAATTTTTCTACTGAAAATAGGCTGATTACTTTGAATCTGTTATTAGTTAGCCATGTAATTCTTATATTCCAAAAGTGTGCTTGCTTATATACTTCAATTCATTGTGTGATGTGATATTTTTAATATAGAGGTGCTACTTGTTTTTGTCACTCGATTACCACATGCCATCCAGATCTGGCCTTTCTAAATAGTGGATTCTGTGTGCAGTACTACCCATCTCCACTCAGTACTGCGGGAAGTAGGGGTGCAGCACCCCCTGCTGGTGACCTCAAATACATATGTATTTACCACAAATTGTGCAAAAGCTGATTTTAGACTTTTTTGGAAAGCCTTGAGAAAACAAAAGGAGATGCATTAACTGTGAGTTACAGGCACACTTGCAGCCCAGTCTGGTCGCCACAGAAAGGACAAAACCAGCAGTAGCACCCAGACAGTGTGATGACTGATGACTGCAGCGTCTCATTGTGTTGTTTCATGATTTTGTCTTGATTTCTGATAATGAGACTCCTATCAATGCATATACTAAACGTAGGCTATGCTTCACTTGTACATAGCGAGTGCAGCTATGTAGATAGCAGCTGACTCTGAACCAGATCCGCTTACAGACCGGCAGATCCGTATAACAGTCGCATCCGTTTACTGATGGTGTCCCGTCAATAAAACGGATCCCCAAAATCAGTGAGCGGGAACCACGTTCGGCTCACTGACGGTCAGGACTCGTGGAAACGGGTGCGCCGCTTTTTATTCCGGAAGTCGACAGAAGAAGGAGAGGGCTGGAGACGGTGAACGCAGATTTTCAAGTTTATACTCCAGTAAGGTAAGCCAAACTCTGTCAAAACATGTTCGAGAATACTATTTATATTTTTTAATGTTAAATATGAGTGCCTAATATTGGCAGCTTATTGCAAGGTCGTTGACTTAAGTTAATAAATCATTACAGTGGTGTTAATTGAAAAGCTGTTGAGAATTTGGGTTTGTGGTCTACTTAAAAAAAATAAAATATCTATTTTATGATGTAGTTGTACCGCTAAACTTATAAAATGATCTTATTCACCCGTAAAAACTGTTGGCGATTTTGCTAGGCTAGGCTAGGCTAGCTTGCCTCTTTAAAAATTGTTTGTAATATATAGAAACAGACGGTTTTTACATAATTTAGCAGCCTAATTCCACAACTCCATGAACATATTTATCAACGTTAGTACGGTTTTAATGCGTCCTAAATAGCGTTTTTCTACAGAAGTTTTACCGAAAAAGTACAACTACAGCTCCCAGAATGCATCAGACAAGGTAGCGCGCAAGGCATCGCTGCGCTGGTAATACAAGCACAACAACAGTGCGGGACTCTACACACGAGGAGATTGATCACGCCCGTCAAGTCAAATAATGTCAGGCGTTTTTGATGCGTGATTCCACCGTTCAGAGAGACAGCGGAGGGTCGGGATGAAGAGTTGTATGAGTTTGTGTTTCAGTGCGACGTGAGTAGAGAAATAAGTGGTACTGACGGTGTGTACAGTTCGGTTACAGCTGGAAGAGAAGCTGCAAGTGATAAAGTACACTTTTAATTCATGGCAAACGGTACCATGTTGCCTAAATAATGTACAGACTAAGGTGTTTACATAGCAAATTACCGATAAGCAAAGAAAAAACGTTTTTACTTCCCAATAATGTATCTGCTTACATGAGAAAAGTATTAAACTTAGTTTTTCTAAGCGACATGCACATTTTCACACATTTGCACATTTACAGATATAAATACAAATATATAAATATAATGATATAAATACAGATATAAATGTGCCAGAGTTAAACAGATATATTGTTTTGATCTGTGATACCCTACATTCAAAGACCTTCATTGTTAACATGTTTAAACTACACTTACAACTTGACCATTTTTCTCAGCTATGCTTATTTAAACAAACATGCATGAATTTATTATCCAAAGTATATTAGACCCTCCTATAAAAAGGGCAAAAATTAGTTACCTGTATTTTTCACAAACCAAAACATAAGATTAGTGATTTATAACCTGTTAGCAACTCTTTATCAATGAATATCTTNACATCCATCCCGCCTTCCAGTCCATTGCGCCACATTCCTTTTTCTTATGATCAAGAACAAAGGGATTTTGGTCCAAGTTGTTACCAGGGTAATGTTGATTTCTAAAATATAATTTCTTCAATTTTATTATCATCTGAGTAATCAGTTTCAAGCAGAAATGATTCATTCAATGTTTGTCTCCAGCCCTAATGCCTCCAGTTCATCACGCCCCAGTCTCTCACATGTCTTCGATGCCAGTGCCCCAGCTCTACAGGACACATCAGGCAGATGAGCATCAGGAACAGGTTTTCACTCCCCTGTTTCCACCAGGGAAGACAGGCTGTGGATCTATACTTTGCTCTGGTGAGAGTTCTTCCAGAATACATGCAAATGTTATGCAGTTTGGAAATTTTTCTTAATTTATTTCTAGTTTTTTTTTTTTCCTGGTCTAAATATAAATGTAGATAATTGAGTATGGGAAATGAGAAATTAGGGTTTTCACAATATTGCGTTAATTGCAATTAAAGCTGATATCTAATGTTTTCCTCCTTTCAGGAGCTTTGTATGATTTTAAGAAATCCATATCGGTGATAGTCTAACCCTGTTCTGTGACATAAGACAATAAAACAGTTAGTTTTTTTACTAAGCCCGCCCCTATCCCACTGAGCCCCATGCAATTAGAACTGAGTGCCGGTCAGCATTAGCCAGTAGTGTTAGACGTCCGCCTTCGTACAGATGTCAATCACAGAGTGTGCGTGAGTGTTTGCGGAAGAACCTAGACTGGTGCAGTGTGGGAGACATTTACGGGCAAGTAAGTTTTTAAAATAAATATATATATGAAAAACAGCCTACCGTGAGAATAATCATAATCAAACAATGTGTTTTAGCACTGTTGGTCAGCTAGAGGTGTGCGTTTATGAACAAAGATGTTGATAATCCAGCTGTAAACACACAAGTAGGAGGAACGGTTTGAGCTGCGATACATTGTTTCTGCCTGTAGATGGTGCCATCTGACAAAATTCAAGACATGCCTTTAATTAATTACAGCCATATTTAGTGCATTGTTTTTTAATCACGTTAATTTAATTTTTAATATTCAAAGTGGACAGCTGCAGGCAGCTACAAACATACCATACCAATTTATTTTTATAGCACATTTTAAAACAACATCATGGCTGACCAAAGTGCTGTACACTAAAAATCACACACCTAAAAGTACCGATAATCAAATGCATGTCAGATAAAAAGTTCAAAACCAATGAGTAAAAGCAAAGATTAAAAAAATAAAATAAAAATGGGACAAATAAAACAGATCACTCTACGTGTGAGTGTTACAACCCTTATTAAATTAAATGTCTAGGACCCAAGGTGTAACATACAATAAAATAAATCTTACTAAAAATCCAAAACGACCAAGATCTGGCTTTTTGTAAAAAAGATAATTTAATACATAAAATGGGGATTTTTACAGAACAAAAAGAGGGAAGCATTAAACTTCAGGGTCTCCAAGGCCAAAATAATAAACAAAACACCCCTTCTTACTAAAAAGAAAACACAACTCTTCTCTAATGATACAAAGGAAAATACAATACCTAAACTACACTAACTATCCACAAAACAGGAGAAAAATGTTTGTAAAAGAAAATGGCAGAGAACCCCTACCAAAACTTCCCACTAACAAAAATTCACTAACTAAACCAAACACCAAAACAAAACTGATCACTTCACTTTAACACAGGCCACACAGGCAAAACACCACAACCACCAAAATGCTATCTGTGCCCAGGGGTAAGGGGCTGGAGCACTGTCTGGTTGGAGCCTTTATAGATTCCTCTGATTAAGTGGAAGTAGCCCCAGCTGTGCTCCAGGGTGTGGCAGCACCTGCAGACAAGACAAAAACAAAACAGGAAGCTCTCTCAAACCAAGAGAGCCCCTACAGGTTAGTGGCTGTAACACCCTCCCACATAAAAAGATTTTTACACAGTAAAAATACAACACTTTAGGTTTCACCCAAAGAAAGTGGTGAACCCGGCACCCTTGAGAGTGCATCCGCCATCACGTTGTCAGCACCCTTCTTATGTTTAATGTCCAGGTTATATTCCTGGGCAAGTAAAGCCCAGCGCATCAGCCTTTGGTTGTGGTTATACATTTTTTTCAGAAATACCAAAGGGTTATGGTCAGTGTACACTGTAAGAGGATATGTGGTGGACCCCACATACACTTCAAAATGCTGTAGAGCCAAGAGCATGGCTAAAGTCTCCTTCTNCTCCTCTCTGTTCAGCCAAGCGAATATTTTCGTGTATAATCCATCACATGATGTTTGGTTCAGAACAGCTTCTACCACTCTTCTGTAATCGCTACTTTGGGAAATTGATTCGCTCGTATTTTAGCTGTAATATATTATAGAATCTGGCCGGTGCATTTAGCGGCTCGACTCAAAAGCAGGAAGTAAACACAGCTCGAGGCAACGGGGATTGGTCAAAAAAGAAGGTGACGCACGACAAACGCCAAGATGATTGGTCAGATTTGGGAGAAAGTTGGTGAAATTCCAAGGCCGCAAACATTAATAATAGAATCGAATTTTTATATTTTTCAATCGATTGATAATCGTTCCTGTCTGCATCTTGATGCATCGGAAAAACGAGTTTATCTCCCACCCCTAGCTTCATGTTTGAATTCTTGAAAGCAATGAAGGCTGAGGAGACATTTCAACAGTTAGATTTAGGTGTTTCTGAGCAGAAACAATGGTGCTAACATTTTTACGGCAGTGATTTAAAGCAGACACTAGAGGGAGCCAAAACAAGCAAAGCTGCATAGTATCTCTTTAAAGCAATAGATCAAATGTTTATGGTAAATTTTGTGTTATTGTGAACTTTGTTGCTACTTTATTTAAAATAAATCAGCTACTGTTTGAATAACACTTTTAACTGAATGATTTTTCAACCCTTTGTAGCTGCTGAACTGCACATCCTGACCTTATTGGAACTCAAAGAGATGCTCACAAGAAGCTTGTTGATCAGTAAGTATGATGAAATAAACAGAAGCCATGTGTAACTGCTAGTCTTATGATTGAAAACACTGCATACTATCTATATTATCAATTTATGAAGTTACTTTTTAACTCTGATATTCAGTAATCCTGTTACCTGAAACTCCATCTTGCTTTACACCAAAATGAATTGCAGTAGACTGACAGTGTACATTTGAGTGAGATGTGAAAAGTTTTAAGTTCAACAGTTGGTTTAAATGGTAAACGACCTGCACTTGTATAGCTCTCTATCAAGTTGAAAGACTGCAAACCTCTTAACATTACAGTCATTCACACGCTGTTGGCAGTAAGCTGATCCTGATCCAGCGGAACTCCTTTAGCATTAGCTTAGCATAAAACACTAAGTGAATGGTAACAACTAGCATTGTGAGAAAAAAGTCCTTAAAACTCACTCAGTAGTGATACTAATTCTGCCTAGTGACCTCAGTAAACAGATCGACTGTAAGTGAAAATAAAAAGTAACATGAAGAAATTACAGGTACTATTTTAGACTAGGGATTACTTTATAACAACTACTTTATGACAAAATAGCCCCAAGGAGACCTACTTCCATAAACATGTATCCGAACGGTGTTTCCAAACCTCACAGACAATGGGGGGGAAAACCACAAAGGCACGAGCTGCACAGAGATTATCTTCCAAAACGTTACCAGGTTTAGTCTAGTAGCCACTTGTATTTACAGACGTAGGCGTGTTTGGAGCCACTGCGTCATGTCCTTGCTTCGTTCAGCGGAGGCTTACAGCTGTTCTTTGTCATAAAGTAGTCCCAAGTCTAAAATGGTACCTGTAATTCCTTCGTGTTACTTTTTATTTTCACTTACAGTCGACATGTTTACTGAGGTCACTAGACAGAATTAGTATCATTATTATCACTACTGAGTGAGTTTTAAGGACTTTACTCACAATGCTAGTTGTTACCATTCACTTGCAGTGTTTTATGCTAAGCTAAAGCTAAAAGAGTACTGCTGGATCAGAAAAACGTCTGGGCTGTTTACTAATTGTTTTTGCCCACTGATCTATGAGGAAAATGGCAATAGACAAAAACATCAATTTGGGGTGGAATATCCCTTTAACCCTTCAATATTTTGCATTTCAGCAGAGCTATTGAACTTGTGAATGTTGAGTATGCATATTAAATGGTGCGTGTTTGTTTTCACAGGAGCTGTAAGGACGAACCCCTCGTCTGCAAGTGCAGCGGATACTGAAATTGATTGTTCTGCCATTTGCTGGTTTAACGTTGCGTGTGACTGTGGAGGTGGTCACAAAGAACGCCAAAAAGGGAAAGACGCCTCAACATAAAGTCTGTTTCACACCGTTTTCTATTTTGCTGTTTGTTGCCGGATTATCAAGTTTGGTTGAAGTTTAAGGAGTATGTTCATCGCTCTTGATCCACTCATGTTCTTATTCATATTATTTTATTCACTCCTGTTCATATCCAGAGAGCATATGTATTAAAATCAATTGCTGCTCTCCAGTGTCACTATGTATCAATTTCCCATTGATTGTTTTCAAATAAACATTGTTAAACACTGATAGATTTTCACAATTATTCAATTAAACTAAATGTACAATTATGGTCCATTTATGTGAATATAGATACTTTTAAAATATCAAACCTTTTTCAATGTTCACCATTTTATTATTTTGTTGATCAATAGTTTCTATAAAGACTGATTTGAAGAACATAGACAATTCTTGACAGGCAAAATTTAGAGAACTCTAATAAACTGAGTGAAGTACATATTCGGCACGGTATTACAAAGATGAGGTGCACATTTGGACCAAATTGGGGTACTGCAAGAATCCTCATCTGGAACGGATCTGGTCCAGTATCAGCAGAAGAAATGCATATTTGGGCCAAAGTCGGGCCGGATCAAAATATATAAGTGCCTTATCTGGTCCGGATCTGGCCCACAGCTGGCCCACATTAGTGAAAACGCATCCGGACCGGTATTGGGCCGTTGTGCTAAAGGACACCGGCCCAGGTCCGTTGTGCGGATCTGGTCCAGAACCTGAGATGGATCTGGCCCGGATCCGGGCCAAATAAATTGTTATCTGGGGTGCAGCTGAGCATTTTTTCTCAGCACCCCTGCTGAGAATAGGTTCCCATGGCTGTCTCCACTATAAGAAGCTAGATGATTTCATAGAGAACTATTGACACATTTGTTTTGCAATTTCCTTATAATTTATTCTTTACATATTTCCTTCTGTTTAAGGATGCAGGAGCAGGAGAAGATCATGTCGGCTGTTGAAGCAGAAAACCGAACACTTAGAGCTCTAAACATAGAGCTACAGCAGCATCTGCTGAAGAAGCTGAGCTCAACATCAGCAAAGATCACTGGTGAGGACAAAGACTTTCCACTAAGTCTCTCTGTTAATGATGTTGAAACCAACATGTAATTTGTTGTGGTTATTTAAAAAATTTCTACTTATGGGCTAAATTTGGAAGCTTTCCTCTCTTGGGTGGCAATGGAACAGTCAGTAGAGCTTGTCTTCTTCAAATATCTGGACTGGCAGTCTCTTAAAGCAGCACTCTGGAGGATTTCATCAAAAGAGCAGTTTTTGAATCTAGCATCCAGCGGCTCCTCCTCAAAACATCTCGACACGCGCGTCCGGTCGCGTGTGCGCGCGTGCACACCGCGCATATATGTTGCGGGCATAAACTGTACAGCTCAATGTGTAGGGTTTAATCACTCACAGTTCACAATCTTATTACAATACTACGAGGGTCTGATGAGCCCTCTCTGTCCCTGCTGCTTCTGATATTAGCTCTGTTAGCAGAGAGCTGCTGCTGGACTCTGAAGCTGAACTTGACTCGGCCCTGGATGAACTTTCTGACCAAAATAAACGTGTAATCCTGTCAAGCCTTGCCATTCTGTGAGGTGAAAGGTTTACAAATAAAAATAAATCCATCTTTAGCTGGAGAATGGGTAGGTTTTTAGTAGAAATGAGCCGTGAGGCTGAGACGCAAACAGAGTAACACACGGAGCGTCCTGTACGACAGCGCCCCCTACTGGTACAGGTTTGGTCGATGCGCGTGCGTGTTGAGAGAATGCAGACATTTGAATTTCATTGGCTGAAAAATGTCGGCGGCAAGAAATAATGGAAAGGGGTCTCTAGGAGGAAGGAGGGTCTTCATCAGAATGACAGATGTTGTGGAACTCAACCCATAGATCATAGTTTAGACCTGAAATATCATTTAAAACATTTAGAAAACTTTGATACAGAGAAAAATGCTCCAGAGAGCGGCTTTAACATCCACTCTGTCACACCTGCGCACAAATCATGGCACTTTTAAAGTAGAGCAGATTGATAAAGGGCACACGATATTTTAAACATAAAACAAGAGTCCAATATCTCCACCAATATCCAGAAATCACTGAAATGTCCCCAGTAATTCTTCTATCAGGGTGCAGACAAAGAGCTGCATCCCCCGCAATAATACGTGCAGCCACAGCTGACCTGCTTTGCATGGAGTCCAGCCCGGGTCCCACGAATTATTAATTCGTGCGCACGAAATAGCTTTTTGTGGGAACAAATTACTATATCGTGGCCACAATTTACTTATTTATCCACCACGTCACGAGACGGGCTCTGTAGATTATAGCACAAAAACATTTACTTTTATAAGAAAAGGAAGTGAAATAATCCTTTTTGGGTATATATGTTCAGTTCATGTGTGTAAATCATCACTTAAGGTGCTGGAAAATCTAGAAAGCTCACCTTAAATGCACTTGAATTTGATTCTAGTGAAGGTGTAAAAACCCTGAAATCTGAGACATTTTGTGTTTCCAGACTAGTATCTTCTTTTTATTTTATATAAAAAAATAAATAAAAACAGTTTCAAAGGTGTGCATGCTGTACTCTGTCTCCCCACGAGGAGCATAATCTCTAACACATATAGAAGATGGTGGTGCAGCCCTGACCGAGAGAGAGAGAGAAGTGGGGGGGAGAGAAATGATCTATCTAAATAATCACCTCACAACTTTGGGTTCTGTTTGTTTACTTGTGAGTGTGAAGCAATATCTGTTGAAATGCCTGGTAGTATTTTCTCTTTTAGATCTGACTGTAAAATTGTGCCTAAATTGTCAATTTTTTTTTATAACTGGATGTCTTTTGTCTACAAGTCTCTCCTTGGTCTGACTCCCTCTTATCTGTGTGTGTATTTACAAAATGGTCAAAAACGTCATGGTCTGCGTTCTAGTGCTGCTCCCCTAATGTCGATCCCTAGACCTAAAACCAAATTTGGTAAAAGAGCTTTTCATTATGCCGCTCCCTTCTCATGGAATAACCTACAAAAGGAAATAATGTCAAAACTCGTCTCACTAGGTGTCACTAGGTGTCACCTGGTTCAGATCCAAATGACTTCAATAACCTCCGTCCCATCTCTCACCTCCCATTCATTTCCAAAATACTGGAGAAAACTGTTGCATCTCAGCTCCACTCCCATCTCACCCGCAATAACCTGTACGAACAATTCCAGTCCGGTTTCCGTCCTCACCACAGCACCGAAACAACTCTCATTAAAATCACCAACGACCTTCTCATTGCTGCTGATTCTGGTTTAATCTCCATCCTCATCCTCCTCGATCTGAGTGCGGCCTTTGACACCATTTCTCACCCCGTCCTCCTTAATAGACTTTCTTCTCTAGGCATCACTGGCACCCCCCTCCACTGGTTTCACTCATACCTCACCGAACGCACTCAGTTCATTCAGTTAAAATCCTTTTNACAGAGCGACGAGCCAGCTGCTTCATGTTTGAATTCTTGAAAGCAATGAAGGCTGAGGAGACATTTCAACAGTTAGATTTAGGTGTTTCTGAGCAGAAACAATGGTGCTAACGTTTTTACGGCAGTGATTTAAAGCAGACACTAGAGGGAGCCAAAACAAGCAAAGCTGCATAGTATCTCTTTAAAGCAATAGATCAAATGTTTATGGTAAATTTTGTGTTATTGTGAACTTTGTTGCTACTTTATTTAAAATAAATCAGCTACTGTTTGAATAACACTTTTAACTGAATGATTTTTCAACCCTTTGTAGCTGCTGAACTGCACATCCTGACCTTATTGGAACTCAAAGAGATGCTCACAAGAAGCTTGTTGATCAGTAAGTATGATGAAATAAACAGAAGCCATGTGTAACTGCTAGTCTTATGATTGAAAACACTGCATACTATCTATATTATCAATTTATGAAGTTACTTTTTAACTCTGATATTCAGTAATCCTGTTACCTGAAACTCCATCTTGCTTTACACCAAAATGAATTGCAGTAGACTGACAGTGTACATTTGAGTGAGATGTGAAAAGTTTTAATTTCAACAGTTGGTTTAAATGGTAAACGACCTGCACTTGTATAGCTCTCTATCAAGTTGAAAGACTGCAAACCTCTTAACATTACAGTCATTCACACGCTGTTGGCAGTAAGCTGATCCTGATCCAGCGGAACTCCTTTAGCATTAGCTTAGCATAAAACACTAAGTGAATGGTAACAACTAGCATTGTGAGAAAAAAGTCCTTAAAACTCACTCAGTAGTGATACTAATTCTGCCTAGTGACCTCAGTAAACAGATCGACTGTAAGTGAAAATAAAAAGTAACATGAAGAAATTACAGGTACTATTTTAGACTAGGGATTACTTTATGACAACTACTTTATGACAAAATAGCCCCAAGGAGACCTACTTCCATAAACATGTATCCGAACGGTGTTTCCAAACCTCACAGACAATGGGGGGGAAACCACAAAGGCACGAGCTGCACAGAGATTATCTTCCAAAACGTTACCAGGTTTAGTCTAGTAGCCACTTGTATTTACAGACGTAGGCGTGTTTGGAGCCACTGCGTCATGTCCTTGCTCCGTTCAGCGGAGGCTTACAGCTGTTCTTTGTCATAAAGTAGTCCCAAGTCTAAAATGGTACCTGTAATTCCTTCGTGTTACTTTTTATTTTCACTTACAGTCGACATGTTTACTGAGGTCACTAGACAGAATTAGTATCATTATTATCACTACTGAGTGAGTTTTAAGGACTTTACTCACAATGCTAGTTGTTACATTCACTTGCAGTGTTTTATGCTAAGCTAAAGCTAAAAGAGTACTGCTGGATCAGAAAAACGTCTGGGCTGTTTACTAATTGTTTTTGCCCACTGATCTATGAGGAAAATGGCAATAGACAAAAACATCAATTTGGGGTGGAATATCCCTTTAACCCTTCAATATTTTGCATTTCAGCAGAGCTATTGAACTTGTGAATGTTGAGTATGCATATTAAATGGTGCGTGTTTGTTTTCACAGGAGCTGTAAGGACGAACCCCTCGTCTGCAAGTGCAGTGGATACTGAAATTGATTGTTCTGCCATTTGCTGGTTTAACGTTGCGTGTGACTGTGGAGGTGGTCACAAAGAACGCCAAAAAGGGAAAGACGCCTCAACATAAAGTCTGTTTCACACCGTTTTCTATTTTGCTATGTTTGTTGCCGGATTATCAAGTTTGGTTGAAGTTTAAGGAGTATGTTCATCGCTCTTGATCCACTCATGTTCTTATTCATATTATTTTATTCACTCCTGTTCATATCCAGAGAGCATATGTATTAAAATCAATTGCTGCTCTCCAGTGTCACTATGTATCAATTTCCCATTGATTGTTTTCAAATAAACANACAGAGCGACGAGCCAGCTGCTTCATGTTTGAATTCTTGAAAGCAATGAAGGCTGAGGAGACATTTCAACAGTTAGATTTAGGTGTTTCTGAGCAGAAACAATGGTGCTAACGTTTTTACGGCAGTGATTTAAAGCAGACACTAGAGGGAGCCAAAACAAGCAAAGCTGCATAGTATCTCTTTAAAGCAATAGATCAAATGTTTATGGTAAATTTTGTGTTATTGTGAACTTTGTTGCTACTTTATTTAAAATAAATCAGCTACTGTTTGAATAACACTTTTAACTGAATGATTTTTCAACCCTTTGTAGCTGCTGAACTGCACATCCTGACCTTATTGGAACTCAAAGAGATGCTCACAAGAAGCTTGTTGATCAGTAAGTATGATGAAATAAACAGAAGCCATGTGTAACTGCTAGTCTTATGATTGAAAACACTGCATACTATCTATATTATCAATTTTTTGAAGTTACTTTTTAACTCTGATATTCAGTAATCCTGTTACCTGAAACTCCATCTTGCTTTACACCAAAATGAATTGCAGTAGACTGACAGTGTACATTTGAGTGAGATGTGAAAAGTTTTAAGTTCAACAGTTGGTTTAAATGGTAAACGACCTGCACTTGTATAGCTCTCTATCAAGTTGAAAGACTGCAAACCTCTTAACATTACAGTCATTCACACGCTGTTGGCAGTAAGCTGATCCTGATCCAGCGGAACTCCTTTAGCATTAGCTTAGCATAAAACACTAAGTGAATGGTAACAACTAGCATTGTGAGAAAAAAGTCCTTAAAACTCACTCAGTAGTGATACTAATTCTGCCTAGTGACCTCAGTAAACAGATCGACTGTAAGTGAAAATAAAAAGTAACATGAAGAAATTACAGGTACTATTTTAGACTAGGGATTACTTTATAACAACTACTTTATGACAAAATAGCCCCAAGGAGACCTACTTCCATAAACATGTATCCGAACGGTGTTTCCAAACCTCACAGACAATGGGGGGGAAACCACAAAGGCACGAGCTGCACAGAGATTATCTTCCAAAATGTTACCAGGTTTAGTCTAGTAGCCACTTGTATTTACAGACGTAGGCGTGTTTGGAGCCACTGCGTCATGTCCTTGCTCCGTTCAGCGGAGGCTTACAGCTGTTCTTTGTCATAAAGTAGTCCCAAGTCTAAAATGGTACCTGTAATTCCTTCGTGTTACTTTTTATTTTCACTTACAGTCGACATGTTTACTGAGGTCACTAGACAGAATTAGTATCATTATTATCACTACTGAGTGAGTTTTAAGGACTTTACTCACAATGCTAGTTGTTACATTCACTTGCAGTGTTTTATGCTAAGCTAAAGCTAAAAGAGTACTGCTGGATCAGAAAAACGTCTGGGCTGTTTACTAATTGTTTTTGCCCACTGATCTATGAGGAAAATGGCAATAGACAAAAACATCAATTTGGGGTGGAATATCCCTTTAACCCTTCAATATTTTGCATTTCAGCAGAGCTATTGAACTTGTGAATGTTGAGTATGCATATTAAATGGTGCGTGTTTGTTTTCACAGGAGCTGTAAGGACGAACCCCTCGTCTGCAAGTGCAGTGGATACTGAAATTGATTGTTCTGCCATTTGCTGGTTTAACGTTGCGTGTGACTGTGGAGGTGGTCACAAAGAACGCCAAAAAGGGAAAGACGCCTCAACATAAAGTCTGTTTCACACCGTTTTCTATTTTGCTATGTTTGTTGCCGGATTATCAAGTTTGGTTGAAGTTTAAGGAGTATGTTCATCGCTCTTGATCCACTCATGTTCTTATTCATATTATTTTATTCACTCCTGTTCATATCCAGAGAGCATATGTATTAAAATCAATTGCTGCTCTCCAGTGTCACTATGTATCAATTTCCCATTGATTGTTTTCAAATAAACACTGTTAAACACTGATAGATTTTCACAATTATTCAATTAAACTAAATGTACAATTATGTTCCATTTATGTTAATATAGATACTTTTAAAATATCAAACCTTTTTCAATGTTCACCATTTTATTATTTTGTTGATCAATAGTTTCTATAAAGACTGATTTGAAGAACATAGACAATTCTTGACAGGCAAAATTTAGAGAACTCTAATAAACTGGGTGAAGTACATATACGGCACGGTATTACAAAGATGAGGTGCACATTTGGACCAAATTGGGGTACTGCAAGAATCCTCATCTGGAACGGATCTGGTCCAGTATCAGCAGAAGAAATGTTTATTTGGGCCAAAGTCGGGCCGGATTTGGCATCCTGACACCACTCATCCGGTACGGATCTGGTACAGTATCAGCAGAAGAAATGCATATTTGGGCCAAAGTCGGGCCGGATTTGGCATCCTGACACCACTCATCCGGTACGGATCTGGTACAGTATCAGCAGAAGAAATGCATATTTGGGCCAAAGTCGGGCCGGATTTGGCATCCTGACACCACTCATCCGGTACGGATCTGGTACAGTATCAGCAGAAGAAATGCATATTTGGGCCAAAGTCGGGCCGGATTTGGCATCCTGACACCACTCATCCGGTACGGATCTGGTACAGTATCAGCAGAAGAAATGCATATTTGGGCCAAAGTCGGGCCGGATTTGGCATCCTGACACCACTCATCCGGTACGGATCTGGTACAGTATCAGCAGAAGAAATGCATATTTGGGCCAAAGTCGGGCCGGATCAAAATATATAAGTGCCTTATCTGGTCCGGATCTGGCCCACAGCTGGCCCACATTAGTGAAAACGCATCCGGACCGGTATTGGGCCGTTGTGCTAAAGGACACCGGCCCAGGTCCGTTGTGCGGATCCGGTCCAGAACCTGAGATGGATCTGGCCCGGATCCGGGCCAAATAAATTTTGTTATCTGGGCTGCTGAGGGTTATTAGAGGACATTTCTCTGATGTTTATCTTTAGTTTATCTTTTGAAATCTTCTTTACTTAAATTCCTGTTGTTTTGTTCATGTTTTAATTTTTAAATCTCTGTTATTTTTAAAAGTGTTTATTTAGTTTAGAACCTTTGTTCAGGTTGAAATCCAAACTGAAAGCTGTGGTCTCTGTCCTCTAAAGGGATGAGGTTTAAACCTCATCAGGTCTGTTTTTAATCACCATGATGAGGTTTTAGTAGAGAACTGACCTAAAGACCCAAATCGGTCCCAGAATCCCTCCAGCCTGATGCTTCTGGTTCTCTTATAAACCCAGGAACCACGTCAGTCTGCTGACCCTCCACCAGGAATCACTCTGGACCTGCAGGAGAAGGTTCTGAGCTCCAGACCTGACCTGAGGGGTTTTGATCACCAGAAGCTGGATTTTAATTTAAAAGCACTTTTTACTCAGAGGGTCTTTGGAGTCAGCTGGTTCGTCGTCTGCCTTCAGGTACCAGAAGTCACTTTTAGGATCAGTTTTATTTTTAGTTTGAATCATTTTACAACTTGTCTTTCTTCTGCATGTGGATCATCTCAGATTTGGTGTTTTTTTAAGGGATTTCTTTTAGATTTCTTATGATTTAGTTGTTTTTTTCACTTTTTTTCACTTGGAATGTAATGTGTCTTTTTAACATTTTAATTTCCCTCATAGTCAGTATTTAGACTAGTTTAATGTATTTATATTTAAGGGGTTTATAATAAGGGATGAAGATGAGAAGATTTCAGAGCCAGAGAGGGAGAAAGAAGACGTCAGAGGAAGCGGATGAAGGAGAGAAGGAATGAATGGAGTCCATCGTGTTCCAGCTGGACGTCCTGCTCTGGGTTTGTTCTAAGTTCAGAGACATTAGATGTTACAATGAATAATCTGCAGGTTATGAAACTAGACAGGCTTTAGATGCAGCCAATTGATCTCATAATTTAAGGTTATAAAGTAAAATATGAAACAAATATACAGAAACACAGTGAAACATTTGAACTGACTATCAGCGCAGACATTCCCCCAGAACACTTCAGAGAACCAACAGGGGATTTGGACATGTGAGGAGGTCCAGCATCGCCACCCTGTCCTGGCGCTCCTTTGACCCCCTTGTCAAGTTTTCTAGCTCCGCTACTGACCAGCAGTTTGCTGTTAGATCAGAAAATGAACTCGCTTCTATTAAAGAGCACAAAACAAACAAATTATGTTAGAAAATAAATATAAATTGTGACCGAAATCAACAAAGTTCCAGATGTTGATGAGAGAGGGAAACATCACAACATCTCTGCAGTTTGAGGTCATTTATGAATCAAATGACTCATTTAAAAAAACCAGATCACAGCAAAAAGAGTCCAAACCTGATGGTTCAGAGGTCACCTGTCCTACCTGTTGTCATGGTGACAGCTGTCAGTCAGACAAACCAAACTCCTCCTCCTTCCTCCTGCAGACAGAGCGCGTGAGGAGGAAGAGGAGGATGGAGGGAGCGATGGACGACGGGAGGAGCGCGCTGCTGCCGCCCGCGCGGCACGGCAACGCCACGTGCGGCGACCACGAGACGAACTGCACGCGCGCCGCGGGCACGCTGTCCGCGTGGAGCGACTCCAGCCCAGCCGTGGATGCTCACCGGATCCCGGACCTGCAGCTCCCCGCCGCCGCCAGAACGGTGAGAAACTGTCCGGATCTCAACGAGTTCAGCTCCAGGTCACCAGGTGACCTGGACCAGGTGACCTGGACCAGGTGACCTGGTGACTTGTTCTAACGAGTCTAGTGATCTGAGACGTGCTTCTTTTAAAGCTCTAGTCTCTTTTGAGCCGTTGCTTTAATTCAAACCGCTGATTGGTTCTTTTACTGAGGGGTTTGATTCTGTCAGCTGCAGAAATAAAAATAAAGCGATTCATATTTCCAGACGGTCCGAACTCAGAGAATTAAAGTTCACTTCTTATTTCCAACATTTATTCTAAGAAAGATTGTATTACCTCTTTAGTTTAAGAGACATGAAATAATCATCAGTTTTAACATTTTGACATATTTTGGCAAATATTAATTTAAATTATTTATAGGATTCTATTTTTTATGTATTGTGTTTATTTATAACAAAATAAACTGACTGCAGGGTTTTGAGGAAAGTACCTTTTATTGTTACATGCATCATATTTCCTTATTTCTTTGTGTTTTATTAAAATACAGTGCAGGAGGGGGCAGTGAGGCTTGTTTAAAGCCTCCACCAGAGCGCTACCTCTTGTTAAAGGCAGTAAAAATCACAACATAAACATATGTTTTGGTTTATATTTGAGGAAACAGCGTTTTGTATCATGCAGCCTCATGTGGTTCACAGCTGAATATGATGGGTTGGAAAGAGGAAACATGAATGTTTCTGCAGGATGCATTTGGTTCAGTCCTGACTCTAAGATGGCCTCGGGTCTCTGACTGCATGAAGCTGCTGACAGCAGATAACGTGTCACAGGATTCTGTAACGTGTCGTCGCTCTGAGCAGCAGGCGTCACGCTCGTCTTCCTCCTGAGGTCAGGAGCAGGTCTGATGCAGCAGGTCTGATGCAGCAGGTCTGATGGAGCAGGTCTGATGGAGCAGGTCTGATGAGCAGGTCTGATGGAGCAGGTCTGATGCAGCAGGTCTGATGGAGCAGGTCTGATGGAGCAGGTCTGATGGAGCAGGTCTGATGCAGCAGGTCTGATGGAGCAGGTCTGATGGAGCAGGTCTGATGCAGCAGGTCTGATGCAGCAGGTCTGATGGATGTTTGTTCTCAGAACCTGAATATTTGTGATCAGTGGTGTTTAACAGTTTGAGCTGGGAGTCACCTTCACAACAACTTTACACTCTGATGTGCAAAAGATTTCACTAATAACGGTGATAAAAGATGTATAGAAATATTAAAGCTGAACTGAAAACCTACATCCAAAATCACTGTTTTGACCTACAGGTTGAGTTTATTCAGCAAATCAACCAAATCTGGTTTAGTTTTTAAATTGAGCTGTAAGACATTTTCAGACATTTGACATCACGATGGACTGGAGAGATTATTACGGGTTCCAAATCAGAAAAACACATTAGTGTCACCGTAGATGCAATACATCTTTGATTTAATTATAAAATCTAAAATTTAAACAGAAAAGGACTAATGATGGGTCCCTGTGGGACTCCATATTTAAAGTTTTCAGTTTAAACTGTGACATTCCTTCCAGTAAGACTTAAAACCATCTGGATTTCTCAGGTCCAAAATGTGTTGATCGCTCTGAAAAGTCCTGTCCCTTCTGTTCACTTATAACTCACTGAAACTCCTCTGACCTTCTGAACCCAGACGTTCCCTCTGGATCTCTGAGATCAGCTGACCATGGTGCTCATTTATAAAACTCACTTACGCACTGAAAGTTGCGTAAGTCTTTTTTTACGCAAACTTTGGGATTTATAAAAGAAAACGTAACGAAAAAATGTGCTCAATCTACTCAAGGTTCAAAGTTTGCTTAGAGTTGTGACATGTTTTCGTTACGTTTTCTTTTATAAATCCCAAAGTTTGCGTAAAAAGTGACTTACGCAACTTTCAGGCCCATTTTGTGCGTAAGCAGGTTTTATAAATGAGCACCCTGGTCTGTTCCAGGTCTGTTCCAGGACTGTTCCAGGTCTGTTCCAGGTCTGTTCCAGGACTGTTCCAGGTCTGTTCCAGGACTGTTCCAGGTCTGTTCCAGGACTGTTCCAGGTCTGTTCCAGGTCTGTTCCAGGACTGTTCCAGGTCTGTTCCAGGTCTGTTCCAGGTCTGTTCCAGGTCTGTTCCAGGACTGTTCCAGGTCTGTTCCAGGTCTGTTCCAGGTCTGTTCCAGGACTGTTCCAGGTCTGTTCCAGGTCTGTTCCAGGACTGTTCCAGGACTGTTCCAGGACTGTTCCAGGTCTGTTCCAGGACTGTTCCAGGTCTGTTCCAGGACTGTACCAGGACTGTTCCAGGTCTGTTCCAGGTCTGTTCCAGGACTGTTCCAGGACTGTTCCAGGACTGTTCCAGGACTGTTCCAGGTCTGTTCCAGGTCTGTTCCAGGACTGTTCCAGGTCTGTTCCAGGTCTGTTCCAGGTCTGTTCCAGGACTGTTCCAGGTCTGTTCCAGGACTGTTCCAGGTCTGTTCCAGGACTGTTCCAGGTCTGTTCCAGGTCTGTTAGACTTCAGGCGGATCATGAGACATGTTTAAATGCTGTTAGGAACTCCCTAGAGGCGTTAAATGTCTCAGTTTGGTCATAAAGTTTTATACAAGGATAAGTTGAACATATGACAAAAATCACAACAAAGGAAAATAACAACAAAAAGTGAGAAAACGTCATCCTGTTTTATCGTCTGGTAGATTTAAAACATTGATTCTAATCAGCTCTGACTGTAATTTTACTCGACAGGTTTAATAAACCTGACCTCCATCAGCTGAACTCCTTAACATGATTTGACTCCATTTCTGACTCAAATACTGCAGACTGCAAATATTTAGAAGTGTTACGAACCATTCAGGAGCATAACAAAGTAAAAAAGACATTTTATAATATATAACATTTTATTTAAATGTCTTCTTTTAAAATTATAGTTATGTTTGTTATCATTTGAAACCTACTCCACTCATTATAAGTCCTATAAATAGCTCCGTCTGATTGGCTGTGTTGTCACATATGATGTTTTAAAAGTATTTTTTAAAAGAAAATATGATTTTAGACACAGGGTTGATGATCTGGTCCCAAACATCAGGCTGCTGCAGCTTCAGATGAAAACATTGACCTTGATTTTAAGAGCTGAAGCCAGAAGAACAGATTATTCTAGTGATGTGTTCAGGACTTCAGAGGACGTGGGAACAAGACTACACTGGTATTCTGTAAATAATCCCCTCCTGGATGAAACAAAAGTGTCATAAAAACTTTTAGAAAAATAAAAGTAAAGTTCTGATCCGGTGACTCGTCTGTGGAGCGTGACGTTGAGTTGAGGAGTTCACGGTTGGGTCAGCTTCAAACGCTTTCCTGTAATCCAGCTCGTGGTTCGATGATGATGATGATGAAGTCAGTTTTCAGGATGATAATGAATCTGTTCACAGAACTAAGAGACTTCAAACAGGCTGAAAACCTTTTAGAAATCAGAACATTTCATTCAAAAGAAAATAAACATCTTCAGATGAATCACTCTTCCATCAGATCGTTCATTTAGTTCCTTTTTTCACGAGAATCAAAACGTTGATTTCTGCTCTTCATTGTTGATTCTTATTTATTTTCTATGATCTGATTGGTCAGGATGCACTGCTTTTACTCATGTTCAACTTTTGTCTGGAGCATGTTAAGTTTCCATCTGTTGCCATGGTGACCTCATGAGAAGCAGCTTGTAGTCCTGCTCCAGTGCAGGATCTGAGACAATCAGAGGACTTAAAGGGACATTTCTGGTCGTTCTGAAGCGGCGTTCTGTCCGTAGTTTATTTACAGTAATGACCACACCCTCCGATGACATCACTCAGTGACCAGACTCCAGAAACAGGAAGTATTCCTCTGACTGGAGCAGTTTAACAGACCCAGTCTCTGCTGTGGTTCTGTGAGGAGATGGAGGCTTTGTAAGGTAAAAACGCAAACACACATGAAGAGACGTCACATGAGTCAGAGCTTCATTCAGTCAGGAGACGATTTCAAGGTCTGATGATGAAAAGAGGAGCTCAGTCAGGTGATAAAGCAGCGATTTACCGGAGCTTCTGATTCATCTCCTTCCTTTATGACTGAAACCAACTCCCTGACGGATGATTGTTTTCATTTAGTTCAGTTCAAGTTTCATGTTTCACTTCGTTTTCTATACCGGTAAATCTCATAAATATATTAAATGCAATAAATCCACCTTTAAAAGTGATGAAAAGATTTTATTTTTGCTGTTTTTAACCCTTAAATGTTTAATGACTTATCTGGGGAACAAAATGCAAAAGTTATAGAGGGAAAAAAGTTCACACCAAGAAAAAAAAACATGCATTTAAAAAAAGTATTTTTCACGCTACAATCAAAATTTAAATAAAACAAGAAATGCTCAGCTGGTCGACTTGGAGATCAAACCTGAAACACAGAGTTTTTAAGAGACTCTTGTGGCGTTTGGAATAACTATTAGTTATTTTAACTACACCCTCTTCAGATAAATATTGGAAGCTTATTTTTGGATTATAATGAAAAGTGAAAAACTGTCATTTAACCCTGATAATAGCTAATATTTATTGAAGGTATCTAGGTTCTTTGAAAGAGTACAGTGAATTGAAATACCTTATTAATAATGTGAACTGAGACCAGATAAAGATTGAACAATCATTTAATTTGAAAAACCTAAGAACACAGACAGATAAGACAGGTTGAAAGTTTGATGTAAACACAATTAATATTCTTAAACATGTTGAGGATGTTAAAGATGGTTAATTGTGAGTTTTAACGGACCGTAGCATATGTTTTAATGACTAGGGAAGTTAGTTAATTTAGTTAACCTAGTTGGGACTTTAAGAGTTAATTTAGGGCTAATTTGAGTCTGGAATGGGATTTAGTTTTGGCTTAATTTAGAGTGGAAGAATTAAGCTTTATCAAAGCAAACCTCTCGGTCAGAAAGGGGTTTCTCACTGAGTTGCAGGTCTCGTGGGTCCAGCAGGGTGAGGGGCCTCTGGCAGAGGTGGAGCAGGTCCCCGGATGAAGGCCCAGTTCCCAGAGGAGGCAGTTTAGCTGGTTCACCTGGGAATCGTCTGATGGCCCTGAGATCCGTGCGACAGCAAGGGAGGTCACCCTCGGCATGGTGAAGTCATTCCTGATCAGTTCCCATAGTGAGAGAGAGACGGAGGGAGAGACAGAGACACCCACGCAAGCAGGTGGCTCTCGAGGCCTTGTTCAAAGCTGATGAAGGTTCAGCTAAGACTCAACTACATTCAGGCTGTAGCGAAGACTACTTCGTACCAGAACTGAATATTAGTTTTGAGAAGAGTTATCTTAAATTCAACCAATCAGAAGACATTAAGTGTACTAATCAAAACTGAGTTAGTGGACTGGTGGATGGCTCTGATTGGGTAGGGGACTGTGAGGAGTTTACCAACTCACATATGACTTCCGCCCGTTAAACACTCACATTATAAATGTAGAAATGCATGACATAGCAGAGAAGCATTATAACACTTTGAGTGTGAGTGTGTAGGTGACCCTGAGCAGGAACACTACAGAGAATGTTCTGTAAACAAGAGATTACAGTTGGAACACCAGTCTGTGGTGTTACAGAAGAGACTTCTTTAAAAGAGTGTTTGATTAGACCAGCTAGTGTCCAGTTAAGGTCATCTGGGAGGTGGACACCTGAAAGTGGACAGTAGGACACCTGTAGGGATCTTGATTCAGGTTAAAACATAACCCAAGAGTCATTGTATTCCGAGTTATTGGGAAAAAGATGGATTATTGTTGTGATGGTCAACAGAGGTCAGGGGTCAGAGGTTATAGCATATTTGATGATGCTACACTCTGATTTTCTGTCTGACAGCTGGATAAGATCTGAAACGGACCTTTGAGCAAACAAACCAAACAAGACGCTCAGTTTAGCAAACCAGAGTCATTACAGGATTTTTCTAGATGGTTTTGGACTCGGCTGCATGGTGGCGCAGTTGGTTAGCACTGTTGCCTCGCAGCAAGGAGGTCGTGGGTTCGCGTCCCGGCTCTGCGGCCTCTCTGTGTGGAGTTTGCATGTTCTCCCCGTGCGTGCGTGGGTTTCCTCCGGGTACTCCGGTTTCCTCCCACAGTCCAAAGACATGACTGTCAGGCTAATGGGGTTTATGCACGGTCACTTCCTGGTTGCGATAGAGGCTGCCGCTCCCTTCCGGTTCAACGCTGTTCCCACACAAACTGGACAAAATTGATTTTTTTACCCGTTTTCTTCAAGACCTGCCGCGCATCACGGTAAACGATGTCCACCGGATTTTTGAAAAACACACAGAGACGTCTGTGAGCAAGCGGGTGAAGGACTTTAAGCTGTATATAACCAGCTTTATTCATGAAATTGAAGGTAAGCTAACAGCGTTAGCTCT
>SSNR01000191.1:1226821-1241436 GCA_006937965.1 Callopanchax toddi
AGATTAGATCAGACTGGACCAGATTAGATCAGACTGGATCAGATTAGATCAGACTGGATCAGATTAGATCAGACTGGATCAGATTAGATCAGACTGGATCAGATTAGATCAGACTGGATCAGATTAGATCAGATTAGATCAGATTAGATCAGACTGGATCAGATTAGATCAGACTGGATCAGATTGATCAGACTGGGTCAGATTAGTTCAGACTGGATCAGATTAGATCAGACTGGATCAAGGAGGAGTTTTAAAATATGAAAAAGTTACATATTGTGCCTTTAATGTTCTACTTAGTCTGACTTTGTCGAGTTTTTAAATATTTTTATGAACTATTTTGATTCTGAGTGGTTTTAAGGAGCGAAGTCGACGTCTCATTAACATCTGAATCATTTCTCTGACAGAAGAAAGAAGCTCTGGAGGTTCATTAGGAATAAAGATGTTCAAAGCATGTGAAGATATTAAAGTGCCTGTGACTCCATATTTAAATCACTTTATATTAAACAGGTGTAATCATTGATGCCTCTAGATCAGCGTTGCACCATTAGAACTCAAAATACACTGTAATTATTTCCTAACGAGCAACTCAGAGATCAGAAGAAAGCGCCGCCTTCCGGTTCTGCTGGGTTTCTCCTTATTTGGCAGCCTGACACTTCTGCTGCAGCAGGGAGCAGTGTCCAGTAGGGGGCAGTGCTGTCACGTGAAAGAGAAACGAAACTGAAACTAAACACTACACGGTCTATGGGCAATGGCGGCGGCACTGCCTCGCTCCAGTTGTCGTGAACGTGCATGTGGGAGGAGAATTGACCATATAAGCAAGTCCGGATCACTATGACCTCATAGCGGGCTGGAGTGAAAAAAACAGTTTGAAATCTGGAAGAGCTTCTCACTGGCTGGACTAGGAGACAGATGGACGCCGTTTTTTGCTCTTTCTGGCAGGTTGAAGGTGAGCAGTGGCGGCCCGTCCATAGGGGGCGCTCGGGCACCGCCCCACCAGTCCCAAGAGGAAGAAGAAGAGAAATAGGGATCACAAAATATAAAAAACTAACATAAAAATAAAACTAAACGAGCCATCCATTATATATACAATAAGTGCTGTGTATAATCTGCATTTAGGTGTAGTTTAGAAAGGTTTTCTTACTATTTTTTACTGGACCGATAGGTCGTGTTTCTTTGGGTTCTACTGCGCATGTCTGGACGGGACGCCGTCCCAACATAGCGCATTGTTTTTTCCCTCTGACGCATGCGCACTGAGTGCAAAAAATAGGAGATCGCTCGGGACGCAGGTCTTCAGCGTCCCTGTGTGACATGCGCACAACAGCAGGAGTCCGGAGTGTTGCTCAGACCGGAACCGGAAGTTCTTGCTCTCTTTTTAATGGAGGGTAGAAAATGGATATTTATTCAAAGAATCCTTCTTTCCCGCTTGTGAAAACAAGCCGAATGATTCAATTTATCCTGATTTCATCAACTCAATGGTGAGTGACTTCGTTTGTTTGTTTCTTTTCTTAATGACTATGTGTCTGTCACGGATTTTCCCATTCAAAAACCCCATAGGCGGAGCTAGCCGCGGCTAGCAGTGCTAAGTCCTGATGAGTGAATTTATACCTTAAATAGCGACATGTGTTTGTTGAGGTGTCTGCTGAATGTTAGAGAAATACAGGTACTGCTGATTGAATACGTTGGTTTATGTAGTTTAGCCCGTTTTTCATGCGTTTTCTCTACTTTTCATTAAATTATTATGGCGTTTTAAGGAAGTTTGGTCCGACTGGGTTTGATGGGACTTATCAGTGGATTTGACTTTATTTTGTTGTTAATTCACTTCATTAGTTGAGCTGATTGTCATGACTTGCTTGGTTAGTGGTTGTTGTCTGAATTGTAACATTAATTATCTGACTGTATTAGTTAGAGATGGATTTATGTGTTTGTGGTGTCAGTAGAAAGATAATTGTGAATATTAAGTAATGTTTTTGACTTTGCCAGGTTGTTTTTTCCTTGAAACTTTTACAACTTCTGTTGTGACCACATTTTGGTTGTTTTTTTATTTGTATCTGATTATATTGATATTATTCTAAGGTCTCCTCATGAAGACTTTATGATTTCTTTACTGTTTGATGTGTAGAATTAGACCTAACAGCTCCACATTTCTAGAGAACTGGTGGTACTAGGGATTTTTACCAGCAAAATATTCAGTCAGATGAAAATATTATCATTCCCTGCCCTAGTGGTGATATGTGATTTTTTTTTTTGCGCATCTGAAAACTGACTAGCAAAAATGCGCCCCACCCAAAAAAATTTTCACCAGCCGCCACTGAAGGTGAGAACTCAACGTTGCAACATGATAGATAAGTCAGAAAACATGGAAACCGATGTCATGGGACCTTTAAATTTGACTGGTAATTAAAGCAGATGGTGGCTGATTAATGAGGTCTGTAAATGTGAAGGATTTGTCTGTATGCAGTGATGATGTCATCGATATGAAGGAGGCTTTATTTCTGCTCTGTGGAGGTCATTTTAGTCTGCATTTAATATGTTTAGGACAGGAAGGCTATAAGATTACAAGTTCACTGACTTAGAGTCCTAAAATCATCTGGACCCTTAAGATTCAGAGAACACATTAATGCTCCCACATATTTCTGTATTAGACTTCATGTTGCTTTGGGAAATTTAACTTATTGGCTCTATGGAAGAAAACCACATCAGAGGGTCTGAGGGACCACATCAGAGGTTCTAAGGGACCAGAGGGTCTCCTCTGAGGGACCACATCAGAGGGTCTGAGGGACCACATCAGAGGGTCTGAGGGACCAGAGGGTCTGAGGGACCACATCAGAGGGTCTGAGGGACCACATCAGAGGGTCTGAGGGGCCAGAGGGTCTGAGGGACCACATCAGAGGGTCTGAGGGACCACATCAGAGGGTCTGAGGGGCCAGAGGGTCTGAGGGACCACATCAGAGGGTCTGAGGGACCAGAGGGTCTGAGGGACCACATCAGAGGGTCTGAGGGACCACATCAGAGGGTCTGAGGGACCAGAGGGTCTGAGGGGCCACATCAGAGGGTCTGAGGGGCCAGAGGGTCTGAGGGACCAGAGGGTCTGAGGGGCCACATCAGAGGGTCTGAGGGACCAGAGGGTCTGAGGGACCACATCAGAGGGTCTGAGGGACCACATCAGAGGGTCTGAGGGACCAGAGGGTCTGAGGGGCCACATCAGAGGGTCTGAGGGACCACATCAGAGGGTCTGAGGGACCACATCAGAGGGTCTGAGGGACCAGAGGGTCTGAGGGGCCAGAGGGTCTGAGGGGCCAGAGGGTCTGAGGGGCCAGAGGGTCTGAGGGATCAGAGGGTCTGAGGGGCCAGAGGGTCTGAGGGGCCAGAGGGTCTGAGGGACCACATCAGAGGGTCTGAGGGACCACATCAGAGGGTCTGAGGGATCAGAGGGTCTGAGGGGCCAGAGGGTCTGAGGGGCCACATGTGGCTCCAGAGCAGCAGGTTTCAGACCCCTGATTTAGGAGATCATGTTACGATTGTTACATTTTAAACTTTGATGTTTCCTGAAGTTTTTTAATCAGATTTATGAATAAACCTGCAGCTGCATCTTCTGTCCTGCAGGTGGCGATGCTGCCCGAGGCCCTGCACCCGTTCCCGACCGTGGATGCTCCTGACCACGCCCACTACACCATAGGCTCCGTCATCCTCGCCATTGGCATCACAGGGATGATCGGGAACTTCCTGGTGATTTACGCCTTCAGCAGGTAGGAAGTGACGACTTCCTGTTACCAAATATAGTCGTTTAAAAAAGTTCAACATAAACTAGACCATCTGCTCTTTGCTGATCATATTACTGATTATATTTTTCTATAGTTTTAGAATTTTCACTTGAACAATTTAATTTTATGATCAGAAACCAAAGAAATCTGGATCAAAATCTTTGACAGTTTTTGTTGTTTTTGTGGGAAACGTGACCAGGTCTGAAGATCCTGAACCACCAGAGATGTGAAGCTTCTGCTTCCATTAAACCCAAAGGTCAAAACGTCGTTAATCCTCAGACTCTGTAGAAAAACTAAAACTGGTCGTATGAAGAAGATTTTCTATTTTCGACCTGCCTATTGATCGTCCCATTTCCAGGACGAGCATCGATCCGTCTACCGTGACAGTAAGACAGTTTATGACGGGGTTGTATTGATCAAACACTCAGTCTGGAGTAAAAGCAGAGCTGAGTGGTTAGTTCTGTTAAACCTGTTTTACTGTTGTCAGGTCGTTTTCACACCTGAAGTTTAATTTGATCTCAGAATAAGAAATAAAGATTTACAATGTGGAAAATCTTCACCTGAAAGCAGAGTGAGATGATTTGATTCTTTTGCATCAAAATCAAAAGAATAAGATCGGTGGTTAGAAATAAACTAAATGTCTGTGTGCTGAGGACTGAGCCGTGGGGAACCCCAAACGTCTGAAGTGAAACCTTTGATCGCTGACTAAATGTGACCCAGCAGGTTAGAAATGATGACCTTCACACTCTGACCCTATCCCTCCATCCTGTTGGTTACAGAGAAAATGAACAAAGACTGAATTCTGATGGTTTTGTTTGCTTTAGGAGTCGCAGCCTGCGGACGCCTGCCAACATGTTCATCATCAACCTGGCCGTCACCGACCTGCTGATGTGCATCACCCAGTCGCCCATCTTCTTCACCAGCAGCATGCACAAGAGGTGGATCTTTGGAGAGAAAGGTGCTCAGAGTAACCTGAAGAAAAGAACATAGGACATAAAGATGTTTCTACTGACAGAAAGAATAGTCATTTATAAAAAATAGAAGACAAGTTTAGTCCTCACATTAAACAGGAAGTGACATCTTAAACACTTTATCCAGTAAGGACCACTGGGATCTTTACTAAAGGCTCAAATCCAAAATGTCTTTCTATGAAACAACTTGAGATCCATCTGATGATTTACTGCATCATTCTGAGGTGGGTCAGGGAGCTAACAGGTCCAGGAGGTAATCCAGGACCTCCAGCTCCTTCTGGAGGATCCCAGTTCCAAGACCGGAGACGACATCCTCCAGCGAAGTCTAAGTCTGGTCAGCATCTCCTCCCAGTGTCTGGAAAACCTCCAGAGGGAGGCATCCTGATCCACCTCAACAATGAGGAAGAGGAGCAGCTCTACAGAGCTCCTTATCTCTAAGGCTATGAAGGAAGATCATTTCAGGAACCAGGGTCTAGTCTTCTGGGTCATGATCCACATCTCATGACCAGAGGTCAGGACTGAGACATAAATCCAGAACCTTTAGATTCTGCTCATCCATCACTCAGGAACAGGACACAGAACTATCTGACCTTCACTTCTAGAGTCTCAATCCCAACCCAGAGGGAGGGTTCCCCCTTGTCCCTGTTGAGAACCTCAGGTTTGGAGATGACTCGTCCTGGCTGTGAACCCCTCCGGTCCACACTGAAGGTCATGAAGACCCAGAGCCCTCCTCTCCACACCTTCAGCTCCAAGAACAGGATCAGAGACCAGACCTACCCACACTTTATCTCACAGACTAAAGATGAGTTTGTTTCATCCAGACTGAACCGGTTTGATTCAGATGTAAAATCCAGCCTGACTGACTGATGACTCGACTTCTCTTTGAAATGTTCAAGGTCCCGTTTTCATTTGGCTCTGAGAAATAAAGCGGAGCTGAGCTTCATCTCAGAGAAAACGGAGCTGTCCTGATTCTGTCTGACGATCAGACGGCTGATGGTGACTTTTAATCTTCCTCCTTTTGCAGGTTGTGAGCTTTACGCTTTCTGCGGCGCTCTCTTCGGGATCTGCTCCATGATCACGCTGACGGTCATCGCCATCGATCGTTACTTTGTCATCACGCGCCCTCTGACCTCTATCGGCGTGTTGTCACGGAAACGGGCCCTCCTCATCCTCGCGGCGGTCTGGGTGTACTCGCTGGGCTGGAGCCTGCCACCGTTCTTTGGCTGGAGTGAGGACACACACACACACACACACACACACACACATTTATATTTAGAGATATTTATTTCCAGTTCTTGGTGACGTTTTCCTGTTTCTGCCTCATCAGGCGCCTACGTCCCCGAGGGCCTCCTGACTTCCTGTACGTGGGACTACATGACCTTTACCCCCTCGGTGCGAGCGTACACCATGCTGCTCTTCATCTTCGTCTTCTTCCTGCCGCTCTTCATCATCATCTGCTGCTACATCTTCATCTTCAGAGCCATCCGCACCACCAACCAGTCAGTTTCTCAAACAGTTCTCAGCGTAAAAAAAAAGAACTAATTTTGCACAAAATGATGCAGAATGTCTTTAAAGTTGCCATGGTTACAGGTGACATCATGTTTAATGGTAGGTGCCCTTGCAGACAGAGTCCAGGGTTTGGATGATGTCATTAAAGCAGCTGTGTCTGATCAGTGTGTGTGTGTGTGTGTGTGTTTTCAGGGCGGTGGGGAAGATCAACGGCAGCACTCACAGCCGAGACGCCGTGAAGAGTTCCCACCGACTGCAGAACGAGTGGAAGATGGCGAAGATCGCTCTGATCGTCATCCTGCTCTACGTCATCTCCTGGTCGCCGTACTCCACCGTCGCCCTCACCGCCTTCGCCGGGTAAAAACAGCAAAACCAAGCAGCTGGTTTCTAAGGTTTGACATCAGCAGGTTGGGGTTAGGGGAGTTCAAATCCCCGTTAGCTGCAGGTTTTCAGATTTCACTCTGAGCTGCTGGAAACAGATGGTTTTAGCTTTTACAGCTTGTTTAATTAGAACTTGATCTACAAAAGGAAAGTTAGCTCAGAACATCAGGTCGTTGTAGTGGTGAAGCTCTCTGATTGGCTCCTGGCAGGTGAGTAGATCACCTGTGGTTCTGGGTCTGAGTGAACAGAACCGAGCTGACCGGGTTCTGGTTCTTCTCGCTGCAGCTACGCCGACATGTTGACCCCCTACATGAACTCGATTCCCGCCGTCATCGCTAAAGCCTCAGCCATCCACAACCCCATCATCTACGCCATCACGCACCCAAAGTACAGGTAACTAAAAGCAACGTCCTCCTCCACCTTAAAGGATGGGTAAGGCACAGGTCAAAGGTCAGCTGCATAAACAAGGCTTTACCTAAAATCATCTGGACTCACTTTTAGAGTTTGATCATCCAAAAGATTTGTTGGTTTTTAGTATTTGTTTTCTGTCATTTAATGTACTTTTTCTTAGGTTTTCACAGTTTTTTATGTTATAATTTGAATCAAAGCAGCGCCAGCAGCTACAGTTTTCTCTTTTTTTGCTTAATGGCAGAAAAAACTCCTAAATAGTTCATGATAAACATCATTTTCTCTGATCAACAGACATCAAACCTTCAGTTTAAATCTCAGGACATCAAACACATCCTAATCTGAAGCAGGTTATTACTGCTGCTTCAGCGTTTTCATTTCTTTATATTATTATTTTATTTATTCACAGAGATTCATTATTTAAAAGATCACATTTGAAGTTAGATTAGTTTTTCTTCCTCTGTTCCCACATTTACACATTTCTTACATTTCAAATATAAAATCTCTTTTAGCAGAAAATCTTTCAAATAAAAACTGTCCTTGAGTTAAATTTTGACTCCAGTTCATCGTGTTTAAGCGTCACCACGGTGACCGGTGGCTCATCGTGCTGCTCTCCAGCACATCGACTGGATTAATGTGAGTTCACCTGGATGTTAGATGAACTGGAGGGAATTAAACACTCACAGATTACAGCTCAGCCTGTAGCTGCTGAGATTCTAAAGCTGAATGAAACCATAACAGCAGAGTCTGTTTTCAACCATAAAAACGCTTCATGTTCTAATTCACCAGGATTAAATCCCTTTTCTCTGTGGTGATGTCACAGTGGACGTTGGCGCCACCTACTGGCCTGTGGGGTGATTTCATCAGGACTACATTTAAAGACACCAGGTCATCAAACCGACCGGGCGATGGAGTACTGATGAGTGTTTTGTTTTGATTCTAGGATGGCGTTAGCTAAGTACGTCCCGTGTCTGGGCGCTCTGCTCTGCGTCCATCCTCGAGACCTTCGCTCCACCAGCAGCAGCTTCAGGTCGACGCGTCGCTCCACGGTGACCAGTCAGAGCTCCGACATCAGCAGCCAATACAGACGGCCGAGCGCCAGAAAGTCCCGCCTCTCCTCCGCCTCCGACAGCGAATCAGTGAGCTCCAGACCCCAGCAGGTAACCAGGCAGCGCCTGTGGAGTGGGTTTGATGGTTGTGGTGTTCTGTGTAGGGTCTGACGGACACCGAGGCCGACCTGTCCAGTTTAGGTTCCCGACCGGCCAGCCGTCAGGTTTCCTGTGACATCAGCAGAGACACCGCCGAGCTGCTCGACTTCAAACACTCCTCCAGCTTCAAGTCCAAGCTGAAGAACCATGACTCTGGGATCTTTGAAAAGGTAAGTGACAAGTCCAGATCACAGATCTGACCCATCGGGTTTTCCTCCTGAAGTCCTCAGAGCTTCGATGCGAACTCTCTGTCATCTGGATGACATCTGATGGGATGAAGAAAGAATCAGATACTCCACCTCCTCCTGATTCCTGGGATGTTTCCACTAAATCTGAAGCAGTTTTACACCAAGATTGTTTTTATTTATATCACTTTAAGTTGTTTCCAAGGTCTTTTATAAGAAACCAGGACTCGTTTCAGTGATTTTAGGCTGTTGTGACACCTGAGATGTTTCTGCTTTATTCTCCGTAATGATTCAAATTCAGTTTAGAAGCAAAAAGCATCCAAATAAAAGGTTTTCCTTCCTGTCCCTGGTAGGTTCTAATAAACTAGATGATGTTTTTTCTTTTTCTCCAGACGTCCTGTGACACCGTTTCCATGAGCGGGGTCAGTGAACGTAACAGCGTCCCAAATGTGAGCACACTGATTTAAAACTTTAAGCATCAGGACATGTTTTACTACTACTACTACTACTACTACTACTACTACTACTACTACTAATAATAATAATAATGATTGGATTTATGTAGCGCCTTTCTAAACGCCCACAGCGCTTTGACAGAAGCTCCGTTATTCATCCTGGAGTTTTCAGGTCACGTCGTTTTTTATTTTCTCCTGTTGACGCCTGTAGATCCTCTCTACTAACTCCACAACACCAAAGCAAATAAAGCAACATTCATAATACAACGAAACCTAATAAATGTATTTAACTGATGGATTATTATTTTTAACAGAACGGAGATTTTACTGATGGACACCTGATGAGAGGAGCGATTGGTCGAATCCCAAGCATCGTCGTCACCTCGGAGACCAGCCCCTTCCTTCCTATTGGACGAAACGGTTCACGCACAACCCGACCTAAACCACCCAACAGTAACACAGGGGCGGGGCATGGCTAGAGCTCCGCCCCCAGCTGTGACCAGCGGACTTCCAGCTGAGAGAGATTTATTATTCTTTAAGTTGAATTCATCTTAATGCTCAACCAGCTTTAAAATCAGATTTCTCTTCACGCTTTGATGGTTACGTAGAGGTTTGTTAAATGATACAACTTTCTAATTAAAATGATCGTCTATGATAATAGGATAATAAAAAAAACACGTTTTCTAGTTTATTTCAGCAGAATCAGGATCCTTTACTTTCTATCAGGTTACTTCAGGTTCAGCCTGGAGTTTTAAGTGTCTGAGAACTCCCAGGAGACAGAAAACCAATCCGATGGGCTCAAATGTTTTTAAAAGGAAAAAATAGAAAACTGGAGAAAAACTCTCCAGCAGTTTGTAAGAAAACTTAAAAGAGCAAAAGGCAAAACTTGAACATTAAATAGATGATCATAAAACATTTTCCAGATGTATTCATTATTTTAGGTTTTCTCATTTTATGGTTGAATTACATTTAATTACTGAGAATTCAGTTGTTTACATGAGAATAAATAAGAACTTATTTGAAAAATATATTGAATCATAAACCAAAAATGATTTAAAACTAAAGAATAAAAATAAAATCAGAAGAGAACAGACGAGCCTTTAAATGTTTTGTGAATATAAACAGAAATGGATGAAACTTCCTGCAGAATTGAGTTTCAGGTTTATTCTTTTGTATCTGGTGAAAATGGGCAGAAATTAAAAATCTAACATATTATTTTCAATGCAAAAGTCAAGGAATGGTTGCTGCTTTAAAACCAGATCAGTTTGTTTTATTTGGTGTCAAGTCGCTGTTTTACTTCAGCTGAACAGCTGTTCTATGAAGCTCATGTTTGGTCCGTCTTTATTAGTTTTATTTTGAACCATAAATCACTTTTATTTTAACCTCTAGTAAAATCTGACTGCATCAACTTTTATTTGTGATTCTTCTTAACGTTCTGTTTTCTGTCCAGGGTTAAAAAAAAGTTCTTAAATCCTCAAACAACTCTGGAATTTCACCATGAGCAGAATAATTATTGTTTTTATTTTAAAAAGCCCCAAGTAAAAAAGATTCAGGTCTATTGATTCAGTTTGGGTTTGATTCTGTCACTACAGAAGGTTTTGATCTGTCTGAGGGTGTGGTGAGAGGTTTCTTTGTGTTGTTGTTGTGTGTTTTTATTATCTGAGTTGTGTTGCTGAAGGCTCGTCTGGTTGTGTGGAGGTTTAAATGAATGAAATCTATTTGTCTGTAAACTAACTTCATACAGGAGGATGTTTCTCATCAGTTCATTAAAATAATACTAATGAATTCTTATAATAAATTATTGAAGAAGAGAGATTTTTATTAGAGATTTGATTATTAAAACTCTTTAGTGTCAGAGGTTTTTTATTATTAAACTGAACTTTGAGTTCATAAATGTTCAGACTTTAAATTTAAACCAAACTCTTTCATGTTTTAGATCTTCCAGGTCTTTTTATGCCAAATTTCACATTTTCAATGATTTCAATAAAGATGCTGAATATAAGAGTTTTGTGTTGTTTGAAATGTTTTAATGATGTAATTCTGTTGACCTCAGTGCTTTTCTCACTTGTTTCTCTAAACATTATTAAATATTCACAGAGCAGACGGCGTGTCCTTGTGCAGAAACTTAAAGGCACACTAAGTAACTTTTTCATATTTTAAATCTCCTCCTTGACCCAGTCTGATCTAATCTGATCTAATCTGACCCAGTCTGATCTAATCTGATCCAGTCTGATCTAATCTGATCCAGTCTGATCTAATCTGATCCAGTCTGATCTATTCTGATCTAATCTGATCCAGTCTGATCTAATCTGATCCAGTCTGATCTAATCTGATCCAGTCTGATCTAATCTGATCCAGTCTGATCTAATCTGACCCAGTCTGATCTAATCTGATCCAGTCTGATCTAATCTGATCCAGTCTGATCTAATCTGATCCAGTCTGATCTAATCTGATCCAGTCTGATCTAATCTGATCCAGTCTGATCTAATCTGACCCAGTCTGATCTAATCTGATCCTTTACAGGTTAATAAAAGTCCCTCATCTGCTGCTTGGATCCAGAATACCACGTTTGTAACTTCTGAGTCTCTGGTCTGGTGCCCTGAAGTCTCACAAAGTCACGTATTTTGCGAGATGTAGTAACGCTTTATGGCAGTCCGTGTTTCACCTCAGAACCTGCTGAGGACAGACGAGCTGAAGACTCAGACGTCATGAGCTCAGAGATCTGTTTTATCCAGTAGCGTAGCCAGAAATAGATTTTGGGCCGGGCCTAATAAAAAGTGGGTGGGCCCAAAAATGTAATTGAAAATCAGTGTATTTGTAAATGTCACTTTGGTTTAAGCAGGTCTGTGTCTATACAGTGATCCCTCGTTTATTCTGGAGTTATGTTCTAAGAATAACCCTCCAAGTATCAGTTTGATATTTTTACAATGATTCCAGAAGTTTTAAGCCTGTAAACCCCCTCACTACACTTTATACACCTCTCTCAGACAGGCGTTAACATGTTCACACTGATCTCCTTTAAACACAACCTGACATCAGAACGGCTGAATCAATCACTTCACTGATGTTTCTGATGGCGTCTGACGGACAGCTGCTGGTTGGGGTAAAAACTACACACAGCTGATGCTGAGAGCTGCTCTGTGTTTATCACTACAGGTCTCAGTTTCAGCCTGAGACATCAGGTCAAATACGTTCATTATTTCAGGTCGGAGAGAGAGAGAGAGGGGAAAAAGAGAGGAGTGGAGAGCGCACCGTTTGGAGACATCATGCTGCTCCATGGTTCTGATTCTGCAGTCTGTCATCAGTTAAAATATCTTTTGTACCTGTAAAAGTCCAGATTGTCATTCCCACCTTGCTGCAGAAAAGAAGCTGGTAAAGGGAAGGAGCATGAGGGCGCTACTCATCAGACTCTGGGTCAAAAGGGAGTCAGGACGCACTGCGCTGTAAAAAAAGTTTAAAACATGCAAATCTGCACAAAACATTCTGTGAAAGTCCAAGGCTGCAAAATGTGAACTGCAGAAGAGAGGAACCTGTCAGAAACCGACAGAAAGATCTATGAACAAAAAGCACTGATTAACCTGTAACACAGGACAGGTCTCCACTTTTTGTTTTGTCGTTTCTTAAACGCTCTGGTTGACACTACAGGTCACAGCAGATAGACACAGTGGCGCTGTACCGTAGCTCGTCTGGAGAGTTCAGAAATTATACAAAACAGCCAATGAGAGGAAGACTTACAAATGATGTCATAGTTATGAAATCACCACAACACATTCATGCTGTTGATGTCAAATTTACTCTGTTCTGTTTCATTTCATGATGACTTAAATGAGATCCCTCAAAAATAAAATAATTATGTATCATTTTGTTGAGGAAGCCATTTGATTGGGTGGGCCCAGGCCCGCCCAGGCCCACCCGTAGCCACGCCCAGGCCCACCCGTAGCCACGCCCAGGCCCACCCGTAGCCACGCCCCTGGTTGTATCGGGCTTGTTCGAGATGAACTGCGCCTCGCCTGGAGAACAGACGAGAGCAGGCGGACGCAGCAGGGGGAGTGGCTAAAAGTCTGCTTCTAAGTCGGACAGATTTTCCTAAATGTAGCTCGTAGTGATGATAAGGCTGAAGATATCGCGTTAATGTCCGTAATAGCAGATGACTTTCCTTTTTTTTTCCAAAATCTTTATTTGGAGTTCAAACTATTTCAAAACAAAATCAAGAGTGAACAAGTATCAACACTAAAGTAACAAAATAATAGACATATATCAGATAGATCAGATCAGTCAAAGAAAATAAACAAGATGATGCTCTGTACTAAATGATCTGATTATAAAAATCAGACAGTAGTTTTATTAGAACTTTATAGAAAATGGAACCAGTCCCTACTAAAAACTCTTTGAAACAAATCACATTTCTCACTGTGGCCTTTATAGTGACATCATCAACGTGGCATGTATTTACAATAAATAAATAAATAAATAAATAAATAAATAAATACATACATATATATATATATATATACATATATATATATATACATATACATATATATATATATATGTATATAATAACATTTCGCATTCTGCCACAGGATGTTTGGATCACAACGTGAACCAATCAGATCTGAGATCAGGTGAGAGCCAGGCGTTTCCCATCATGCTCTCGGTTTTGCAGCCGGTGGAGAGCAACTGCAGCGCCTTGCTCCAAAATCTGCGTCCGCCTTGATCTCACGAGGTTATCGTTGCCTACGTAGGCATGACATCAGAGCAAGTCGGCGTCAAGTCGGACAGAAATCTAACCGGCGTGCACTGGGCGCCGATCACCGGTGATCGAATCTGCGCAGAACTGGCTCATCTCGAACGCACCTATCGTGTTTGTCACCTCCAAAGAAAACCTTTATCTGATGATTGAAAACACGGCACACAGGAGGAGGAGGCGTCAACAGTTCGTTTTTACCACAGTGATTAAAAACGGACACTAGGGGGAGCTAAAAACAAGCCAACACTGCCTAGTGTGTCTTTAAAATGTCTTATTTTGACAGTTTTTATCTAAAAGCTTTTTTTCTCAGGCTGATGTCCTTAAAAATATGATAACTGTCACAAAAAAAAAAAAGGTAGAAAAGCAGGAAGTGTCAGGACTAAAAAGTCTTAAAGAGACGAACAGGACCTCCAGTCTGATCAGAACACAGTAACTCACTGGCTCCCTGTCTGAAGGTTTTTATGGACATGACCATCATGGTTACCCAGCAGCCCCTGACCAGCCACTTCCTCTACATGTCCCCAAATCTAAATTCTAAAGGTGATGGATCTGGTGCAGCAGCTGCTCCAAAGCTGTAACCTCTTTTAAGAAAATGTTAAAAACTCTCCTGTTTTCTTCAGCCTGAGACCACTTCTCTCATTTTATTCATGTCTTTGTTTTTTCTCCACTATTTCATGTATTTGATGCTTTTATAGACATTTTAGTGGTTGATCTGTGAACCTCTTCGATCAACTTGTTTTATAGAAAAACCCTGATATTTCACTCAAACAGAAATAAAAATCAGACAGAAAACATAAATCCACAGCTCAGCTCTGATTCAATATAAAATAGTTCTGATAGTTTGAAACCCAAACTTCTTTAAATTCTGACCTGATATTTAAAGATGAAAAACTAATTTATTAACCTTTATTTAAAAGTCCCGTTGACTTTATCATCAACGTGTGTGTGTGTGTGTGTGTGTGTGTGTGTGTGTGTGTGTGTGTGTGT